>OZ038505.1:44059459-44379459 GCA_964036315.1 Acanthosepion esculentum
AACTTCTTGTGTTCTCCATCCCGAACCCCCGTTGCGTGACATCTGTTCCGTGTGGGTGGTATGACTGGCTATGACTAGCTTAGAAAAGCTCTGACCAGCTTAGACAAGCTATGACCATCTAAGAGCAGCGGCACCACATTAAAAACCGACTTTATGTCACAACCTGACTAAGTTGGGGGGGATCAAGGACATAAAAGAGTTTATATTGGATATACCGAGAAAGGCTGGTAAAACCATGCTTCTTCATTTAGGATACAAAACCAATAGGTATTGTCAAACGCTGGCGGATTTTATTTAGAAGATAAGAGAAAAATACTAACAGTCCATATGTACAGTGGCTTGAGAATATGGTAGGGCTAGCAGGAGTAGTTGCAAATTATGCCAGGAAGGCAAGTTGGCGATCCTAACGCATCCAGATCGTGCTAACGATCGATGATAATGTCGAAATGCAGACACCTTAACAAGTACATTCTCGGCATCTATGAGCCCAGTTGAACGTGAATAAAGAATGTTTTGGTACACTTTCTCACCTGCTTGAGTTTCAGTAACATAATATATATTTTCCTCTTTTTATAGTATTATATATATATATATATATATATATATATATATATATATATATATATATATGTGTGTGTGTGTGTGTGTGTGTGTGTGTTTGTGTGTGTGTGTGTGTGTATGATAAAAAAAATTTTTAAATGGTAAAAATTTTAAAATGGTAAAAATATAAATAACAATATATGATTAAAAATCCAATGTAACGTGTTTCTTCTGTCAAAACGACTTCTTCAGACCAAATAGTATATTTAGCGGGAGGGAAATGAAATGTGGATATAATTATATTAGGTGACTGTAGGATATCTGATAACAATTTCGACAATAAATGCACGTCGTTTCAGAAGAGAAAAACAATCATTAAGAAGAAAATGCATTGAAAGTGCACTGATCTCATAATTATTCGTGGTTAACCGGGCTCAGAGACAAAATCACCAAACATCACAAAAGGAATAGTAGCACAACGTGGTATCCGAATTAATAAAGAAAAAACAGATCTATTACTGGCGCGGGGGATGGGGGAAACTTCAAATCTAGTAGACCATAACGAAAAAAAGCGCTTTCTCCTCGTATTCTAAGGCCATTTAAAAAATGTTAATTCTCTATCCTTACACACAGGTTGCAACATGAAAACGCCCACCACACGCAGGCGTAACGCGTTGTCTGTAGAAGCTTTTCAACTTGGTTTCATTATCTCTATTGTTGAATATACTGAAGCACAGAAAAAGTACGTGTTTGTGCATCACAGAGAAAGAAATAGCAGTTAAATACAAGAGAATCAGTTATTTACATTGTTTAAATTCACAGCGCCGGGCGCCATACAAAAGCTTTCCTATGGCAGACGTTTTTTTCTACTGTCTGATCACAAATGCAAGATGTTGACTAATGGCTTTTTAGCTCGTTTTGCTAAAACTGCAAATGATCATAACGAAGCCAGTAGCACTTGAGTCAAGGAGGCTTCGACGATACATCAGCTTTACGACAATTCAAAATGACTATTGAAGTTTGAAATGTTCATTTTATTGTGCTGCTTGTTTCGATAAACGCATACACACACGCACACACAGAGAGAGACACACAAAACCGGAAAGAGGAAGCCAAGGACTGGTATCATCGTAAGCGAGCGACTGGAAAAATGAGAAAGAGACAAACACTTGGAAACTCATTCATGGCAGCCAATATATGTGTTGCAATATTTTTGCCTTTATTTTACAGGCTTTTAGTGTAAACGAGGCTACGAAACTTGGGTTGATTGTAATTCCTTTATGAGTTAATCGCTCCTATTTCACTTGTTCTTACAAAGTGCGAACGGTGATTTCCTGAAAAGAGAAAGGAATAAGCACTTGCAAAAATTCGATTGTCTGTAGGCGGGTATGAATTAGCTAAAGGCTTACATATGCGTGTGGTGGCGGTGAACGTCTGTCTAATTACTACGTTAGAAAGAGTACATATATGGTTAAAATTATTACTTTTATATGTGAAAATTTGAAACGTTATACAATATGGCCATGAAGTGTCAGGGCAAAATCTTATATTTTTCATTCAACTAAATAAAAATATTTATATTTAGAATTTTTTCCCAAATTAAATGAATTCTATGATACTAATGCGAAAGAAGACAGACTCATAACTCGGGTCTGGGCTTATGATTGTATTCAGGAACAGGAAACGGAAATGAGTTTTGCGCAGGTTCATGAGTGTATTCTCGTAACACCCTATAGAGTAATCGGATGAATCATGTCCCAGATCGTCGGTATATCGTCAGAAAAAATGTATTGACTACAGCTTACCGAGTACAGAGCAAAGTGGCAGTTGGAAGATATATCAGGGCAAACGACATTTGTCCTGATAAAGTCCATCAGAAGACGAAATTCGTTGGTAAAGAAAAGATTTCGTTTTGTCTTTTTTTCATATTGTCTTTTTACGAATACATTTTTATTTTCATCTGAATTTTTACACACACACACACACACACACACACGCACACACACACACACACACACACACACACACACACATATATATATATATATATATATATGTGTGTATAGGTGTAAAAATTAAAATATAAATATCTATATATATATATATGTGCGTGTGTAAAAATTCAAATATAAATGAAAAATATATTCCGAAAAAGACAATGTGAAATAATGCCAATACGAAAACCTTTCTTTACAGACTTGTTTCGTCCTTTGATGGACTTTATCAAGGCAAATGTCACACACGCGCGTGCGCACACACACACACATATGTAATATAACTTAGAAGATACGTGAAAATGCTTAGGTTTTATGTATTTTTCAGATTAGCAGGACGTCGGCCAAAAAGCGCTTAATGGATAACTACAATTAAGAAAAGTTCAAGTAACTTAACTGGTTAAGCGACTCAAGAGTTTTGCATTGAAACGTTCATCAAGACCAGATATCTGTCTATATTTCTGAGATGAGGTATGTACACTATTTACATTACATCGACATTCTAACCACCTGAAGAAGGCCGGAGCATAAAACGGCCGAAACGTTGTGATAAATATGGCAACAAAGATGAGGACAATAGTCAGAATAATGTAAATAGAAGACCAGATATTTTGAGTCGGCTCACCTAATGAATCATTTGAATCTTTAATTTATAATATATATATATAAAGTGTGAGTTTGCCTGTTAGATATATTGTAAACATATAACCGCGGTCAGGCGTTTGTCTTTCACCGACTAGACTTTAAGATGTCTATCGATGTCTGTTTCTGTTGGTGAGAACAGAAAACTTGGAAAGGCTTGGCGTACCTTCAAGGGAAACTGAAAATATCGCCTTGGCGAGAATATTAAACTCAAATTCTATTTTCTATATACTGTGTTCATTATTCAAGGGTTTACCTGTGTGGGATTAAGTAAGGGATACATTAGACATCTTCGCTTCTATTTCTGTCTTTTCTCACGACAGCCTTACGGTCCAGATCTTCCGTCCGACAAGCATGAATTCAACCTTCCACCGATTCTACATCTCTCTTGCACTAATCGTCCCTCTCTTCTGTCAATCTGACTGCCGAATCATCTCCTACTGGCCTTTTGTCCATCTCTAGATTAGGATGTGTGGTTTGTCACTCGACAACGGATTGATTCTTTTTTTTACCTTCAATCAAACCGTCACCTTTACTACAGGCCCATAATCGAAATCCCCTTTCGACCGAGTGGTACATGATTCCGAAGATTTTCATTTATTTTATTTCTTTTTTTCCCCCTACTCGTGTAGTCCTATGTATGACTATAGAGTACATCCGGTAGTAAGACCTCTAATCGGGAAATTGGAAGTTTTGTGGAGCGTGGAATCACCTTTTAATTATTCTTGTTCCCAAATCCATCCCCAGCTGGGGCGGTAGCACCTGTTAGGGCCCCAGCTATTGTTAGATAGTGAACCATCAAACAGAAATAAAACACTATAGAAGTAAAAATACTTTTTTTATAGTAAAAATACCAGTAATACATTTTTATATAAAAATGTCCAACAATATATATTTATAGTAAAATGACCAACAATAAATTTCTAAGGGAAATGGTCAGCAATACATTTCATCTGTAGTTGTAGGCATACAATTGCGTACGAAATATATTTAGTTGAAGTCATAAAATTGTGTTCAAATTGTTTAGATTTCGGCATTAAATGATCCATAGGGATTGATATGCCGTTAAACAAAATCAACCAACCAATCCTACTTGTGGATAGTGGGGGTTGTTTTGAAATTCTCATATCTCCATTCTACTGTTGAGTGTCATGAGAACAACTAGTGCTTAAAGCACAGATAAAATAATCTAATTCCCACTTGTCTTCGTTGTGCTTTAAGCCAATTTAAATGGCGGACCTATTGCCCCACAATACTTTATAATTAACAATTATGTAGATCAATAAGTTCGTCCCTAATAGCGAGAATGTATTTGCTTTGTGTGAAAGTATTTATATGTCAATATATCTTCAGTGACCGTAATTCATATTAATCAGATAGATCGAACATTAAAGCGTATAAAGATCAGATGAAAATAATCTATAGGTTATAACAACGTGCCAGGCTATGGACATACTGATACACCTTTGTTTCTATGTTAGTGTTTGTTCCTTACTTGTTTTGCAGGCTTTCTCTACCGTCTGAGCTGTGTATGGAATAAGCTCGCGCATGCCGAGTTCACTTTTCTGACTTTGTACTTTTTGATAGTTGTTCAGTGTGCCGAGAAAACATAGGAGGCTACTAATCTGTAGGTTTTTTACTTTTTAAAGCAGATTTCTTTTAGACTGCAGACAGTCATCCAAGATGGGAGAGATCGATTCATGCCTTGTTACATTTATCCAAAGTGAATACAAACCATCTTAGCCAGAATTTGAACTCGGTTCGCTTATTGCATTATTTTTCATGCCGTTAACGGCTGAGTAATCACACACACACATATACACTCATATATATATATATATATATATATATATATATATATATATATATATATATATATATATATATACCAGCCGAATTATCTGCGCCTTGCTGCGTGTCACACCATTTTTTATAAGAAAATGATGATTGATTTTAAATAATTGTTATCATTTGTGGAGAAAAATGATGCATTTCAATAATACTCAATGATCTTGCAGATGTGACCTCCATCTTCTGGCTTTCTCCTTTTATATTTTGGATAGGAGTCATTCCTTGTTCAAATTTAAATTTAATTGAAATCAAAAGGAAAAAAACATCAGTGGGTGCAAAAACAGCTTGATCTGACCCCTTTGACACTGTGTGTGTGTATGTAATATTTGAGCAAAAACGCACACGTAGTAAAAGTACTCAGTGCAAGATATAAAACATAAAAACACAGAACCATAAAATTTACTATAATGATAAAAGTGTGTATGTATGGAGATAATCGGACAAGGGGGTAAAGATTTTTTGACGACGCGTTTCATCAAGGTGTGTTAGGTTTGGCTTCTTCAGGTTGGAATATGTAGAGAGTGATTCGACCATACGGAGCGTCTACTTAAAATAACGGTTAAAGTGATAAAATCTGTCGGATTAATAAATAAAACATCCATTACTTTTTTAGAAATTGATCTGTGTATATGCATTTGCATCTTTAAGAAAACATCGTTCAGTTAAATTGCCTAACATAAAAAACAAAAATATATACGATTGAATATATGAACTTTTATAATCCTGAGCAGACATCTGTACGAATTGTGAGTCATTGAAAATAATCAATTCGCAAGAAAAGGCTATAAATTCGAAGAATCTGCGCTCTCTCTGAAAACATCTGTGTTTATAATCTGAAAAGATAATGACTAGGTAATCAGTGAAATTCGGCCAAATCAAGTAAAGTAGAAAAATGTGTCAGAGTGACACAGAGTGACACACTGACATTCGCATTTATTATATAGATATATATTTAAACAATAACTTGATACTATAAAATTTAATTATCGCCTTAAATAGAACTGATGTAAGCATCAGAGGAAACAATTGGTGAAACAATTATTATTTTTTAACAGGAACAACAAAATGCATTAGAGGAGAAAATGATAGAACAAAATGGCACACGATTGGAATATAAAATCCTCTTTATCAAAGTTAGAAAATCAATTCAATCTTTAAAATTTATAAGATATGCATAATTGTGTATTTAGGCAGCAATTCCTCTTTTTATACTAGTTTCATCATACAAGTTTCAAGACCGAGATATCGCATATCAGCTAAAGTAATAAACACCTGAAGATAGCTGGACGATACTTGGCAGAAACGTTGTATCTATAATAACAACTATAACAATCAGAGCTTAGAACAATAGTTTGAATAACGTATTGCTTTTACTTTATGCAATATGAATACGAATGACATTTATCAGAAAAAGTGCTTGATATTTTCCCAATTTTATTGTTACTGTCATTTTCGTCATAATTTTCGATTTATTATTTATGAATTATTAATGCTTTAAACTATAAAACGAGTCTTTTTTGTTAATGTCTTAGCCAAATTATCATCATTCTTCAAATTCTTGATAAGCAAACAGTCAGTTTTTGTTTCCTTCGTAGAAAATGTTAGCAAATAAAACAAATTTGTTCTCGCAGTGTTAGTACTGACTTGTATGTACTACAATAGTAGCCAAACGTCCGCTGAACAAACTGTAATATGGCTTCCATCATTATAATCAGCGAGATAATAATGCCTAAATATGTACAGGATTCATCCTGTATAAACGTAGCCAGATTTTATAGCTCTATTAAAGGCTCAAGCGACTGTCCCTCCCAGCATTTGACCACTTAACAATTACCATAATGGTTAAAGTAGTTATTTGTATCTTCTTTTCTCCCTTATCTCGACCGTTGTTTTCCTCCCTTGCGATGAAGTGTTTTTCGCAGCTGTGCCTCGATCTGAGTGCATAGCTGGATATAATAAATCAACGATACAAGCCAATGTTAAAACATCACACTAAAGCAAGCAAAATCTGTTTTGTTCCAACTGCAGAAAAGATGACCGCTATTCGTCTTATCTTTCGTTCTGTTTTCAAGGAGTTGTTTAAATAGCTTGTTTAACTAAAGGTAATCATAAACCTTATATATTTATGATGGGTGGAAGCAGGATTTTACAAAAGTATTTCGTTTCAACTCCGCTGCTACAACACAGTGTTTCGGTAGACGCTGTCGATATATGACGTTTGCATACAAGAACGCCGAACAATCCATTCATCTATTCATTCATACGCCATCTTTGCAGACATGTAGATATGATTCTTCGACACGCAAATGGATATAATAGGATAAATAATTGAAAGTAGACTTTAAGTAGTCAATGTTTGAATGTAAGTAAAGTATCTGAGTGACACAACATATCCATAACACATTGAAATGATTAGTGCAGCTTAATGTTCCTAAAAACGTAAACATATATGCTTTTGTACTGAAATAATATTAAACTGTTTTTAATCATTTCACCCCAAGCAAGGTAACAAAATCACTAAGACGCAAGGGGGTTACTGAGTGTGAGATAATATATGAGCAAAAAACATTATTAAGGAGAGAGTACAGGAATTAAGAAGACAGAAGATAACAAATAATATTGCACTTAAATTTTTGAAGATGAAAGTTCACTGGAAAGTAAGAAGGCGGAAAAGAGAACGAGAACTACTAGAGAAGAAACTGTTAGCATAGAACTTACGGTTCCATATAACCATTTCAACAGTAAAACGATGAGACCTTGCCGCCAATCTAGTACTGCGCTTAAATTCATAAAGGCTAGCTACTATAGAGGAAAGTAATATTTATTTTGAAAAATACAAAAATGTGGCACAAGGCCAAAAGGAGGGTTATGGGAAGGCTGGTCTTCAATCTGTCTTATCTTAAATTTAACTATCCACAACATACAACATTATCCCTTAAACCAAAACAACACATTCTTACTTACGGTCCTTACTACAGACACCATAATACCTCAAAGTCTCTATGAAGTCCTAATCAGCCCCCCACCCTATAGAGGAAAAATAATATTTATTGTAATACAATAATGTGGCACAAGGCCAAAAGGCGGTGGTATAGGGAAAGGCTAGTCTTCAATCTGTCTTATCTTAAACTTAGCTCGCCACGATTACTGACGCAAACATACCACAGTATATTCCTTACACTAAAACAGCACATTCTTACTTACCATTCTTACTACAGTCACCACAGTACCCCAACATCTCTATGTAATGCTAACTAGTCCTCCTATGTACAATTTGTCTGTGTGGGGTGGGGAATAAAAATAACAACTATAGAGGAAAGTTCATCAGAATAGTTACTATGAAAGTATTTATAGCCAAGACACAAGGCAGCGACATCGGTGGGAAAGTGGCTGAAGCTGAGGTGCCAAGTCAGGATTAATAAAATTGCAGATACTTCTTTGTATTTAATCAAGAATCTCTAAATACATAGTAGAAGCATCAGAACGTGGCAGCAATATTCAATGAATGGATGAATGGTAGACATATATATGTCTATTGATCTATTATGTCCATTAATGTATCAGATTTAATACAAATATGTGTCAATAACGAAGAAAATCTTACACCATTAAAAAAAAAATTGGAGGTTATCTGACAAAAGTAAATAAAAGATGTCATTTGCATATTAATTAAATGAAAATCATATTGTTATGAAATTAAGTCTACTTGCCCCATCATTCATTTCCGAAGAAGTCAGCTCAATTACTTGCCTGTTCTACCCACACGCCCTGTTCGCCAGGCTACATACACTGAGTCGGCTCATTCTCATTCCATTCATACTCCATTTGTGAAAAGGAAATTCCACCCAAGGCAGCTTCTTCCCCAGAACTGTTGCATCGTAGAACAGACACCCGATCACTACAAAGTTAACCATTTCAAGTCTCGGGTCAACCGTTACCTAGCCTACATAATATGCACCCCTCTCTCTCTCTCTCTCTCTCCCCTCTCTCTCTTTCTCTCTCTCTCTCTCTCTCTATACGTCCTTACAACAACGTCATTGGGCTCTTGGGATTTGGATTGGGCGATAAAAAACAAAACAAAAAATGATTAACCTTTCATTTTCTAATATTAGACAATGAGAGACAAAATATTCTTCCTCAAAGATTAATACGGACGCTGATTTCCGTTCCTTATTCTCATTAACTCTTAGAACAGAAGAATTCTGAATTTTTATACTGGCAATACTTTCTGTTTTATGTTTATGGAAAGTCAAGGAGAGGGTCAGTTGATATCAAGAAATAGATCAACTTAACAATTAAGTAGTTTAACGCCAGTGGGATATAATAAAATAAAATCCTCCTAATCAGGTCTAAAGATATATTAAATCAATATTTGTTCAAGTTGAAAATTAAATAAATTTTTTGTAGGAAATGAAGACCTTTAAATATCTTTAGCGAAAATTAAAACGGGAATGATTGCTTCGATTGCAGTTTCATATATTAAATATCTATTGATATTTGTTGATATAATCAATGGAAATAAAGATGTATATAATTTTAAGATCGATTACTATTCTGACCAAACTAGGATGGGGTGAATTATAAATATTGTATCTGATTATTTTATATAAAAAACTTAAAAGGTGAAACAATTGGGGAACAATTAAAACTAAAACAGAAAAATGTCCAGTGAAGACGAAATAATTTGAAATTCTTTAAAAACATTAATATCAAAATGATAAAAAAACAATTTGTAAATAAAAGTAATTGTGAAATATAATGAAACCATTATTTGACATTTAGGTTAATAATATCAACAAATATGTCGCTCGGACGAACGAAAAACGTGACTTGAATTTCTATTACTCAGAAAATGAAAGCGGAAATACAGGCCAATAATCTATCGTCTGTGATTTGACACACGGTTTTATATCCATAAAAAAATTTCATTACAAAAATGTCTCCATATCATCCCATTAGAATCGACAGATTTCTTTGTTTCAAGTTATATTACTAATTTATCATTTTGACAGATTATTAATAGCTTTTATCCTAAAAGAACTCCAACAGTTTTTACGTATGCAAACGTTAAACTATTTTCTTCTTGATAAAAAGATAAAAATTTAGAAAATATATAATAACTCCAAAAAATACTGCAGAATACGATAAAATATTTTTTTTAAATCGGCAGCAGTGAAACAAATTTACAACAAAGAAATTTTCAACATAAAATGATTTATAAAATAAATTTACAATTTGTTTAAAAAATATTACGCAAACTTCAGCTTCACTCGCATTATAAGTCATCAAAAATATCAGAAAATTCCAAAATAGAAATTTGTGAATAGTTTTTCATTGTTTATAAATAAGATCATAATTTAATAGTGAAAACTTATAAAATAAATTCACACATAAATAGTGAAATGTTTCAAAATAAGTTCCCATTTATTTAAATAGTTAAGTGTAGTATTTCTTATTGTTTTAATTATGGATCTTCAGTAATTGGGTGATTATCCCTTGCCAAATATTATATCATTTTTTTCATGGATGATATTCATTCAGTTCATTCAGTCAGCGAATAATGCGCCGCTGTAGTTATCACTTCCTCTATTTCTGTTGTAATTGTGACATTCATGGTGATACTCAAAGCAAAATAGTGCAATGGCATGCCGGTTCCTTTTGCACCAAAGATGTTGAGGTTACTCCGTCCCTCCTTAGATTAGTGTCTGACATTTTATTTTTTATGCGGAGAAAAAAAACATTGTTTTGGAAATTATTGTAAAAGTCAAATAATTGTCGGATTTTAATGAAACTTTCATAATTTAATTACAAATGAATGAAATTATTATAGAAATGTATTTCATTTTAGAAAATCTTGTAAAAACGTTTTTCATAAATAAATTAGATGAAATGCAAAGTCAATGTATTCGTATGTGTCATTAATATAATTTTGAAATTTTTGTAATCTCATGTTTTGCTGGCCGATGCAAGATTTTTTTGCATGTTAACCTACGAGAGAAGGTAGTAGATTTGTGATCAATACAATAATTTAATATTGTTTTTGTTTTTTACTTTTGGAGTAGCAATCTCACAGACGGTGCAAGAATTCATAGATATTTTTTTTTATATAAAACTGATTTTTAAGGTTTGGTATTATTAACAATATTTAGATCAAATATTTAATATTTTTTCTAATAAATGATAAACCTTAGATGTCTATTACTATCATTATGTGATATGAACCCACGAATTATATTTTAAGGTTGCTCATCATGATTACAATTATTGTGGATATGGTTACAATAGAATAAATTAACAATGTTTTTGCTTATAACTGAATTATTGTTTGTGCCAATTTTTCTAAATTTCTTTAAAACTACGCTTATTTGTTCATCAATGGACTAGTTTAGGAAACTATTATTAATATATTTTTTAATCATTTGATCCCAAACAAGGCAGTAAAGACACTAAGACACAAGACGTGAAAAAGAATAAGAAAAAGAGAAAAAAAAACTTAAGGTGCAAGAACAATAAAAGTGGAAGAATAAAAAGACAGAAGATAACGATTGATATTGCATTTACATTTTTGAAGACCAGAGTTTTCGGGAGAGCAAGAAGCCGGAAGAGAGTTCCACAAACGAGATGTGCGAGAAAACAACTATTAGCAAAGTATTTACATTGACGAGACCTTATTGCCAATCTAGTACTGCGCTTAAATTCATAAAGTCTGGGTACCAAAGAGGAAAGTTCATCCGAACAATTACCATGAAAATATTTATAGAAAAGGCAGGGGGAAGTTACATTAGGAAAGTGACTGAAACCGAGACACCAAGTCAGGACCAATAACATTGCAGATTCTTCTTTGGATTTTATCAAGAAACTCTAAATATATAGCAGGAGCACCAGGTCATATGTGGCAGCAATATTCAAAGCAAAGACGAATGGCAGACTTATAAATATGTAAGATAGATTCTGGAGAGAAAAAATGTCTAACATGACACAGTGAACCAACTTTCCTAGCAGTAGATCTAGCAATTGATTCAATATAATCTTTCAACTTCATGTCAGCTGAGGACGTTAGTCTGAGAAGGCGCAACGAGTAACTCTCCTGGAGGTTAGCATCAGCCATACTAATAGAAAAAAGAAAGGGGTCTCTTAGATGATGTTTATTATAAAATAATTTTTATGAAGAAGAAATTCGTTCAATGCCGTTGATAATGTTTTCTAATATCAATGAGGATATTTGTAACTAACAAGAAAAGAATTTATGTTTTTGGATATTTTATATAAGAAAGAAGATACAAGTAATATGAGTAAAATAAGTTTTATATCAGTAATAAAACTAGAATATCAATAAAAGAGATTTTATTCTTACTTGTTTATCTAAAGTTGCTAAAGTCGTCGATGTGATTCTAAAAAGGCATAAACTGACATTTCGATGTTTGTAATGCACAAGCTGATATCTATAAGAATGATAAAAACGATACTCTGATAAGAAAATTCTTGTTTGTGTAGTTAGACCACAATTTAAAAACAAACCGTATTATGCAAACAGACTATGTTAAGTCATTTTTTCCTTATTTCACAAAAATACTGTTACCCAATTTTAGCATCACGCAGTATTTTTCCAAATAAGGTTTTCCTAAATGCTGTTTGGTTTTTCACTCGCAAGAATATATCAAGATATCGAAAATATATAATAGTGTTTTTGTAATGATTTTAAAAAATCTTTTAAAAATGAATGATAGAGAAATAAAATAAAGTAGGTCCAGAAGGCAACCTTAAAGCGATGTTCTCAGTCTATGTACCGTAATAATCGCAAAAATACACTTGTGTAGTACACCTACTTATACACCAGGGGGCACAATATAACAGACTCGCCAATCATTGACACGCATTTTTAATAGAGAGCTGTTTCTGCAGTATATATATATATATATATATATATATATATATATATATATATATATATATATATATATATATATATACTGTATTTGGACAGCAATCCCTCTTTTATACATGTTTCGTTAAAGACGGCAGATAAGGTACTGCGATTAAGTTTTTATTTAATTTTTCTTATATTGGTACAAGTGTTTTCTTTTCTGAACACAAAGTGTGTAAAAACTGTCCAAAAGTTTTGCATATCTAAGCGCTTTCGGCTATTCTTTTAGCCATTATCAAAGACAATATTTATTTTTTCTGGGTGTGTGTTTTTTATGTATGTATCTGAAAGTTATAGGAATATTTTATTTTCCAAACACGGTCAGCACGTTGTGACCATGTTCATAGTTAATGTTATTGAGTGTTGGCTTTTCCTTTTTATTATTAATGCTTCCATTATTTTAATTTTTTTACCTGTGGATGAGGCTATTATACTTGTATTTTCTACTAGTAGGTCGCGGATAGATTTTAGTAGGTTTCCTTGTGTGTTTAAATGATTTCTGATTTTCAGTAAACTCTACAAAATCGTCCATACTAACAAATCTGCCAACACATCATAATTCTCTTTATTAAAAAATCTTTCAAAAATAAAATATACTTTTCCGAAACGTTATTTGAAAAAAATTACCTGATTTAAAGTTTCATTATTCCTACTTTCAATAAATATCATTCACTTTTAGTTTAAAAAGACTCAGAAAAGCAAGTTTTAAAACGGTGTTAGTGTTTTTATGAGGTGTTGACACATTTATCGACATCCCAATGCTTGGGAAATTTATGTAAAGAGGAGATAATTACATGACGAATACAATGTTAACGCCTTTTATATATAATTTTCTAACTACCCAGTAATCTTTAAAAAATTAAATATTTTAAGAATTCTAATATTTTATTGAATTTTAAGTACTTTGGTAATATAGTTTTATTTACTAAGACGCTTGGTGAGGAAATGTTAGAAAATTCCCAATAAATTTTAAATTTAATAGACTTACTGCTCTTATTTTCTGACAATGGACGTCCATATTTACAAATGTTTATACACACATAAAATAAATTCAAATTTCGTTTTTAAAATACTGGGGTTTGTTGAATCGTAGTGAGCTTTTTTTTATTTATATTAACTAAAAACAGTTTTAATTTAATAACGGCATTACTAGACCGCTGCTAAGCAAGAAGGAATTTTAAAAGATTTATAAATTTTGTAATTAAAATTTTAAAAAAAAGTTTATTCATAAAAGCAACTAAAAGCTTCTAATTAAATAAAATCTTAGTTTTATAGCAGTTTTCTATTTTAAGATTAAGGACAGATTTTTCTGTAAATGGGGTCCTGTTTGACCCTCTCCAAATTGATGGTTTAAATATTCCGAAGACTTGTTCTTATAACTAATATAAACGTTAAGCCCAACAAAAAAGAATTTCTTAAAATTTTATAAAATAAAATGTGTGGATAAAAAGAATTTCTAAAAAAGAAACATTTAGAAAATAATTTAATTAATTTGTGAATAAGTTCTGATTTTTGCACGAATTTCCTAATCAGTGTGTTGTTCATTGGAAAACAGGCTCAAATTTCCTATGTCAGAATTCTAAATATTTCGTACATAATTTTATGCGTTCAGAATAAAGGTATATTTTTTAGATATATATTGCTTCTAGATCATAAAATGTATTGGTGGTATTTTTACTATAAAAATGTATATTTATATTTTTTTAGTGTTGCATTGATTGTCATTTTGTTATAACAATGTACTTTTGATTTTACTTTGGGGGTTTACTATTTTCCCATAGGAAAACAGGTGGTAAAGGTTGGCCTGGGAACTTAGAGTCCCAGCAAACGATATTTGGTGTTATTCTTGAATATAGTCTAGTCTACCGTAGAGTGTTTCTAACTTAGGTTAAGTGGTGTTTACATGCTCCTCAAAACCTCCATTCTCCCGATCAGAGGCCTTGCTGCTGGGCGTAGTTTACCATCATACCCAAAACGATCTTCTTCAGTCTTGTTAGGCATATAAACGTGCTATAGCCGAAATGGATAAGCGAGATTGCCAGAAACTAACCAGCAGCTGTATGCATCTGTATCAAATGTCAAACCATATACTGGCATAAAAAGTTATCTTCATTCCTAAGTTAGAAACACTCTACGGTAGACTAGACTATATTCAAGGATAACACCAAATATCGTTTTTCCCGCTTTGTTACTGTAATATAGTAACGACTCTACAAACAAGTAGAACCTTAGGAAGCTTTATTTGGCCAATTCAGCTTCTGCGATGAAAAACTTTTTTTTTTATTGTGATGGATGGTTACAAGCGAAAGGGGATATGGGATGTGTTTATTTTATTACCAGTTGCCAAAACAAATGTATATCTAGGAAGTAGTTTGAGAGCTAAAACAACTGTTAATTTGAGAAGGCAGTTTAAAATCAAATAGGTAACCATCATTTCTCTCAATCTTTCTTTCGTTCCTAACCTTCTTTCTCTCGATATGTGAAATTGCTCTCGTCATCTCGTTTTTCATATCTGCACATAGTTCCCTATCTAAACATAAACAAAGGGAATTTTCAGAACAGATTTGTATTAATCCGACAGATTTGTAACACTTTAAACGTTTTTTAGTGGATACTCGTATTTGAGTAGACGTTCCGTTTATTTATTAAACAGTATATTTATTTATTTTCACCTAACGGCTTGTCTGTTCGAGAAATCTAATTAAAGAAAAATGTATGACCTTCGACAGGTATCGAACTTGCGTCTCTCAGGATAGAAGGTACCATCGCTTATCACGATGCGTCTTACCGTTTGGCCATACTGTCGGATTAATAAAAATCAGTTCAAAAAATTATCTTTTTTGTGTTTGGATTCGAAACTGTACAGATATGAAAAATACCTCGAGAGATCTATGAGAGAAGAAATTTCGCTTAAAAGCATGAAATTAGCATCGCCTGATAATCTCTCTCTCTCTCTCTCTCTCTCTCTCTCTATATATATATATATATATATATATATATATATATATATATATATATATATATATATATATATATATATATATATATATATATAACTTTAAGGAAAAGGATGATAATTTTTAATATTAAAATAGATACAAAAGTATCTCGTTTAAGAAAAAGATTTTAGGTGCCTTTCGGCCGACACTTCCTCAGAAACAGAATCGTCGGCAACATAAAACAGAGATGCTGATAAGAAAAATTATTATCAATAACTGGTATTAAAAAATAAATTACCCTGATAGTCATATATGGGGGGAAAGAGGAAAAAAATTAATACTAAATATGTTCCCAGTCAGTCAGTAGTTTCCCCGAATCTCTCTCTCTCTCTCTCTCTCTGTCTCTCTGTCTCTCTGTCTCTCTCTCTCTCTCTCTCTATATATATATATATATATATATATATATATATATATATATATATATATATAATTAGTGAGAGAGAAGGATTACTACATTTTTCTACTTCCACCCTATTTGACTGTATCAACTTTGTACATAAACTTTGTCTCGGATGTACTCGTGTCCTGACAACTGAAAAGTCTTACATTCATTTTATATTTTATAGTAATTTTTCAAATCAGATCAAAGTCTTTTTCTCTTGCACCCAAACTTCCAACTCTAAAAGCCGAAATGTACATTTCTGTGGCCAAATGCCAAAAACAATTCTGATTAGATTGTTGTGGAACCAAAAAAACAGGGAATACAAACTCCTTTCTTTGTTTTCCAAACCCCCTCTAGAAATGTTTGGCCAAGAAACAAACAATTTGGAAGATTAACAAAATAAAGCAAGAAATAAAAGTGGAAGTAGATGCAAATCTTTGATGATGTCCTTTAAATATCTTCCATACTATGCTTTTATTCTGTTCGAAATAAAAAGAGAAAATGAATTCGACGATTCTATGGGCATTACTGTCGAATTTGGTTCGTCTTCAGTGATTAAGTGCGAATCATTCAAAGGCCGAAAGCGTTCTCTCCCTTAAAAAACGTAAAAATTAAAGAATGTAAGGTGGTTAGTAACTTTGTTTATGATTATTGATTTTCAACTAATGCAGTTCAATTAGAATATATATATATATATATTTGTATTTATGTTTTTGCTTTATTCAATAGATAAATCTGTTTATTTATTCAGATCTTTTTATTTTGGACTGGATATTCTGACATATTGTTTTATGACAACTCTTACACCATATGTTTCCCTAAATGCAAATGTTATCATCGTATTGAAGTAACGGAAGAACACACAATGGAAAAGTGACAATAAATAGCCATTAATAATGAAGGGTCACGAAGCAGTATTGTCATAAAATCTATTTCAGTCAGAAGTTTTGCGCTCAGAATTGCGAACGTTATTCATTTAAACAATACACTGATCGATAGAAAACTTTGAATTATATATATATATATATATATATATATATATATATATGTGTGTGTGTGTGTGTGTGTGTGTGTGTGTGTGTGTGTGTGTGTGTGTGTGTGTGTGAGTGTGAAAAATATTTCCGAGTTAACCTGTAGAAAAAGACAATATTTATAAATGTAAAAGACAATAGGAAAACTGCAATGGTAGCCGACGCGTTTCGTCCAATGTGGACTTTTTCAAGGCAAAAAACGAAATGAATTTATTAAACAATGTAACTAATAATAAAAAAACAAAATGTCCTTAGCAACTGAAAGAATTTAGAGGACGCTATTTTCATACTGTTAACTGAAAATTACGCCAATTACTTTCACGTGTGGAGATATTGTTTTTATTGCTGTGTTGAAGGATTCAACCATTTTCTTTTGATTTCTTGATACTGTTTGTGTACGTTTGTTTTTTGGGTGGGTAGTAAGTCTGTTAAGAAAGGTCAAATAGGGAAAAAGCCTGGGCGTAGATTAATATTTGGGTAATATTCAATGGCGGCACTCTCGAGGATTTTCCTTCTGAGTGAGTTATTTCATTTTTTATGAGTGTAGCATTTTTAAAATCAAAATTGTGTCTGAATTTATTTAGATGTATGACTAGTGCATTAGCTAAGTTGTTTTTGTGAGGTTTATTATATATAGTATATTTAGTATCAAGAAATCAAAAGAAAATGGTCGAATCCGTCAACACAACAATAAAACAATATCTCCACACGTGACAGAAATTGTCGTAATTTTCAGTTAACAGTATGAAAATAGCGTCCTCTAATTTCTTCCAGTTGCTAAGGACATTTTGTTTTGTTATTATTAGTTACTTTGTTTAATAAATTCATTTCGTTTTTTGCCTTGAAAAAGTCCATATTGGACGAAACGCGTCGGCTACCATTGCAGTTTTCTATTGTCTTTTACATTTATAAATATATATATATATGTGTGTGTGTGTGTGTTTGTGTGTGTGAGTGTGTATGCGAAGTTTGTGTGTGTGTGTGTGTGTGTGTGTACATCTACTGATTTGCTAAAAAAATTAGCATACCATGAGAAAAAAGTTATATCCTCAAAATCTTTAATGCTATTATTAAGAGGAAAGACTAAAGAAGTTTTTGATTATTAAATTCTATTTTTTATCCTTTTTAGAACGTTCGTACCTTTAGTTAAAATCTGGTTTCTTTCTTTTTTGCGCCTGCGTGGTGGACAAAGACTAGTATAGTAAATTTAAGCGCCATTTTTGCGATGAAAAACACCCTAATTCGAAAATTCTGCGAAAATCAAATAATTGTTGGATATTAATGAAATTTTCAGGACTTATTCACAAATGAATTAAACTAATTTAGAAATGTTTTTTGCTTAGAAAATCTTGGTAAAATATTTTTTACATCTGTTATTTACTTTTATCTTTTATAAACTTAAAAAAAATATATATTTCTGTGGAGTAACACACACACACACACACACACACACACATATATATATATATATATATATATATATATATTTGAACATTGAAGTTAACACCAGGTGGCCTGATGATTGCGTTTAGCATGAAACAGTCTGTTGTGTCTGAGTGTTGACTTCAATTTTCACTTTTAGCTTTACATACGCTCTATCTCGGATATTGTGCACTTTATCTCATAAATATAGCATACTTAAAACTATATTTCTTTACACACACACACACACACATATATATATATATATATATTTCTGATTTCTTTTTGAATTCGTAGGTCTAATGAATTACATCGTGATTAAGATTCCAATGTAATAAATTATAACCAGGGAATATTAGTGTTTGAGCCTTTTATATTATATTCTTGCTCTTTTCTGGACATTCTATCCTCTTGGAAATTTATATATATATATATATATATTGACCACTAATATTATCAATATAAAATGAATCCCCTTAATAAAAAAGGAATTTGTTTTTTGTTTTTTTCATGAAGAAACTATAATTATTCGACAGTGTACTTTCAGGCGAAATATCTGTGGTCATTCAGTTGTCGCATTCATATGGCTCCCCGGCAAGGAAAGATACACACCTGAACACATTGTAATACTGAAAATAAGGTATGCGAATGTTATTATAAAATTGGTTAGCGATAATGCTTTAGTCTATTTACGGTTTTGACCATTTCTTTCTAATTTTATTTATTTATTTTACATATTTATTTTGTATATTTTTGTAACCGAGAAAATATACAAAATGGATAAAATGTATAAATCAAATTTAAGTAATAAATAAATAAAATGATTAAACTAAAGATAATTTTCCCAGAAGTCATGGCGATTCGCCTATATTAAAAGAAAAATCGTGGAGAGCCATAATCGTTTACCTGATGAAGAAAGCTAAAAATGCAACTCAAAAGTAAAAAAATATTTATGCAGTTTATGGAAACCGTAATTAGGGTTATACTTAAATGTTTAAGCTTAATGGCTAGAGATTAGAATTAGGAAGAGGTTTTATAGTTAAAGGATTAATGTTAAGCTTTAGATTTATGGTTTATAGCTAATGCTTTGATTTTAGGGTTAGAATTGTGTTTAACCTGAAAGCATTATGGTTTGTGGATTAGGTTGCAGTTAGTATGAGGAAACGTTTATGGCCAGAGCTAAGCTTTGGTTTAGGGTTTATTTTTATTTTTGTAAATTATTTTACCCCACGCAATGTGATAAAGCCATTAAACGCCAGGGATTATAGAGAGTGAAACAAACCGAGAAGACGTCGAGGAGAGATTGAGAGAGAGTGAACAATGATAGACCAAGATTAGCCCTTTGAGCCCTAACCACCGCTTAACCGGTGGTAGAGAAAAATGACGTAATATCCACCCACCGGTTAAACAGTGGTAGAGATAAATATACTCAATGCCCAGTTCCCGGTTGAACGGTGGGTAAACACATGTAACTATTTTTATATCTACTGTGAAACATTACATAACAATTAGTTGCGAATTTTGACTTAGGGGCTCAGGCAGAAGGGTTAAAATTGTACAGGAACGCAGTGCTCAAAGGGTTAAAGGAGAAAAAAATTATGATTGACGTTGTATTCAATTTTTGAAGATCAAAGCCAGAAGAAAGTTTCACAAGCGAGAAGTGCGAGAGAAGAAACTATTACCATAGCGTTTACGGTTACATCTAGCGTATTCAGCAGTAAAATAATGAGACCTGGCTGATAATCAAGTACACCGCAGAAAGTTGAGGTGCTTAAGAGGAAAACTCATCAGACCACTGAAAGTACAGAAAAGGCACAGGGAATCTACGTTACAACGGTGAGAAAATGATTGAAATCAAGATGCCAGGTCAGGACAGAGATTGCTGCAGATTCTTTTTTGGATTTTGTCAAGAATCTATAGAAGAAGCACCTGGCCTGATACGGAGATGAATAGTAGACTTATAAAATTCCAAGTTAAATTCTGGCAAGGAAAATTGTCTAGCAAGATTCATGGAAGTAACATTTTCTAGCAGCAGACAAAACTTTAGATGGTCAGGTTTAGTGTTAGGGTGAATGCTGTAGCCACTAACTCTATTATTTGATGTCATATATCGATTCGGCAAATTTAAGCATAGATTTGTTGAAGCCTTTTATTCAGACAGTTGTGTCAGATTAGAGAAAAGAAATTTGTTACAAGAAATTATAATAATGCTTTGTTGTTCTTAGTAGAAGCAGGGTTTTATATAATAATAAGTATTTGTACTTTTATAATACTTATTCAAGAGTCACTGTATATTAAATTATATCTGTTTGGCTGATAGTATTGTTTCCTCGTATCTTTGATAGCCAAATCATTGCAATGCAATTCTGTTTAAGTGATTATACCTCTCAACGCTTTCTTCGAGTGATTTCTTCTTTCTCTACATCTCATGTCAAATAAATAAAGGATGGGCAGAATCCAATTCATTTAAAAACGAAGTGGTGTCAACGAGGGTCAATCAATATTTATGTGCAAGGTAAATATTTTAAAAATAAGTAAGCGACGTGATAAAATCATAAATGATAAAAAATCTTTTGTCAAGAAATGTCACTGATGTTTTGCAGAAATTTAGAATGATTGGAAATCTCCACACAAACATTGATATGTTTCTTTAGATTCTATTTTATTCTCTTAACCCAAGTTTTGAGTTTGATATATTCAGTTCAATTAATCATTAGCTATCAGAAACCCCAGAGTAATGATACCTTTTATGATATCAACTTTATGAAAATGAATGTGATGATATGTTATCCTTTACTCAAGATGAATCTACTGATACCAGAATTCTTCAATTATAGGATCACAGACAACGGTCTCCTGAAGGCCTTTTTAGATCGCTTTTACAAAGACAGTTTCTTTATTATAAACATACAAGAACAATCACATTGAATAGTGCTGATATTCCTTCTCACACATATAATAGCAAATATCTTTGATGAATAAATGTATTATAATTTATTAAAGTCATTTTTAGTATTGAATTTTGAAATAAAGTAACTGAAATGATAATATGAAAGCGTAAAATTGAAAATTATATCCTGTGCTTATCAGGCATTGCCACAATAATAATTTGAATTACTTAGGACAAATATACACCATTCTAATTAGTTACGACAAAAAAGCACAATTCTTAATATTTACGATAAAAAAGCATCATTCTAAATACGAATGATAAAAAACATTATTTTGATTACTTACGCCAAAAAAGTATCATTCTAGCTACTTACGATATAAAGAAGCACTCTGACTACTTACGACAAAACATCATCATTTTGACTGTTTACAACAAAAAAACAAAAAAAACACACAATTCTAACTACTTTAAATAAAAAAGCATCATTCTGATTACTTGCATTAAAAAACCTTTCCTTTTATACAATATCACAGTCTTTGTATTGATTCGAAATCAACGTATTTAGTCTTTATTTGCCAAAGGATATTACCTACTCAGTTAGCTTTCTAAATTTAAATTGATCAGCTTCTCTCTTTGGGCTTTTGCTATCAGTTATAAATATTCCAGTAGATATATTCCGAGGCCTTTTCAGCTAAAATTTGTGATAAGTTTTTAATAAATATTATCTTTTTTAAACTAGTTTTCTCGGTTTCTTTTTCTTATTCATTTGGTGCTCCCTTTTGGTTTCTTAGGCAATATTTTATCCACTAGCCAAACTGTTAGCGGTCAGTTTTCTCATTATCTGAACTAACATGGCGTAAACTACATATCAAATTATAAAAAGAATTTTCAAAAACATCTCCACTTAAAAAAAAAAATCGATCGGAGAATAGATCGGCTAAAAATATGATGTTTAGCAGAAATTTAGAATGGTTGGAAATTTCCACACAGACATTGATATTTTTCTTTCCAGTAGAAACACACACACACACACACACACACACACACACGCACACACGCACGCATTGGAGGTTGCTTATATTTTCATTGTTTTTTGTTTGGCTTTTATTCACAAGAGTTATTAATGCGGCAGCCTAGGGAAAACATCGGTTTACGAAACTTTCTTAGTAATTTTGTTGTTGTTTTTACTTCAAAGAGAATGCAAGAGAAAGCAATATAACATTTGTGTCTAATAACTAGCTGTTGTCTACTTTGAAAATAAGTATAATACTTTTTTCTACTGCTATTAAGTAGCTGGGCTGTAAAAGAATTTTGCTAAGTTTTTTTTTTCTTTTAAATCCAAATTCCTTTTCTTTATAGACCGTCGGAGCATGGAAGTAACAAAGTATTTTGTCAAGATATCTGCTGACGGGAAAAAAAATGGAAGTAAGAAAGATCAGTTATTTCTACTGATCAAAACATTGTATATCCTTTTTTTCTTTTTTTTCATTATTATTATTTTATTGATTGATTTTGCTTCATTTCCGCACATTATCAAGAAAGTGTATCTTATCTCTCATCAAATATATTAACTAGCCAAGGGATAATGCCCGGGTGTTAACGCTGAAAATCATTTGTTTAGCATTATCTAGACATTTGTCTACTTGCTCATGTTAATTCGTATTAATTATTTAACACTTTTACTACTACATTCTAACAAGGCTGTACTGGCCCTTTCGGGGGAAAATAGAAAATTGCTATTAACAGGAAATAAATATCTACAAAAAAGCTGACGGTGATTTCCCATAGGCATCTCCATTTTTGATTCGATCTCTGTAGTATAGACTAAGATAAACAACACCCCCAAGACACAATATAATAAAAATAAGTCATGAAACGGCCGTATTGCAGTTTAGTATATGTCTACGCTGGTTTTTAAGTAGTACTAACCGTCAGTTTATATTGAAAATACTAGGTACTAACATTTAACGGTGTCGTGAAAATGTATATATACGTCGACAACATTCAACGTAAGTTTCGTAATGATATATATAGTGATTCTAAGGCTGCAGAAGTGTTAAAAAAAGAGGAATTCGGATTAAAAATGACATATTACTAGTCACTTTAAATCTTTCAAGAATTTTCTAACGTTATTCAGTTGATAGAGACATTCTTTCTTGGATATTTATAAAGGAACACGTATTCTCGGCTCCCAATTAATACAAGAAGGGGACTAAACCCTAGGGAGCTTTGTCTGATTGACAATTTAGTAGACACTTCGTTGAGATTACATCGTTGAATCAATTAAACCTTTTAGGCGAAATGTCTCAAGGTACCAGTCACTTAGCAAAAGCTGAAAATTTTTACTAAATAAGCTGCATTTATTGTAAGGATGTGTGACGAGTGAAAATTTCACTTTAAATTAGCCCACCAATCAACTGACTGATCTAGAATAACGGCTAAATTAAATGCATCGTATTTATTCTATATTTTCACATCATATGATATAACTTTTCTACAACAAAAATGAACTGTAATTACAGAAGTTCCTTCGTTTATTTCAAAGAATTTAAGTCGGTCGTCGTAAAACTTTATTAATTACCTTTTATATTTAGTTGAATACATAAATAGGGAGGATTCCCTACTTTCTCTCGTACTATCTATATATCTATCTATCTATCTATCTATCTATCTATCTATCTATCTATCTATCTATCTATCTATCCGTCCGTAGTTATTACGTGAATCTTATTACGTGAAATTTTAATTGCGTAATATTCTACTCCCTGTGTTTAATATTTACCACTGAATTAATGCATCGACGAAAACTGAAATATGTTGAAAAATAAATATTTGTTTTATAAACTGAGTTTATATATATATATATATATATATATATATATATATATATATATATATATATATATATATATATATATATATATATATAGAAAAAGAAAAAGCCAACTCTTAACAATATTAACTACGAACAAAGCCACAATGAGCTAACCGTATTCGGAAATTAAAAACATCCCTACTACACACTAAGACATACACATAATGGACACAGTCAATTAAGCTGAAAAATCGAATCATCCTTGATAATGGCTAAAGGTATAGCCGAAAGCGCTCGGTAATATAGAACATTTGGACAGTTCTTACATACCCTTTGTCCGGAAAAGAAAGCTCTTGTTCGAACACAAGGAAAATTAAATAAAAAGCTTAACCATAGTACCTTGTCTGTCGTTTTTAATGAAACATGCATAAATGAAGGATTGCTGCCTACTAAATATACAACTATCATATATATATATATATATATATATATATATATATATATATATATATGTCTTTGTGTGCGTGTGTGTGCGTGTATATATATATATATATATATATATATATATATATATATATATATATATATATATATATATATGGGGAAAATGTAGGACAATGCGGAAAAAGTTTTCTTGTGGCGCTTTTCATCCTTTAGGACAACATCATCTTTTTTTAACATTTCACCCCAAGCAAGGCGGGATGCCACTAGCACGCAAGGGGTTACAGAGAGTTGGAGTGAGAGTAAAGAGGCGTGATAGAGGAAAGGATGAAGAGAAGGACGGGGAATAGATCCAAGCATCTGGAGATGTCGATTGACATTGCATTTGAATGATTAAAGATTATAGCTATCAGGGAAGCAAGTAAGAGGAACGGAGATCCACAGACGGAAAGCGAGAGACATGAAGCTACTGGAGTAGAAAGACGGCCACATTTAACCGTTTCGACAGTGAAAGGGTGGGACTGAGATGCCAACCTAGTAGCACGCTTAAATTCATGCAGTTTGGGAACCAACGAAAGTAGCTCGTCGGAGCAGTTAACGTGAAAGTGTTTGTAGAAAAGATAGAGGGAGGCGACGGCACGTCTGTGAGAGAGTGACTGTAAACGAGATGCTAGATAAGGACATTGCATATCCGTCTCTGGATTTTGTCGAGGACCTTAAGACGAACAGCGGGGCACCAGGCCGTATATGGCAGCAGTATTCTATGCAAGGGTGAATGGTTGATTTATAGATTTGAAGGATGTAATCGGGCGAGAAAAAATTTCTGGTGCGACACAGATAGCCACCTTTCCTTGCGGTGGATGAAGCTATTGATTCAATGTATTTGTTCCATCTCAGGTCAGCGGAGAGTGTGAGACCAAGCAGTCGCAAAGAGGTGCTCTCGTGGAGTTGAGCATCAGGCATTCTAATGGGAGGCAGGGATGGTTCCTTATGGTGAGTAATAGAGAGGAGTTTTGTTTTTGAGTTAACCCGCCAATTCCTGCCCCAGTCTACAACTGATTGGAGGTCCTTTTCGAGAATAACAGCCAGGTTGTTTTGTCAGCGATACCAGATTTGCTTTTGAGGTAGGATTAAATAGTAGTGTCGTCAGCATAGATGACTACTTGGGAACTGATGACATCGGGAAGATCGTTAATGAAGATAAAGAACAGAGTAGGGCCCAGTATAGAACCTTGGGGGACACCTTCGTTCGTAGGATAGGAACTGGAGGAGAATCCGTTAAGGACGACCTTCATTACACGGTTTGACAGGAATGATCGTATTAAGTCAAATAATCGGCCTGAAATTCCGTAACCCTGAAGCTTACGAAGGAGGCCGGTGTGCCAAACCCTATCAAACACTTTAGAGATATCTAGAGCCACGGCTCGAGCTTCTCCGTTACTGTGAAGTGCTTGGTAAACAATTTCAGTTATGACCGTGAGTACATCAACTGTAGAAACGGTAAAGCGGAAACCATATTCCTTGTCAGAGAGCAGATCATGGGATAAAAGGTGTTAACCACTTCGATGTTGATTAAAGCTTCAAAGAGTTTGCCGAAGAGTGGTAGGAGACTGATAGGATGGTAGTTAGACGGATCAGAAGGGTCTCCAGAATTCTTAAAGACAGGAACAATAGATGAGGACTTTCAACAGGCTGGAAAATAAGATTCATTGGGGCAGTAGTTAAATTTGCTATGTTGGTGCGATAACACATGCGCAAGAACGAGGGATGTTGGGATTTTTAAATTTTTTTTTTAATCTAGCGGATTTCATTTAGATTCTTTGATAGCAAGGTCATCTACAGTAAATTTGCGTCCTGACTCTTAGAACATTTCACCATTCCTGGCAGAACTTCTATTATCACAGTTTTTTAATCGATATATGTGCGTATTAAATTTGTATATTTAACTATCTGGAAAGTGTTTTAAGAGACAAGGAACAATGTGACACAGAAATGCAAAAGCGTATTGGAACAATGAAATATGCATTCCAAGATAAACAAGATGGAAGCAGGAAAACAATGAAAAGAGTGCTGAAGGGCTATGTAATATTAATCTTCTTAAACAGCAGTGATTTCTGAAAAGTTTCCACCCAGATGAAGAGAAGACTTGAATCAACAGAGGTATAGTTCTACAGATGAAGGAGAAATTATGTACTGTTATTGATATATAAAAATATATATCGTTATCTCGTATATGTATATATTGATATATATGTAGACAGACAGAAAGTTTTTACATAGAAATCAACTCTGTATATTAACTGTCAGTTTCACGCTACAAGCGATCCTCTTGATCTGAAGAAAGGTTAAGGAGTGAAACTGACATTCACCATGCAGTATCGACTGCTATGTATACACTATATATACATAGCTTCTAATTGCGATATTCAGCTATTACCTCCATAAATACAGAAACATGATAACTATATAAATATATACATATATATATATATATATATATATATATATATATATATATATATATATATATATATATATATATATATATATATATATGATGAAAGCGGATAATTTAGAAATCCTTGGTAATATATTATTTCGCCAGATCAAATCGATCTCGTCTCATCGTACCAAACAATTTTAAATCAATATACGAATTTTAAATTCATCCAGGCACACGCGAAAAAAAACAACAAACAAACCAAAAAAATAAATAAATAATAACAAAAAAAACAAACAGAAAAACAAAACAACTTTTTTTTCAAGAATAAGATAGGAGATATAGATTTTAAAGTTTTAATATGGGGGAAGGGAAAGAGAGAGAAAGGGGGAGAAAGAGATGGAGATATATATGTCTAGAGAGAGAGAGAGAGAGAGAGAGAGAGAGAGATGGGGAGTGAGAGTAAGATAATGAAAGGAAGGGAAGTTGTATTGAAAATGCCGACAGGTTGACCTCTTTTCGTCGGATGTGACAAGTAAAAAGAGAGAATATATTAAAAAAGGACACAGGAAGAGAGGAAAGAAATGTAAAAATAAAAGAGAAGAAAATTTACTTAAAAAATCGAACGAACATTTTGGTCATTCCAATATATATTAAACCATATATTAGGCTTTAATTCAGAAAATATTCTGCTCCTTACCTACTGGCTGAAGATTGTGCGGGCAAAGATCAAGTAAAGTTCAGTATTTTTTATATTGTTTATCTTAGCTCTGGATTTTTAAAAATATTTTACATTGAGCACTGTGTCGTTGTAACGTTCGTATCTTTTAAACAAATTTTATTATTGTAAAAAATCATTACTTGATTTATTTTTCGTTATTTTACGCTTAAAATTTTCAAAATTTACGCTTACTGCCTAAGCGTTCAATAAATTCTAAATATTCAAATTCAGTATAAAATTGAGTTTTGATTTATGTCTGAAGATCACGTGAGGGTGAAACTCGGATTACGAATAGAGCCGTCCATTCATAAGAATTTTTTGCCCGGTCTAGGCAATTTAGTCTTCGAACACCTTACTTTACTGAGTAGGTTTGCCTTTCATTTTTCAGTGCTGTCGTTTTTATTCAAGGCAGTATAGATAGAATGCGCTGCTCGAAATTATAATAGTATCATCGACAGGTCGTTGTAGTTTCACAAATGGATTCTGCATGTCTCATTCCATATGAACCGCAGAGAAAGGTCATGAAAAAAAAGTGTGTGGGTCACTTCCTGCTAAGTTGAGGCCCACCTTAAATAAATTCACGTCATTGGCACTTTCTCCTACTTTGATTTTCTTTCACCCCAACCAATTCTTGCAAAGCCAAACGGCGATACTGAATGAATGAGGGGCGCAGGTTTTAGGGAAACTGGAAACTTCTAGTCCTGATCCTGTACGTTGGTGTCAAATTTAGTCATTAACACCATCATAATAAAGGAATCAATCATCAAAGAAGAAATTAAATTCTTGGATACGAGATAAATCATATATATATATATATATATATATATATATATATATATATATATATATATATAGTTGCGGCCAAAATGTTCAGAACGGCATTGTTTTCGTCAGAAAAGTAG
Organism: Acanthosepion esculentum; assembly: GCA_964036315.1. Taxonomy (NCBI): domain Eukaryota; kingdom Metazoa; phylum Mollusca; class Cephalopoda; order Sepiida; family Sepiidae; genus Acanthosepion; species Acanthosepion esculentum. The sequence continues at coordinate 44,088,457 of OZ038505.1, forward strand.
GTATAAGTTTTTAGCAAAGTTGTTTTGTATTCTATAAATTTCGCAGACAATAAATACAATATGAATTGTTATTGTCTCAGAATTTGGTGTAATTTGAGAGGATAATACAAAAGTTATGGATGATTTAGTGATTTACTGCAAAACCCATGCCGGCCAAAATGATCAGAACGGTTGAAAAAATAACAAAATAATAAAAAATGACAGAGAATACTGGAATTATTTAATATTTAGTGTGAAGCCCTTTAGCTTCAATCACACTTTGACATCTTCGACTGCATGAGGAAATTAAATTTTCAATTTCTTGCTGGGTGATCTTATTCTATTCTTCCTGAAGGCCATTCCATAATTGCTCGGTTGTTTTAGGATTTCTGGCTTTCGAACGTTCTCCTAGAATATTACACACATTTTCAATAGGATTGAGATCTGGGCTTTGAGCAGGCCAACCCATAGCAATAACCTTTTCAGCCTTGAGGAAGTTCATGACCACCTTAGCCTTGTTACATGGGGCATTGTCCTGCATAAATATGGATGGTCGCCTAGTTGAATTTCTCAGCACAGGCAAGACATGATCTTTTACAAGTTGTTTATAAACTCCTGCATTTACCTTTCCATGTAATCGCACCAAAGAGCCCAGATATCTTCCCCCAAACGATGACACTTCCTTCACCGAATTTAACACTAGTCTTAAGGCATTTAGGCAACAATTTTTCACCTACTTTTCCCATCTGAGCCAAATAACATAAACTTAGATTCATCACTGAAATGCACCGTTTGCCATTTTTCTTGAGACCACAACACATGTTCGATTGCAAAGGTAAGACGACACTTTTTATTCTTGAAGCTGATCAGTGGCTTCACTGCAGGTGCTCTTGCTTGTAGGTCATGTTAAACTAAACGACAAGACACAGTTTTTCGAGATAAAATTTTCCTCAGTACAATGCTCATTTCCCGAGAAACAGCAGCAGCAGTTTTAAATCTGTCCTTTTTAACCAACTTTACCATAGCACGATCTTCTCTCTTGGTCGTTTTTCTTGGCCTACCTGTAGACTTTCTTGCTTCACGCGAACCACAATCATCATAGACCTTAAGAATACCGTGAACAACACTTTTGGACTTGTTAACAATCTTTGCAATAGACCCAATACTTAAATTATCCTTCTTTCGAAGCTTAATAATCTGCTGACGAATTGGTAACGGAGTAAGTGGCATTATATTAACAAAGTACACTGCAGATATTCTTACTAATGTTTAGTAAACGAACCGTCACGTAAACAAATTTAAAAAATTAGAGTTCGCCCGTTAAATATACTAAAACACGGTATAAAAACAACCGTTCTGATCATTTTGGCCTCCATGGGTTTTGCAGTAAATTAATAAATCATCCATAACTTTTGTATTATCCCCTCAAATTACACCAAAATCTCAGACAATAACAAATAATATCGTATCTATTGTCTGTGATAATTATAGAATATGAAACAACTTTGCTAAAAAATTATACCTACTTTTCTGACGAAACAATGCCGTTCTGAACATTTTGGCCGCAACTATATATATATATAGTGAGAAGGAAAGTAATTTGGACTAATATATATATATATATATATATATATATATATATATATATATATATATATATATATATATATATATAAGAGGGAGAAAGAGGGAGAAAATAAAAGCGAGCGAGAATAAAAAAATATTTAGTGAGATTAAGTTTAGATACACTATAAATATGAGTATATTCACAATTTTCAAGTTAATTTATAGAATGTTATATAATGAGTATGAATTGCATTTACATACATAGTGATTGCCATATCTTACTCAGATGACGGCTATCCCCGACACACAGAGCATCACTTCTGATGGTTTCTGTCTTATTTCTGCATCATGACCCCTAAGATGATTCTTGAGATAAGCATTCGCTTTCGTAGGTATCATGCATATCTGACAGATAAAATCTCTATCCTTGATTGGGTTGATTGGACCTGCATGTCCTACAATTCATCTGTGCACCACCATGTGCCTTCTTAGTTCAGATGATGATCTGAAGACCTTGTTGCAAACAACACAGGTACTGTTGTCAGGACGATGATCTAGGCTGGCATATTTCCGGTTAATCGTACAGGTGATTTACATAACCTGTCCGCAACAAGAGCATGTGCCCCCGACATACACTACATTTCCAAAAATACATATCATTTGGAAAATCAGAGTGATTGCCTCTTCAGGGATCACACATTCATCCTAAGACGTTCATCCTCAAAGTCATTTCATCTCTCCCTTACAGAGTGCCTCCACTCTACGATTTCAATCAGTTCTCTCCAATGTTGCACATTCATGTCTAATGCATGCAGATTATCCTTCAAATTATCCTTAAACCTCTACTTAGGCTTGTGTTGCGAACCCTTTCCTCTCTTCATTTACCCGTAGAAAAGCTGTTTGGGAAACCTGTTATCTCCCATTCTCACAATGTGCTCTGCCCATAGCATCTGGTTGAGAATTATTATTGTTTCAATGCTGTTGCATTTAGACCTTTTGAGAACAACATTGTCTGTAATTTGGTGTTAAGGATGCATCTCAGGCATTTTTATTGGAATCGCTCAAGCCATTATATGTACTTCCGGCATTTCGTCTATGTTTCCGAAGAGTAACGCAAGGGTATTCTTGATGGTAATGTCTCTAACTGACTAAACTTTACTTTCCAGATTACACTGGATTGACTGATTGAATAATCTCAGAATTTAGGGCGCCATCTTTTGATACAGTACTTCCAAGATATGGGAAAGTGTCAACAACCTTCACTCTGGTATTTTTCACAATTATCGTTGGATAGAACGCACTAAGTGAAGTGGTGAACATCACTTTTGTCTTACTCAGGCAAATCCTCCGCCCAAAAGCATCACAAGCGGCAGAGAAACGATTCATTATGAGGTGCAACTCTTTCATTATGAGGTGCGACTGCGTTACAGAGTCTACATCATCAGCAGACAGTAAATCTCGGATTAGGCACTCAAAATTCTTGAATTTTGGTGTTAAGCCTTCTGATATTGAACGCTTCTTAATGTTCTATATCCCAAGTGTCTCTCGCCTCACAAGACAAGAACGGGACAAGAACATAATAAAGTAGATTAAGAATGCATACATACATACATACATACATACATACATGCATAAATAAACAAATCTATACACGAACGTATATATATATATATATATATATATATATATATATATATATATATATATGTTTCAAGCATAGATCTCGAAAAATAATTTTTTAATGTATATGTAAAATACATGCATATATACAAAGAGGTGGTAGCCATCATGTTTTTATATAGGTTTATATGCGGTAGCTTGTGTGTATGTGATTTAAATGTCTTTGTAGTCGTAAATACCACAGTGGTTTCAAACGTAATTGCTGAGGGAATAAACAAGTTATTTACAGACTGCCGAATTTCCTTGAATTTTCAAAAAACCTTTTACCTTTTATTGTTAATAGCTGTAAACACGTTCACATTCATCAAGTCACATCACTTCGGTAATTCACGCAATTTGGATTTAAAAGAAGACACAAACATGTTATTTCAAATATTTCAAACGAAAGGAAATACACAAGACAAAAATAGTCTAGACTCCTGATGCTTAGCAATTGTGAAGATCTTGAATATTATTTTTGTCAAAATATTCAGTTTTGCGTCGCGGATGATTTCACACTGAGGTTGGTGCTTTTGACTGGCATTATCTATCGTTGGCAAGTCAATATAAAACTTAACACAATATTTCATATCTTACGTTGATTTCAAATCTTACGTTTACATGAGAAAATACCAGAGATTTGCAATTAATGTCCATCAGAAACCTGATCTAAGATGAATTGATATTTGGTGACCTCAATATATACACGTTTCACATTAAGATATACCAAATTAAATCTTGTACTCTGTTTCACCTCAAAAATAAAAAAACTCGGGAACCCCGAGGATGGGCATAGAAGGTGTACTCCAATATCGTACATCGAAGAATGTCGGTGGGGACACGGACATAAACAAGTAAGTTAAATCAGCCGAACACAAGACAACCGGATATTATATATTATATAAAAGTACGACCTACGAGTGGACAAGCAGAATCCCTCGCACACTCTCAAAAAAAGAAGCCCGAACTTTCGATTCAGTCAGTAAAGGGAATAAACAATTATTTTACATAAGAAAAATTTAGTCTCATATTCTTTTTAGACGTGACTATGATATTATAGCTATTTCTTCAGTCACTTTCCCACCGCCGCAAGATGCCTTTTCTATAGCAATTGTTCTGATGAGCTCTTCGCTATGGTACCTAGACTTTTGAAATTAAACGCAGTACTAGACTGACGTCGAAATCTCATCAATTTACAGTTGAGCTGGCTAGATATTACCGCAAAATTCTATGCTAACAGTTTCTTTTCTCGTACTTCTGGCTTGTAGAACTCACTTCCGGCTCCATGCTTTCTAGCCAACTTTAATCTACAAAAAAATTAAATATAATGTCAATCGCTATCTACTGTTCACCTGATTACTCTCTTATCTACCCGTTCAGTAATAATGTTTCTGTTCCTAATTTTTCCACACCCAGTAACTCCATGCGTCTTAGTGGCTTTACTCTCTTGCTTGATATTAAATCGATTTTATATGCATATAGGATGAGATTGGTAAATTGTCTAAATTACGCAAAAATTAAAATAACACTGAAATTTTAACAGACATATTTACCAAAATTGCACAAAAATACCTTGAAACACTAAAGAGTAAATTCATTCGATAAAATCGCCATTGTCTTCAACGACTTCGGAATCTCCTGCAACTTTTCTGAGCGGTCTCTTTGACATCTAAACACTCTGAAATGTTCGTATTGGAGCTTCCGGTGCGAATGCAAAGCAGTACAGCATGCCGTTTCTAAATTTATGGTGGAGGAAGTGAATAGCGGCATGTTGCTCTTATTCTCACAGATGGTGTCCAGTCCAACTGACCCTACGATACTGCGCAGTCGACAAATCAAAATCATACAACGCGCATGAGCAAAATTAAAAACACAAAATGGTGACACTTTACCTATCGCACCCCCTCTCTCTCTCCCTCTCTCTCTCTCTCTCTCTCTCTCTCTCTCTATATATATATATATATATATATATATATATATATATATATATATATATATTGCGATAAATGGTACAACGTCCATCTTTAACGATTTCATATTTCCATTTCTGGTTGTGTGGATAGTGTGACGGTTATCGGTGTGAAAATAGTCTGATGAATTGGTGCAGGGAGGGGTGCTGATAAAATGATAACACAACACAACATTTTATTCACTCCAATATTTCGTTATTTCCTTTCAGCCATTCTGCGGTATACAAGACGTTTCTCGTCCGATACGTCGACACTTTATTTTTCGCACGCCGTGTGTGAGCGACCGTCCGAGACTGCCTGGGGCGGCGGTTGTTTATATATCTTCCCGACATTATCTTTTCCACGCGTGCAACACTGGATGCAGGTGTGACGCGTTCCTGGGTGCATGGTGTCAATTCCGTGCAATATCCATCCAGCCATTATAATACAGGAAAATCAGCAATCCGGGTTCAAATTCCAGTGTTCACTTCACCCTTAAAAATGTATTAATCCACATTTTATTTTTCTCAGAAAAGGGTCACATAGCAGCTTAGGCTCTGTAGCCTTGGTTGATAGCCAGCCTAGGAGAAGGTCTACTTAAATGCATGGACATTTCAACGGAAAATCACTTTATTATATTTTCCAAAAAGTAATGGCAACTGAGATAATAATGAAAAGGAATTAATACAAAAACATGATCACCCACGTTTTAAAGGCTTTCTCATAATAATGACATTCCTAGAACACAAAGAATTTTTGCAGGATCTATAATTGACGTAAGACCTTTAAAAAGTAAACAATTGTTATAATCAGAACAAAAGACGGATTCTGTGATAAATAATTGGTTATTTTTCTCTTCGGCTACAAAAAAATTGACATTCGATATTAAAAAAATAAAGCTGTTTTCAATTCCTAATGTCATTAGTGTGTTTTATAAAGTTTATGGATTTCTAAAATGCGAAAAACGGATAAAATTCAACTGCAGGGCAGGAGTTATGGTTATTCCTGCGCAATTCATTGACAAGTTTTTATTGTGGTAAGTATTTCATGAATATTGCATTGTAAGAAAGTTAGTATTGTCTAACAATTAACAAACAACCGATTAGTTTTTCCTACAGGAATAAATGTAATAAATTTACAATTCGAGTTATATCAATACGCTTAGAAGAACAGCGTTTCCCAAAATTGTGTTCATCGTGATTGACTCGACTAAATGAATGACTTACTATAACTCTTAAGAAGTTAATTTCTTTTGACTATGTAACAGATTTTTGTAGTTTATCTTTTATTTTTAATTTGAGGAACTTTGTTTTTTTGCTTCGTGCTTATTATATTTTCTATTTATTAATAAAATACTCTGAATTTAAAAACCCCTGACAAGGCAACTAGAAAGCACTCTCTTTCGAAAGTCATATTGTCTTGGGTATGACGATAAACTACATCCGACAGCAAGTCCTTTGATCAGAAGGTTTTGAGGGGCGTGGAACCTCTTCTTAATTGCTGGTTTTCCCAGGTCCACCCTGACTCGGGGTGGTAGCACCTGTCAGGGTCCCAGCTATGGGCAAATAGTTACCCCCCGCCCAAAAGAGGTCAAAACACTATGAAAGTATAAAAATAGGTTTTAATACCAGCAATACATTTTTGAAAAAAATTTTATCCGTAATTTAAAAAAAAAAATATTACCATTAATACATTTTTAGAAAAAAAATATTAGCAGCAATAAAAATCTTGTCATTAAATAGCCTATTGAGGTTGATATGCCATAAAACAAAATAAACCAAACCAAACTCTAAAATCATGGAATTTTTACAGATAATAACCAAAATAAATTTATAGCAAGACATCATCGCATACGTCCTTAAGGGATATGACATTAAACAATTATTTAATAACATTTTATTAATTCTAAACGTTTTTGGCATGCAGTAGGTAATTAACGCCAGAAAATGCCTGATGTTCTGAATCGAAATGATGTCAATAAGGAGCCTTTGCTCTAAGAGAAGTTGATCTGGGGTGCCCTCAATACGTACTGGTCTCGCTCCAAAAGATACCAAAGTATCCAGCTACATTAGAAGATTGCGTTGGAAAGTGCGCACGTATCTATCAGGTGCAGAATCGTGCCTCAAGTGATGTCAGGTGCTGCCGTCCGACATGTTAAAAGTTGGTGGAACCAGCTGAGCTTAGCATGTTGACTCGTGAGACAACCGGATGATAGGAAGTTACCTAAGCATCCAACCGTGAGGGAAAAGATTTAGTCTCTTACAATCTTGCGTGAAGATCTACGTTTGATGAAAGCCCCACATGGTCCCACACCGCACAGATATTAACTGACGAAGTCCAGAAGTGAAGAAACAGTAATTTCACGTATGAATGATTTAGCCCCGTATTATAATTTGGCTTTGCAACGATAATATTATAACATTAAGTTTTATTTCTGATTTTGTTTTTTTTTGGTAAACAAAATTTAATTTTCTAACAGAATTTAAATCGTTTTAGAATATTGGTTATCTAACTTGTTTTGAAGATTCGCCACAGTTTCCATATGTTCATAGGAAAGCTTGAGTCAAAGAACACAACTCAAATCTCAATGTGTTAGATTTAAATTTGTATACTAATGTAGCAATACGATTTCTCATACATCCTTAGATGAATAGATTCATTTTCTCTTTAAGTCAATTTAATGACCAAGGTTTCTTAGCATTTTTGTCTCGAGCCCATTTTTGCGTAAATTTAATGACCAGGATTTTTCAGGAATCCTGTCTTCAGTCCAGATTTTGAACTGACAAGCATAAAATATTGTTAGTTATTTTAGATAGCCGTAAAATTAAGGTCCTTTGAAAAACTGACCAACCAAAGGTTGTCTGTTGGGGGAACACGAGCGGATGGAAAGGGGTGGGGTAGCCAGTATCCATATGACGAGCAGTATCCATATAATGAGCAGTCAGTGAAAGGGTGACTCGTGACTGGCAATGAGTAGGGGTCTGTAGGTTCAGTGGCCAGAATTTAGTGGAAAGTCAGATAAGAAAGAAGTTCGCTTTCTCGAAGCGGAATGTTTTGCTACTTCCCAACCAAACGAGTGCCTTGAGAAGCATTTGTCGTTACTTTTGTCGATCAGTCAGTTATCTTTCGATACATGACTGACGAAGCATATTTTTTCACGCAGTAGGTTGTGATTTCTTTTTGCGGTAGGCCAGTTGCCATCTAAGGCTATAGAACCCGGTCTGTTCTCTGATTCCTCAATCCGAGCCGCTATCCATTACTCCACCGTGCCTCCTCGTCGATAACAGCCATAATAATGAGACAAAACTGCCGAACATAGCAAGCACCGGTATATTCGCATACAGCTAACCTTGGATGTCATCACAGCTTGTGCAGTGACGTGCAGAATTCGCATTATCACACCAACATCACAAAGGATCGGCTAGTAGACAACTAAAACAATATCCATGAGTGGAATTTAGCTCTTCCGCTTCCAAAATAATCGATACATTTAAAATTAGAATCAATAGCTGATAAAAAAAAGTCAAAATGCTGTGTGTAAGTCGTGATTTACTATACTTATGTTGATGAATGTAGGCCTATGATTCATGAACTACGAAAAAAAAAGGTTTGATAAGGTACAACACAAAGACCTATTTGAAATGCTGGGAAGACTTGATTTATTTCGAAAAATATTAAAATAATCTAGAACATTTACTGAGAACAAACGATAGAAAATGAATTGAGCAAGTACCTGAAATGTATCGTAAGACAAGGATGCTTTTTTTGCCGGATTTATTTGATCTTTTCATCAAAGCGATCCTAAGATAACTAGAAGTCCTACCAGGATTTAACATTGGTGGGCATAATCTTAACATCATAAGATACACAGAACAGGGACTAGGAGTGATAGTAAGGAAACACATATTACTTAGAAGGATAGGAAGTTGTGGAGAACCGTGATTCTCTACGTCCTGAAAGGACACTTCGCATGATATCAGTATATGAAATAACTTATATATACAGGATGACTGAAAAGTAACTCCCTATTTTATGTATGATGGACTCTCCTGTCTTGTAAAAATTATATTTAGACGGAAGAGTCCATCATACATAAAATAGGGAATAACTTTTCAATCCCACTGGCACCAAGTGCGGGACATCGAGTGAGGATCGAACTCACTAAACAACAGTAACTGTCAACCAGACTAGCTCGTTAAACGTTACCCTGCAGAGATGTCCATATTGAAACTTAGAATTTTTCATTTGTCTTGCCCGAACACAGAACGATGTAAAAGTTACAAACAACGCTTATCAGAGAAAAAAATGTCTCTAAGTTATAGATTTTTGCCTTAACGTGTGCAAGATGCTGATTGCATTCGGTTAAGAATATAGGGCGCTAAAGGTGAATAGGAAATCGAAGATTATTTGCTGATATTGATAAGCATTATATAGCTGAAAGCATGTTAATTTTGTAACTAGAACCGTTCAATGGTCAGTCACATAGAACATGTCCGTCCTCCTATCTTTCAGGGAAAGTGACTCAGTTAAAGAAAATAGCAAACCGCACGGAACTATTCAATTCTAGTATTTCAGTTCTACATATTTATATCTTCTTTTCTAATATTGAACTCCCTGTTTACAAAAATAGGTTCACCTTTAAATAAGTCGATCTCCAGTTGATTAACTGATTCATTTTTTACGGTTTATCAAACATTTGCAGGTTATTTAAAGTCAGAAAATATTTTTAGACTATAAAAATGTTTTCACGATAATAATGATTTACTGATACAGGTCCTATTAATTAACCTATATCTGGGGTAGGAGAAGTGGATTTATACCTTTCCCAAGTGTATTTACGCGTAAGTGAATATAACGAACGCAACAGGAATTGGAACTCGGCACTCCAAGTTCCGAGACGTTATCCAGTACAACACCCGTATATCCAAGCTTACAGCACCTTGTATTTCCAAGCAGTCATGCATCTAGGTACTGATCGGGTACGACCTTGATTAACTTCGGTGATCGTAAGTGAAACGGTGTTTCAACATGAAAATGTTTTGTCAGGCGTTAACGTTTTGTGTTATTAATATTATGTAGTTTGCTCTGAAGATTACGAATGTCCTTGTTTGTTTTCCTGGTCGGAAAGTATTTACCTATAATGTTAAATCATGTCCATAGGTTCGAGGTTTTAATGTACTCATAGGTGCGGGTCCGCACACACGGGTGCAAACAGAAATGTAGTTACTAGCTGTCTGCTTTTGGCACGGATCATGTCTAATTGATATCCTACTAATATAGTGAAATAGGTATAACACAGAGTCACTAAGTATATCGAAAATACTTCGTCCTTGGTTTCACCAGCTACAATATCTGATAGAAAGATTGATTGATTCATTCGTGTTCTACGGCTTATCAACACTTTGCAAGTTACCACAGAGAAACTGCCCACTGTCAGCATGGTTGAAGTTCAATTTCGCAAGAGCGTTTCACTGCGCCTTCTTGGCCTCACATTTTCCATTGACTTCAGGTGGAACAACTACATTGAATCAATAGCTGCATCTACCGCAAGGAAAGTTGGTTCTCTGTGTCGTATCAGGAATTTCTCGCTTGAGTCCATCTTACACATCTATAAATCTACAATTCTATGCATTGAATACTGTTGCCATATATGATCTGGCGTCCCTGCTGTTCATGGCTATATATATATACATCCATATATATATATATTATACATATATATTACATCGAGTCTGAAACCTCAACAGAATGCAGAAAGCACTGGACAGCCGTTTCGTCCTATATTTGGGACTCATCAGCAGAGTGCATCCACTACCGAGAATTGAAACCCTGACAGTTAGGTTGTCAAGCAAACACCATACTAACTGTTCCAAATCTGTAGAAAATCAGCCTCAATATAGCGCCGCTAACTCACATATTCCGTGGTGGAACTCTACTGAGATTCTCTTTAACCTCGTGGCTCCAGACACGAAGGATTGCTGCCTAAATATACAATATATATATATATATATATATATATATATATATATATATATATATATATATATATATATATATATATATATATTGTTTGGCAGAAATATCTCGCAAATATATCTCCTAGACGCCCCACTCACATAATGGCATGACATTAGCTACATGAAGACACTATTGCCACTAACGTCATACCATTATTTCGGAGTCAAATGTGAGTGGTATATATATATATGCATATATATATATATATATATATATATATATATATATATATATTCGAGAATCAAATTAAATTTACTAATTACTGTACTCTTGATAAATGAGACATAAACATAATAATGAACAACTGCAATTGCACGAATAGGCACACACAATGACGCACAGGCTTTATGCAGTGGTGTTAGAGTTTGATCCAAAGATTATTACCCATTCACACACACATATACACGTATATACACGCACAAACGAACACATATAAATGACTGTACATGTGTACATTCGCCAACTGATGAACACATTCACCGATAACTATTACGAAGTTATGCATATATTCACAAAAATAGATGGACAATAACACGGGAGAGAGAGAGAGAGAGAGAGAGAGAGAGAGAGAGAGAGGGACATGAGAACAGAGAAAGAATGAAAGGGAAGGAGAAATGGATAGGTAGGGAGAGAGGAGAGAGGGATAGCGGAAGAGATGAAAGGAAAACAGAACAGTAGGTAGAAAGAGTGGAAATAAGAAACGGAGAAGTTAAAGGAAAAGGAAGGAAAGCAGAAAAATAATGAATGGGAAAAGAGGGCGGTGAATAGAGAAAAGGAGCGATATTAAGAGAGAGAGAGAGAGAGAGGAGAGGAAGGAAAATAGAGAGGTAGATAGAATGGGAGTAGAAATAGAGAGGTAAAGAGATATAAGAAACAGAGAGAGAAGGAAAGAGAGCGAGTCAGCGAGCAAAAGGGAGAGAAAAGAAAGAGAAAGAGAGAAAGCGTGAGATTATCGTGCAGGTATCTCTAGACGTGTTGTACTTAAATATTCAAATTTAATTCAATGCTCTCATATTCAGAGAGTTTTCATTTCTGCAAAAGGCAATCATAAAACAGGATCCAACCAAAAGCGCCTTGCATATCATTTGATGATTTGCTGTCATTTGCTGATATTTGATATCCGGGTTGATGACCATTTCCAGAAATGTTCCGAGGTTAAACTACAAATGTCCCAAGCCTGTGCGCATTTTACGACAAGCATTAAAGAAGTATGATGTACAGCGTGTGCAATGATAAAGGAGGATTTAGTTTAGAACACATGGTTAGGAAGTAAATATTCAGTTTGAAAACATGCATTCGTGGGCCCCGAAGAGAAAATGGAGAACAGTGTAGTCACCAACTTTTCACAATCCCTATTCCTAGGCTAAAGAGATACGGATATTGACAAGGCAGCAAAGAATGGTTAATGTTAACATTCTCTCACTCCCTCGCTATATATATATATATATATATATATATATATATATATATATATATATGTGTGTGTGTGTGTGTGTGTGTGTATATTAATCATTTTACCCCAAGCACGGCAATAAAACTACTAGGATACAAGAAACTACTGAGAAAAACTACTAATAAGGAGATAGGACAATAAAAGAATAAGAATTAGGAAGACAGAAGATAACGATTAACATTGTATTTAAAGTTGTGAAGACCAAAGTTGAATGGAAAGCAAGAAGCTGGAAGAGAGTTCCAAAAAGCGAGATACGATAGAAGAAACTATTAGCATAGAACGTACGGTTACATCTAGCCATTTCAATTGTAAAATGATGAAACCTTGCCGCCAAACTAGTACTGAGCTGAAATTCATAAAGTCTAGGTACCATAGAGGAAAGTAATATTTATTTTGAATAATACAAAAATGTGGCACAAGGCCATAAGGGGGGGATAGGGGAAGGCTGGTCTTTAATCTGTCTTATCTTAAACTTGGCTCGCCACAATTATTGACCCAAACATGCCACAGTATTCCTTACACCAAAACAACACATTCTTACCATTCTTACTACTGCCACCGTAATGCCTCAAATCTCTAGCAAAATATTTACATTGACGAGATCTTGTTGCCAATCTAGTACTGTGCTTAAATTCATAAAGTCTGGATACCAAAGAGGAAAGTTCATCAGAACAATTACCATGAAAATATTTATAGAAAGGCATAGGGAAGCTAGGCGGTGGGAAATTGACTGAATCCGAGATACTATGTTAGGACCAATAACTTTGCATATATATATATATATATATATATATATATATATATATATATATATATATATATATATATATATATATATATATTTAGTTTACGAAAAACTAGGTAATCCGTATGGGTAGACCCAAGGAGGATAAAATCCAGAGAGCTCAATGTAAATCAGTTTGTAAAGTATTTTTAAACTGCTGAAAGTTACATGTCATGTATATAAAATAATGTTCATACGAAATGGGAAAGCGAATCATTGGTACGATGGAATTAGAACATCGTTGATGCTTGTTAATAGTAAACCGTTTAAGTCACCATTCCTTTTTACCCCCAGATAAACTTTTGGACAAAATTGAATCCTGTTGTTATTTATGCTAGTTGTGAGATTTTTGACGCAGTTAACATTGAGCAATCATCAGACTTATTAATTTATAAAATATTTGATGCAATTTAAAGTAGACGAACTGAATCTTATTTAAAGAATTATGTAAGAATTACATATTTTAAACGTTTTATTCAAAATTAAGTTCCATCAAAAGCAAGAAAAAGGAAAAGCAAAATTTAAAGTTTTAAAATATGGTGTCCCATTTTTTTTCAGTGCATAAATATTTTTACAAATACGCTACCATGTTTCTGGAACATATCAGGCAGACAGCATCAAAGAAGGAAAAAATTCTTCCTATTAAAAAAAAAATGAATATTATCGCAACGGGAATCAAATTCAGTATTGTTAAATTTTATTTTTTCAAATTAGAGTTTGACTTAACAAAAGTTGTTTTTCAAAATGTTCATCTTTTAAACAGTATCTTTTTTGAAAATATCTCAAAAGATGCCGCTGAGGGTATTAGTGTATTTAACTTTTTAAAGAAAATGTTCAATTCAGAAAAGTTTTTTAAAGCTTCAGTGGTGGCAAACCTGTCAGAGGAATAATGGTTTACAAGGTCGGACATTGTGAAATTCTTTGCTTCTCTTTGAAAGAACTCATCCTCTGAGTACTCGTTACCTGACCTGCTGCTTCTGCTGCTGATAAAATTCATTTTTAGGCTGAACAATTCTTTATTGATTTCCTCCCAGATGAGAGTTTTTTCTGCTATCTCCATCTAATCAGTTCAAGTTTTTGAAAATGGGAACAAAAAATGCTTCAATTAAGTAGTTTTTTTATCTTGTCTCTGGGAGGCGAATCGAAAAGGCATGAAAGTAGCAATAACAAAGGCTAAATTTCTAAAGAATATTTTCGTGTAACATAAAGTTAGATATTGCTTTTTTGAGAGATACCTAAGTTTAAAATGCACTTAAAAAATGAAAACTCCTTCTTAACCCTTTTTCTTTTAGTTTTAATTCCAAGCTAGTAGATTAAATTTAATATTTCCAATAAGCTTTGGTGTTTTTAAAACCGAATTTAAATTGATTAAAATCTTTTTTTTTACTTATCAGTAAAATCTATAAATTCGTCCATATTAATGATCTGTCAACATAAAGTAATTTTCTTTGGTAAAATTTCAAAAAAGTATATTTCATTTTTGAAATATACTTTTTTGAAATTTTATTCAAGGAAAATTAGCAGATATAACGTTTAATTAATCTGAATTGAAACAAATATTACTTTAATTTAAAATGTCGGAGGGTGTGATTTTTGACGTGTTGAGTGATTTATTGACAACATTATGTTTGGGAAACTTAATTTAAAGAGGGATATAACTGAAAAAATTATCCATAAAATATTAATTTATTTTAGGTACCTTTTTTATAGACATCCGTATTTACAAAAATTGACACGTTTACACACCCATCCACACACAATTTAAAAAAAAATTGTTTTGTAAATACTAGAGATATGAACCTTATTAGTAAATACAGATTTAATTTAATATATATGCTTTTCTAATAAAGTAATGTTTTAGTTTTATTGCGTTTTTTATTTTACGATTCTCCAAGAAATTCTGCTTAAAACTGATATAAACAAAGATCTAGAAAAAAAGAATTTCTCAAAATTTCATAAAATTAAATAAGTGTGTGTGGGGTAAAAGATATAAAAAAATTATTTTACCAAGATTTTCTAAAAAAGAATCGTTTCTAAAATAATTTAATTAATTTGTGAATAAATCCTGAAAGTTTCATTAAAATCCGACAATTATTTGATTTTTGCAAGAATTTCCAAATCAATGTGTTTTTTACTCCAAAAAGATGCTAAAATGTCCTGTACTAATTTATACCCGATGACACGAGAAAAGCAAAACTTTTAACCAAAAGTTTGAAGGTTATAAAAATATAATTAAATAATAAAAAATTGCCCCTAATAATAACATAAATATTTTGACGATAATACTTTATTTAAGTTTGGGGCATTTTTTCATCATGGTATGCTCATTTCTTAGCGAATGATTTGGGGTACCTATATATAAATGTGAATGCTGAACACTATTTTCACCGATGAATAATAAACTGGAAAAGACTGTAGCGACTTTATTGATGTAAGCTGAGGATACCATGGACTGGAAATGCATACAACAAGGTAGTTTTACTGGAAACATGAACAATAAAATAACCTATACTTGCAATGAGAAAAAGACTGTTAAAATATATGGGAAAAAGAGTCAAAATAATTAAATACTCAGAGGACATAGGGAAGGGAGGAGAAACAGGGGTGGGAGAAACGAGTAACCTGCTTAACTATTTTGTATGAATGGATGATAGAACTCGTACAGCGAGGTGTGGTAATTACTGAGATAAAGAACAAACAGGAAGTTGTGGAGGACTATGATCGACTACTTCCTGAAGCTCTTTAGAAATTGTTAGTTCAATTGCTGAGTCCGATAGTATAGAAATATACACACCTATACATACTTCAGGTACGACCATCTTCCAAAACATCACTATTTTGATGTTTGGTCACTGAAATAATGATGTTTGGTTGAAGGTGCAGCGCATTGAGAAATACTCACAGGTCGAGCAACTCAGTCCGCCCAGACGGTCAACACTTGAAAGTGTTCCCAAGTATCTAGATACGATTCCTAACAACCCTTCCTCCAGTTGGGAATTTATTTCACTTTTAATCTTTTCATTTTGTTCGAATCTTTCATAATAGACTAATTTTTGTTCATCTCATGCAATATAATCATTTGGTAAACAAATGGGTGTGGTTTTTGGTAATTCTTCATGTTTAACTGTATCTTACTCGGCCCATTAAATTCTAGGCATCTTAAGGTCAATTTTAATATTATATATATAATTTTTCACATCATTTATTGATGCAGAAAATTATATGCAATAAAGAGAGGATCCCTCGAATTCTTATTGAGCGGTTGCCCCAAGGCATTGAGTGAGTGGCGTTACCGGTGGCGCCATGATAAAGTTTTAAGAGCCATTGCAGCAGTAGTCTCGAAGAGTCTCGAAATAAACAGATGATGAACCTGATAAGATGTTGAATAATTTCGTCAGAGCAGGGCCAAAGGTAAAGACAACAAGGAGGAAGAAAACTTCAGGTCTGCCTCAGACTGGCAACTGAGAGTAGACATAGGCAGGCTGTTAAAATTCCCAGAGTAAATAATACAAACACAGTTACGTGAAAATATTATTATTTATTCGGATAAAACAATTCAACTTATCATGTTAGAATTAACAGTCCCTTGGGAAGGGAATATGGACGAAGCTCACAAAAGGATGTTTGGAAAATATTTACATACTAAAGCAAAAGTCAGATTTGGCGATCTCAGTGCGAATCGATTGAAATAGGATGTAGAGGTTTCGCCGCGTAGTCACTTCGTAAGATGCTGTCAAAATTAAGAGTGGCGAGCTTGGAAACATCGAGGGCCGTTTTCCCAATATTTAGAGGGGCTTATTTTCCGTGAAAATGGCTGAAAAACGAAATGGCCCACTTGAAACGGAAATTGTGATTTTGAAATGGAAATTGTCTTTTTAGTAACAATCAGATTTGCCAACTGCTATTTCTATTTGTTACTGTGTTTACTTTTCCTAAATCACTCGTCCAGTCTTCTGACAGACATCAAGGGATAAAGTTGGTAATGTTTTAATATATTCCTCTTACCTACGGTCTCCCTACAGTGTATAGTATTTATTTAGGAACCAAGTTTTACAAAGTTTGATTGATTTAATAAATAATCCCAGTAACATAAGTTTCCTTGTACAAACAGTTTACAATACGTTATCGAACGCAGCAAACCTCCACACGTAGGTCAAAATTGAGTCTCAATTTTGTCGGTTATTTCTGAAGACAAGATCTTTCCAAAACGTTTTGAGCGGCTGCCCTAAGACAAAGCAAAAGTCTTCGTGTAAAAACACTTGCAGATATATATATATATATATATATATATATATATATATAGACTTTTGCGTTTTATTTGAACGTTTTCATATATTTATGCTGTCGTATGTCCATTCACGAGATCGATGTTTCATGTACACGTACAACAATGTGAAACAAAGCACCAAACCGATGCATTTCACAAATTCTAAATGGTATGATTCATGAAAATTTTCAAATGTATCTTGGAAATTCAACAATTAAACAATAATTTTCTATAATAAAAAGAAACAATAATATAATTAAAATTAAATAAACTAAAATAATATAATTAAATTATATATTTATAAATTACACATGGATGCCGAAAAACGTAAATATCTAAAGTGTAATTATCTTAAATAGTTTGCTACTCGTCGCTTCACTGACAGCAAGAGGAACAAATTTAATTGGTAATACCAAGTACAACAATTTAAATAACTGGGAAGTGTCTTAACAGAGGACGGAAAGTGCAACATAGTTATCCGAAAGAGCATTGGTTGCGAAAAATGACTTTCAAAAGCAAATATTAAGTAACAGGAACATTTCGTTAGAAACAAAATAAGTACTGAAATATCATGTAATATCAGTCCTCTTATATGGCGGTGAATGCTGAATAATATCTTCAAGTAACAGAAATCTAGTTCTATAGAAGGATGCTGAGAATACCATGGACCGAACATGCGAGCAATGGCGAAGTTCTAGAAACAATGAAAACAAAAAGGACACTTATACTTATCAGGAAGACAGAGTTGAAATTTCTAGGGCACATAATAAGAAAAGAGGGCTTAGAGAATTTGATACTCACAGGACAGATTGAAGGCAAGAGGGACAAAGAAAACAGCGCATAACCTACGTGGCGAACTTGAGTAAATGTATGGTGGATTTGGGAGAGATGGGCAAAACACAAAATTTGACCAAGATCACCAAAGTACACTTTTGTGTCCCACGAATTTTGGGTAAAACCATTTTTGTGTATGTTGAGACTTATGAATGAATATAGTTAGTCATAGTAAAAATACGTGTGCAAACTTCACTATTTGAACTTTCTCAAGAATCTTTATTCTTATGTTAATTGAATAATGTGCATGTAGCCAAGTGGTTAGAACGTTTGCTTTCAGACTATGAGTTCAAATCTCACCATGGTCGATTTGTCAGGAAGGTGACTTCTTGATGTTGTCGGTCTGGAGGAGGCGATGCAGACCCCGTTTCTGAAATGGTTAACAATGGCTGATTTAGCTTTTCAGAGTGCAGCACCTTTGGAAAGTGCCTGAAAACTATACTAGGGGTTGACCCAAGTCTTGTGAGTGAAATTTGGTAAACGGAAATTGAGAGCCGTCGATCGTCGTTCTACAAAGTTGCTAGTCAACGTGATCGAGGGTTTGAGCGTGATGGCCTTTTACAGACTATTGATCACGCTAGATAACGCGCTCTCTCCCAGAAACTCAGCATAGTTGCGGTATAAACCATAGGTGCGCTCTGTGGGTGTTGAACAAACACAAATGTATCTGAGCAAGCATCTCTAAAATTAGTCATCCGCACTAGTAGACGGACATCATTGGATAATGAGTGGCCATCCGTCTGTCAATAATTAAATAATCCCCTGGCTAGTTCCACAAATCCAAAATACCCATGGAAATTCCCCTATTACATATTAAATATTTGAGCTTAACAACTTTAAGCAAATATTGCAATAATATTAATAGGTATCAAAGCAGGAGTACCTTGACGTGTTTTAATTGTTATCAAGCTTGTCTCGCTAGAAGAATTACGCCTGAGTAGTGGGTTTGATCCTCACTGAGTGACCCATACTTTCGGTCTTGTGCCACATCTAAGCTACGCTTAGTAAATCACCATAACTATGAAAGCAGGTCATCATTTAAATATGGCACAAATTATAGGATTTGAAAGTTTTTTTCCATTTCACTGAAACATGTTAGAGAGTTATCGTCAGCCTTTTCTGTCTTGCTTGCTTTTTTTAATACTGAAACCAAACAGTCTTTCCTCGCGATGAAAACGGAATAGTTCATTATTTATGCGGTATTGGCAGGGCATAACGTACGCGCTAACAAAGAGAATTACAATAAGAGTCACTTTCATTCTTTTCTTGGCTGAATTCACATTTAACTAAAGGAAATATTAATAAAGAAATCGATTCCATATATGAAAACCTGACAGATCTACCTGTGTGTACTTTAATGTGGGATGTCCCCGTAGAATTCTAACAACAAATGAGCTGAATAAAATATTGAGAAGTGTTACTGAAGGTAAAGGGATTTTAAAGTAAACAAATTATATTTAGCTATTTGTCTGTTATTAATAAAAACACGAGTTTACCGATGCAACAAAAATGTGGATTGTTTACAACAATGTGGAGCGAAAATTGTCCTGAGAAAAGCTAAATCAGCCACTGTTAACCATTCCAGAAACGAAGAAAATGATAAAGTGTATCTCGTGGGATTGGGAGAGTAGTGTGTATTACGAACTCGCCCCGGAAAATCAGACATTGAATTATTGTTCCAAAATGAACCAATTAAAAACAGCAGTCGATAAAAGGTATTTCGGAACTGGCCAATTGGAAGGGTGTTTCCATCCACCAGAACACCAGATGCCACGTTTCTTTGCTGACCAAGTAGAAATTTAAAATTTACAATAAAAATGTACTGTTGATTTTTGTTTTGGGGGGTTCACTATTTGCTCATAACTGGTACCCTAACAGGTGATACGACACCGTGTCAGGGTGGATCTGGGAACAACAACAGTTAAAACATCCAATCTCCCGGTCAGAGACATTGCTGCCGGAAGAATTGAAAAGCAAAATAGAAAAAATGTTGACATCAATACTGTTATCGTTTGTCATAGAATCTTTAATGACAAAATAGAAACGTAAATCATTTTTCAAAATTCGTTTAGTGGCAATCTTTAGCGAAACAAGCTGGCATGTATTCTGCATCCGACTTGAGAATTTACAAGATCGAAAATCAGCCGTTACATTATTGAGTTTAATGTTAAACTAGCTAATATTAAACGATCAGAATTTATTTACAAAAATATTTTACCTTTTTATGCCTTTTGTAAATGCCTCATCAATGGCCTTTGCAATTATCAAGTATAACTGTTTTACATAAAAGTAAAAAATAAAATAAAATAGACTTTTCAAATGTATCAATAACCAGATTCATAAAAATAAATTTTTATGTACTTCAGCTCGTATAAAACCTTAAACATAGAATCTTACATTGCACTAACGTGAAAGGTACTTTGAGTTAGTAAATAAGTGATATCCAACTGATGAACAAGGTCTAAATGAAATCATATAACATGTTACTTGCAAAATACATTCTTTTGTTTGTCATATTGTCTGATTAGCAAAAAATGTGGCTTCGGTGATGCCTTGCCCTTCTGGTCCTGCCGGAGTCGCCACCGAACAGCTGTTAGTCGCTGCAGAGCCAACCTTCATAAATGATCACAATCACAAACTATGGAGCATCTTCTAGTTTGTCCCAATCTTAAAGATCTATGCACGCTTAACGAGCTTGAAACCTTAATACTCAGTCAAGGCTTTGTGTGTAACTGCATGAGTGAGGTGAAGAAGAAGAAGAAGAAGAAGAAGAAGAAGAAGAAGAAGAAGAAGAAGAAGAAGAAGAAGAAGAAGAAGAAGAAGAATGATAATAATGATAATAATGAAATGATGATGGTGATAACAATAATAATAATAATAATAATAATAATGTAGGAATTTATCTAGAGAAATGAAACCTATTCTCCAAGTTGGACTGCATTTTAATAATAACAATCACTAATATAAAATTTTATTGCTCTGAAACTCCTTATGAGATGAAGAATACGAATTCAATTTCAAATATTAGAAGCTGAAAGAAGCTGTCTGTTGAATTTGCAAAACCCACAATAAACTAGAAATATAAAATATTAAATTTGTACATGGAAGCGATGTACATAGTAGTTAAGATATTTGCAATCCGTGAACTCAAAATGTTCACTATCCCATTCCGATGACTTGGTGAAAGCGTACAGTTTAACAAGTTCAGCACAAATTTATGGAACAAAAACATAACCAGTGAACATATTTCTGCCCTTGTAAAATCTGAAATACCCAATTTCCTGCGAAAATAAATTTATCCTTACTTCATCATAAGTGGCTTTTGGTGCAAATTCCTAAGATTTCCATTATGTTCAATTCTTAATGTTAAGAAGGCTGATGTATTATTCCACTTCAACTGTAGCTGCACGTTGCCACTTACAGCCAACATCCTTAGGTCGCCGCATAATAAACTTGGACCATTTAATGGCAGGTTTATGAGGAAGTACAGAAACCATTTTGAAAAGCGATCGCTGTTTTGTGATTACTTCTTGTCAGGGAATCTATATTTACCATTGCCAAGACCAAAAATCACTAACGTTATTTTTAAGATGAGAATATATAGAAAACATTGTTCGGTAAAAATATGAGAAAACTAATGTAAATGTCGGTATAGGGTAATCAAGAAAGAGAGTTTTGGTATTACATTACACCCGGAATTCTATGTTTGCTTGAAAAAGATTTTCTCCTATTGGAAGACCAATTAATCGTAATTGTACTGATATTTTTTTTTTAAATTGTTCGACATCACCAAAACATAAAAATCTTGCAGATAGCAATTATTAGACTTGGAGAAATTATATGCAATATCTTTTTGGAGCCTTTGCACGTGATACCAAAACTAGGAAGAGAAATATTGAAGTAGTGATTCTTTGGCTGTGATTCCCGCCAGGCGGTCAGAAAAGAATTTAATAAGAAAGAACAGCGATTAAAATTGATAGAATTTAATAAACCGTTGTTTTAAGAGAAGCTGATCTATGATTACTCCTATACATAGTGCAGTAAACTATAATTAGTTAAAAGTATTCACTACTATTTCTCTAGTAGTTTTGTGTTCGAGGTTAGAATTAGTAGTATTTACCAGAACGCCCATGTTGCACAAGGTCAAGGTTTAAAGTGGGTTTAATTCTCAGCACCCCCCTCGGCACTTCATTTATTGGGGACGCCTTAGGCACTGGGCATTAAACTCAGCTTCCTCTTGATGGAGAGGTACTGCCCGGATGGGCCCCCGGACCTTGTGCTAACATTCAAAGAATACAAATCCCAACCAAAAGGTTAGGATTAGTTTAGCCTTCAGCTGTATCAGCTGCTATTTATATGGTAGAGATTTGCATATGAATATAACACATAGCAGGCCAACCCCAAAATGGACTTTGCACCCAGTGTCACACCAGAGCCTTAAAGAAGTTAAGTGCAACAGCGGGTTGACCTGGAAGATAACCCCTAGCCACGAAATATCGATTTGCACCTCCACTGGATACTAGTGGCTGCCCCTGACATATAAAAAGTAGGTCATCACAGGTACCCTTAGAATATGCACACCTGGGATAACCGGACAACAGGTAGATATATAAGCGCTCTACTCGAGAGGAAGGAGGAAGGGGGCTTCTTAAATTTTCGGCATTAGAAGAATCCACGTTCGGAGAAAACCCTGAAAAGCACACTCTCAATGTTTCTTATTAAGAAACATGAAAATATCGTTAGAAACAAAGAAAAGAGCACTGAACTGTTACATAATATCAGTCCTCCTATATGGAAGTGAATGCTGGACAATCTCCTCACATATGAAGAAGTGGCTTGAATCAACAGAAATGTGGTTCTACAGAAAGATGTTGAGAATACCATGGACCGAACATGTGATCAATGACGAAGTTTTAGAGAAAATGGAATAAAAAGGCTCTTATAATTAACGCTAGGAAGAGACAGTTGAAATTTCTGGAACACATAATGAAAGAAATAAGGGCTTGGAAAATCTGGTACACACAGGACAGATTGAAGGCAAGATGGACAGAGGAAAGCAACGAATAACCTACCTAGAGAGCTTATGTAAATGGTTGGCAGAACAGGGTTTAAGGGAGGTAGCATAAAGATAAAATTTATTAAGTGTTACAAAGGACAATCGTGGGGAACCATGATCGCCCACGTCCTGAAGGGACATGGCACATAGAAGAATAAGAAGAATTAACGTTAAGTCCAGAGTTGATCAAAAATATTTTTTACGTATGAGAGTTTTAGTCTCGTATTCTTTTTAGTAATATTGGCCGTTTCCCTACAAGGAAACATGTGACGTTCATTGATCGAGCATCAAGTACTGCTGTCTGTTGAAATTTATAAAATCTTTCTCTTAAAACAATTTTTCTGGAAAACAGGTTTTTCAGGTTCAGTAGATGTCATTACTCTTTTCAGTATTGTTCGGAGTTTTCCTTCCTAATCTTTTGTTTGAAGTGGTGCGGAATGTTAACATCTTGATTATGCAATTATTTTCTCTTCAAGTTACACGTTCTATTCATTTTAGTTGTCGATGCTGTTGATAATCCTCCAGTGACGTGATTTCTGTTATTTGGTACAGCTCTTTGTCATTGTATAGCGCCAGTCCACAATGTTCCAAGAAGGATGATCTTCGCCAAGATTCACATGCTTCACTCGATCAAAGAACGAAAGCGTATAAATAATGACCAGTAAGTTAATCCGCTTTTGTTATATTTCCGTTTGTTTTTATCGGCTTTCATCGGGTGAATTTTGTCAAGCGCACAGCCTTGTTAGTTTTATTACATTATTTCGTCATTCAGTAATGCGATGTTGTAACGATTTCTGCTACTAGCAACAATAATTAAAATGTACCTCACGTGTAACTAGAAGGGAACATAATAATATAATCACATTTCTGGTTTTCTATACTACCACAAATACTCACACGCTATATCAGCAACACATCTGAAACTGAATGGTGTTATCCCTTTAAAAATATACAGCAAAAGCTTTTATTAAGCTTTATTTTTAAAAGATAATTTTGCGAAAATAAATAAATAATTCTTATTATAGTCAATCAGAACGAAGCTATTTTAATTTCACTATATGGGCGATAATGGCTCTCCACAACCTCTCATCTTTTGTAGCTCTAAGTAATGTTTGTTACCTTACTATTCCTCCCAGTCATTTTGCCATTTTTACACATGTTTGCCACATATTACTCAATGTTTTCCTCTGCCATTGTTGCTTAAATATATATTGTGAGTATTAAATTCTCGAAGCCCTCGTTCCCCATTATGTTAATTTCATCTATCATTTTCTGTTTCTATGCGTAAGAGTCCTTTTCATTTCCATTTTCCTTTAAACTTGAAGTCTCTTCTTCATCTGCAAGGAAACTTTCCTGCATTCAACACCATATAGGAGTATTGATATTACATAGCAGTTCAGCACTCTTTTCATTGTTTCTAATGAGATTTTCCTGTTGCTTAATACTTTGTTTAGCTTTTAGAAGGCTTTTTTCGCTATTCCAATGCGCCTTCGGATTTCGGTGTCACAATTTTGCCAATTAAGTCATGGCTTTTGCTTCTGGAGTTTAAAATCGTAACATTTTGAAATTTTGCAAATACAAGAGGAATATAATTTGATCAGAAAACAGTTAAACGTTTTACTTAACTGATCCTCAACAAAATGCTTGTATTTTGTTGGTTAAAATAGTATATGTGTTTTGACAATCAACTAGATTCAGTGGTTACAGGGGAAAGTATAATAAACTATAAATGGTAGCCGGATGGCAAATTATATATATAAGAATGACAGCTGATAATAGGTTGTAATAAATTTGTCCATTTTATAGCGTGGGCGTCAAAATAGATATAATTACTTCCTCCTTTCGCGCTATATTTTGGTTAGATTATTTTGTCAGTCGTTAATTTTCTGCGCCTAGAAGATGAAATAAAGTTTCAGATAAAAAGAAAGTTAATTTTTAGCGAGAAAATAGAAGTTTTCAATAATCTGGCATCTCGAAAATATTGCATCTAAAAATAACTCACCTTTTTCAACGTGATTTTTACGACGGTGTTAAGCGAAGGATTGTCGATAATATGCATACAAAAAAGAATTAAAATGATCTTTAAATAGCCATATTGCCAATCAGGGAATAGGCAAAAATAGTAAAAGGGCCATAAAAATTGTTGATACTCAGAGGCTTCCATACATTATATATTTAATAAACTTTATTTAACTACAGTAAAATCTGGAAAAAATATTTTAGGGTGAATGTTTGATGATTATTATTGATTATTCAACATTGAATTTAATGAAATTTTATCAAAGCAGACAAACAAAAAGAATTGAGCAATAATTTAAATGGAAGTTTAAGTATTCAAATAACCCTGTTCAATCTTCGTAAAAAATCTGCTAATTTTATTTCTTAATATCAAAACTTTAAATATTGCAATTAAACAATACAGCATTACATATAATGTCTTGTTACTGGCACCCGAGTATAGTCGTCAGCTAGGATGGCTAGCTAATCCCTTTTGCAGAGGCCCGCTCAGGCACATATCTGTTTCTTTAGCACCCACAGAGTCAGCATGTGTTTTATACAGTGGTTGGAAGTGATCGCATAATCTGGCATGATCTGTAGCTGAACAACGCCAGTACGATAAACCCTCGATCACGATGACTTGTTGCTTCATGCTAACGTAACCATCGACAGCTTCTGAACAATTTCGTTTACTTGTATTTGCTCCGATGGCTTGTATCAATCCGTAGTGTGGTTTTTAGGGGCGTCCAAAATCGTACTTAATGGTGGGATTGTCTCCCCAAGCCGATATTATCAAGAAGATTCCTTGACATACTACCTATAGCAATATTCGAATTCTGGTCTCATAGTCAAATTGCAAACGTTTCAATCACTCTGCCTCTCATATATACATACATATATAAGTACATTCATAAAACTGAAATTCACCTTATGTATAGTGAAAATTTTACCAATTATATTTGTTGCGGTGTCCTCCCTCTAAAGAATCTATATTGAACTCTTCCGCCTACTATAAGATTAGTAGGAGAGAAGGCCTTACGGGAACAGTCGATTAGATTGAACGCTGGGTCAACCGACACACACTCACTAGTAGTGTAATACTCTTCTGTTGTACTTACTGTTTAATATATGATATATCTGTAACACTTGTTTTGTTATTTCTTTCACAATTTACTTGGTCACAGCATCTTGACAGTAAGTACAACAGAAGAGTACTACACGACAGATGACGTTGGCACCACAGCCCAGTCTACGTTGGCACCACAGCAAAACCTTCGTTCCTGGATTACTTACCAGGCGTTTCGTGCTCAGTAAAGATATATATATATATATATATATATATATATATATATATATATATATATATATATATATATATATATATATATGTGGCATGGCTGCGTTTTTATTGCATTACATATTATCTACAATATCATATTCGTACTTAGGTCATATAAGAATGGCTCTATCCCATAACTTAACCAGCGACTTCGCATTCCACCCCCAATCAATAAATAGATATTGCTTGGTCATGACGTTTCTACCAGCATAAGATGCTAGTAAATAACACATGTATAGTATATAATATTAGATATAAAAAAGAAAACACACACACACACGCACACACACCAGACACACACTAATACAAAGTAAAAAGATATTTTGAAAATATAGAAAATTATTTTAAGAAATAACGAAATTGGCAGAAGATATATTCGCACAGTATTATATGAAAAGAAATACAGCTTTATGAATCAAGTTTTAGAATGTTGAATGATAGTTGAAGTGGTCATTAGCTACATCAGTTTCATTCGACAACGGCAAATATTAAGTAACTCAGAACACAACAATTGAACAACGTAAGCAACCATTAGTTTTTTTGATTTGCGGGGATATTGCTAAAAGTCTAAATATCTTTGCCCGATTGGATTAACTGAAGAGCAGGAGACATCATTTGAAACGGCAAGAAACATTCCTCTAAAAATATCTGAAGAATTACTCAACAGAAAGAGGATATGTTTGAAGCAATCTGAAAAGTTTCTCAAGAGATAACTGTAGAATTACTGAGAAAATATCAAGTCAAACAAAATCCAGTGACTGAATAGGAGTTCCACTAAGATTTAAAGGAATTTAGATCAGAGGTTTACCGAAATAACCATCAGTTATGAACTACATTTTATTGGTATAAAATCTAGTACGTTCTGAAACCGCATGCATATATATATATATATATATATATATATATATATATATATATAAAAGTGAACATAGAAGTCAACACTTAGAGGCGACAGTCTGTTTCATGCTAGATGCAATCGTCAAGCCACGAGTGCTGTTATCTTTCTCGGCTATTTATATATACGGGTCAGTGGTGCATTGTGGGTAGTCTATTTTGGCGGTTATTTTAACGGAAGTCGCTTATTTGTTTATTTATTTATTTGGGTTAAATTATTTTGCTTGTTTTTATTTATTTTTATTTTTTATTTTTATTTCTTATCTTATATATATATTTTTTTATTTATTTTGATCGGTGTTTTTATTAACGTAGTAAAAATTTGTTTATATAGCTTATTTAATAGTTTTGTTTTTGTTTGGGAAGATAATTAAAGCTATTGTTCAGTGTGTGGCTGACTATATATATATATATATATATATATATATATATATATATATATATATATATAGTCAGCCACAGATGTACTGTCATCAGTGTGGCTAGACATCCAACTGCTTCAATCCGGGATCGTAACCCGACAGATTCGGCAATAGTCGGAGATTTTGCCCTTAAGCCATCGGCGTACGGTTGAAAGAAGGCCGAATTTTTACATAGTCATTCTGTGGATAAACACGCCAATGACTGAGAGAGAGCTTATTTCATGGAGATTGAAGAGCCTTGTAATGTTAGTAGTAATCGTCATTGTTTTCAAATTCGCACTTATCTTCCAAGACGCGGTTTCAAAACGTACTAGAGTTCATATTGCTTTGTATATATTGAGATCTCTTCGTGGATCTTTCTTTTTAATATTTTATATTAAAAAGACCTACTTGGATTATCCCTAACACTTACACTTTTAATTTTTAATAGACGGTTAAAATGAAAAATTAAAAGTGAAAATTTTTTAAAATTGTAGTTAAATAAAACGTATTCTAACCTAAACATCCCCCCAAAATCTTTAAGCATACAAATAGAAAAAATGCCGTCAAATTTTTTTGCTGTTAACAATAAAATTAAAAAATAAACAAACAGACGACATGCATTTGGCAGATGTCAGAATTCGTTGAAAAATACATCCCTACCCATCCCTAAACATAACCCCTTTTTTGAACGTAACTAATAACTGATGCAACAAAAGTTAATGAAAATGAACACGCTACCACCCCTTGTCTGAATGAGTGGATTTCTCTGTATCGTTGGAAAAAGTGAATTATGAATTTTTGCCGTGCCTTTAAAACTCAGTAAATTTAAAAATAAGTTACTCCAAAATTCGCTTGAGGATGAAATGGAACTAATGTTTTTAATTTAATTACAAAATTAAATTCAAAGCTTTTAGCTTCCATTTTTGAAACATGGTTATTACTGTGTAGCGAAAAAACATATTTTAAATCAGTTAATTTATAATATTAATGCTCTGTAAATTTGCATAGAGCACTATTTTGTAAAAATAAAAATATCTATAAGAACACCGGATTATATATCTTACTGTTCTTTCTTTCTTTCTCTCTCTCTCTCTCTCTCTCTATATATATATATATATATATATATATATGTATATATAAATAAAAAGGAAAGAACAGTAAGATATAAAATCCGGTGTTCTTATAGATATTTTTATTTTTACACAATAGTGCTCTATGTAAATTTAAATTTACAGAGCATTAATATTATAAATTAATAGATTTAAAATATGGTTTTACCGCTACACAGTGATGACCATGTTTCAGAAATGGAAGCTAAAGCCCCTGAATTTAATTTTGTTATTAAACCAAAGACATTAGTTCCATTTCCTCATCAAGCGAATTTTGGAGTAACTTACTTTTTAAAATTTACGGTTGTTAACGGCACAGGAAAGATTCATAGTTTGAGGGTTTCCAAGGTTACCGATAAATCCATTCATCTAGACAAGGGGTGGTAGAGGGTTCAATTTTTAATGTTCGTTGTCTCAGTTAATAGTTACATTTGAAAGCGGGGTTATGTTTAGGGATGGGTAGGGATGTATCTTTTAACAAATTCTGACATCCGCTAAATTCATGTCATCTGGGTTTATTTCTAACGGCAAAAATTCTTATGGTATTATTTCTATTTGTATATTTAAAGATTTTGAGGGACTGTTTAGGTTAGAATATGTTTTATCCACCTTTCTAAAAAGTTATTTTTAATATTTGATATACTATACTTCTAGTTAAAAACCAAGTAAATGTATTAGGATTACT
The DNA here is from genome assembly GCA_964036315.1 of Acanthosepion esculentum. Lineage (NCBI taxonomy): Eukaryota > Metazoa > Mollusca > Cephalopoda > Sepiida > Sepiidae > Acanthosepion > Acanthosepion esculentum. The sequence goes on from OZ038505.1 coordinate 44,118,451, forward strand.
TACAGTATTTAAAATTATTTATTCTTATCGAGTATAAGTAAATATTATTTTATTTTATTTTATTTTATGTAAACTTTATGACAATGACGGCAAAGGTGGTTAAATTATTTCACTAATTCAATAAACTTAGTATTATAAATGTATATATGTATGTATAAAGGACATTTAATGTTCAATATTATATTCTAACTTATTAATTTCACATGACTTTCGGTGTTCACTTGGATTCTTTCCAGTGTTTGAATTGCTTTGAGAGAGGTGTTATGGTTAGAGTACGTTTTATTTAATTACAATTTTAAAAGATATTTAGGTTAGAATCTGTTTTATTTAATTTCAATTTTAAAACATTTTTAAAATTCTACTTTCAAATTTAACTTTTTAATTTTAATCGGCTATATTTCTTTATAAACCAAGTAAATGTAATATAATTATCTACATTATTTAAAATTATTTATACCCATCAAATATGAGTATGTATAATAATCAGGTAATTTTTTTTTTTTTTTTTTTTTTTTTTTTTTATAGATTATTTAAAGATTATTTAAAGAAAACTTTTGGCAATGACGACAAAAAATAGCTATTTCATTTCTCTGATTCAGTAAATTTTTATTTTTTATAAACTTAGTAATATATAGTTTCTCATGTATGCATAAAGGACATGGGTCATTTAATGACCTACATATTCTAGCTCTTCTTATTAACTTCCATTTCACTGTAGGTGTTTTATTGGATTCTTTTAGGTGCCAAAAGTACTTCGAAAGAGATGTCTGACTTTTATACTTATTTATCCTAAACGAGGATTGATGTTGGTAGAACCTCTTTTTGAACTCATGGCTAGTGCAACCTATATAAATTTTTATGTTTTCAGGATTTTCAACAGAAGATATATTACATTGGTATACTACTGATTCTATGCAACATTTATTTTGTAAAGGACAGTTTTGAGGGTTTCTACAATTACATAATTTTTGTTCACCCTCATTAGTTGTTGTTTGTATTTTTCCCTTGTCTACAATTTTTTGGTTCTGGTATAAGTGTTTATTTAAGATATTAGTATTATGTTTCTTAATTATCTTTTCTAGGTTATCAGTACAGCTATAACTTAATTTTAGTGTATTTCTATTGAAAATGGTACTAAGTTTACTTCCACCGGGAAAATGCTTGAGTATTAATTCAAGGAATTTTTGTCCCAATTTGTTTTTTACCATTTGGTTGTATGGGGGTGTATACCAAATTATTTTCCTGCTTCTGTTTTTCCTATGTTTACCGTTTTCATTTTTAATATAAGTTAGTTTTAGGTTTTTGTAGCCACTATCTTTTAGAGCTTTATTATAGAAATTAATATGTTCGTCGAAAATCTTGTCATTTGCTGAATTTGTACTAATTCTTTTTCGGATAGATAAAGGTATATGTTTAATTATAGATGAGGGGTGATTTGATTTAGGGTGTATATATACCGGATTCGTATTGAGTTTTTTATAAGGTGTGTATGTATTGTTCTTTAAATCTAATGTTATATCAAGGAAGTTAACTTTTTTAATTTTAGTGCTAACGGTAATTTTTAAACCCATGCTTTTAAATTCTTTATATAATGCCTTTCTAATTTTGTCTATTCTGAAGTTAGTAGAATTCCTAATAACCATGAGACCATCGTCCCTGTATAGACCAATGTCAGTTGAATCAATATCACGATGCGCTGTTAGGTTGTATAAAATAAAAAGACCAATGAGATCAGAAGACTCAGCTGAGTCTAGTGATCCCATTGTGATGTCAAAATGGTCATATGAATTTTTTACCCATTGCTCACCATTATGGATCAGTACCGATTTCTTCGCATTTAATATAATGTTCTTCTCATCCTCAGTAATATCCGTGTACTGGGTGGCAAAGTCCAACGCATTCAAGAACAGTTCTTTAGATATTGATGGGTAATAATTTTCAATATCGAACTGCATTAGTGTACAGTTGTTTTTTGCTTTTATACAGGTGAACCAGTTTATCACGTCTTCGGTATTTATCCAAAGTTTGAGGCCTATTTTATCTTTGATTTGTTTATTTATCCTTTCAAGGATCATTTTACTAATTTTTCCTATATCTGGTCTTGTAGGATTAATTATCCTTGTAGTTGGATTAGCCTCGAAATCTGGTTTATGGTCTTTTAAGGTTATGTAGCTCTCTTTTTCAGATAATTTACCTACTCTGTCACTGATCTTCAGTTTATCAGTGATTTTTTTACTACTATTATTGATATTCTGGACCATATTTAGGTTACTATTATTTGCTTTTTTGTAGTTCTTATGTAAGTCCTTATTGAATAGATCATAATAGTCTTTCGTGGTTGCCTTATAAAAGTTTCCAGTTTTGTCTGACTTTATTAAAATTTTATCAGAAGTGTTTATTACTTTCACTATTCTATCTAGGTGTTTCTGGAAGTGGCATTTTTTCTCCCTGAAGTTTATGCTGTTTATCATATCCAAAAGGTCATTTTCAAAAGCCGACAAACTATGAACAAATGGTGCTGCTTTCTTGCTTTTAAAACCGTAAACCTCCTTGTTTTTATTTTGTAAATCATTCCGTTGAAGGAAGAAGTAGGCCTTCCATCTCATCCTTCGTATGAGTTCCTCCGTCTTTTGCATTAATGCAACGAAATATTCCTTTTTGTTTGTATTAGGAATGTTTTTCAGAGAAATTCCGAAATTTATTTTCTCCATATTTTCCTGATAAAAATAAAGATTTAAAGTGCTCGACTTTGATTAGGAGCCAATGTATGTATATATAAATAAAAAGGAAAGAACAGTAAGATATAAAATCCGGTGTTCTTATAGATATTTTTATTTTTACACAATAGTGCTCTATGTAAATTTAAATTTACAGAGCATTAATATTATAAATTAATAGATTTAAAATATGGTTTTACCGCTACACAGTGATGACCATGTTTCAGAAATGGAAGCTAAAGCCCCTGAATTTAATTTTGTTATTAAACCAAAGACATTAGTTCCATTTCCTCATCAAGCGAATTTTGGAGTAACTTACTTTTTAAAATTTACGGTTGTTAACGGCACAGGAAAGATTCATAGTTTGAGGGTTTCCAAGGTTACCGATAAATCCATTCATCTAGACAAGGGGTGGTAGAGGGTTCAATTTTTAATGTTCGTTGTCTCAGTTAATAGTTACATTTGAAAGCGGGGTTATGTTTAGGGATGGGTAGGGATGTATCTTTTAACAAATTCTGACATCCGCTAAATTCATGTCATCTGGGTTTATTTCTAACGGCAAAAATTCTTATGGTATTATTTCTATTTGTATATTTAAAGATTTTGAGGGACTGTTTAGGTTAGAATATGTTTTATCCACCTTTCTAAAAAAGTTATTTTTAATATTTGATATACTATACTTCTAGTTAAAAACCAAGTAAATGTATTAGGATTACTTACAGTATTTAAAATTATTTATTCTTATCGAGTATAAGTAAATATTATTTTATTTTATTTTATTTTATGTAAACTTTATGACAATGACGGCAAAGGTGGTTAAATTATTTCACTAATTCAATAAACTTAGTATTATAAATGTATATATGTATGTATAAAGGACATTTAATGTTCAATATTATATTCTAACTTATTAATATCACATGACTTTCGGTGTTCACTTGGATTCTTTCCAGTGTTTGAATTGCTTTGAGAGAGGTGTTATGGTTAGAGTACGTTTTATTTAATTACAATTTTAAAAGATATTTAGGTTAGAATCTGTTTTATTTAATTTCAATTTTAAAACATTTTTAAAATTCTACTTTCAAATTTAACTTTTTAATTTTAATCGGCTATATTTCTTTATAAACCAAGTAAATGTAACTATTAACTGAGACAACGAACATTAAAAATTGAACCCTCTACCACCCCTTGTCTAGATGAATTGATTTATCGGTAACCTTGGAAACCCTCAAACTATGAATCTTTCCTGTGCCGTTAACAACCGTAAATTTTAAAAAGTAAGTTACTCCAAAATTCGCTTGATGAGGAAATGGAACTAATGTCTTTGGTTTAATAACAAAATTAAATTCAGGGGCTTTAGCTTCCATTTCTGAAACATGGTCATCACTGTGTAGCGGTAAAACCATATTTTAAATCTATTAATTTATAATATATATATATATATATATATATATATATATATTGCCACCAGCCCTCGTATCAGAGACCGCAAACTCTGACATCAAAACCCCTCGTGTGGTCCACCACGCACTACCCAATGTATTTAAGATCCCAGGGAGGTCAAACTCCGTGATAATATAACATCCGACCAACACAAACACCTTACGCGTGCCACACAAGACACTGACCACTTTAAAGAAATCTTAGTGCAGGTTGATCAGTAACTGGATTGCTAATAGTTCAGTACAAATACATGCTGGACAGAAGGACAGAAATCCCATGGGAGGAAGCGATAGAGACGGGAACAGGTGGAGGATGTCACTGGCAGTCTTTAACTTGAATTTCACACATGGGTGGTGAGAGGAAGTTGGCCGTTGTGCAGCACAAACTCGAACATTGTTGCACCTCGTGTCCTCTTCTCATAACAAAGCAGCCATATTTAGGGATGGCACTGCTTTCCTCTTATGAGGAAGGGTCAATAAAAGGCGAGCTACAAATTGCATGTCCGAGCATGACCCTGTCATAAGGTGCGTATGGCTGGGCATCCAAATTGCACACCTGAAATTTCAGAAAATCAAAACTTAATGAAACAAACATGTTCATAGCATCTTGGATTGTAAGAACTCTAAGAAAAAAATAAGAAAAATACAATAATACAATTTTTACAATAAGAAAAAACGCTGATGGCAGAACAGCAATTATTGCAAGAGTACGTAAACAGAACAACATCAGTGTTACTGCTCTATCAGAAACCAGACTTCCAGACAGAGGGCAACTCAAAGAAGTGGAAGGTGGCTACATCTTCTGGGTAGGACGTCCTGAATCTGCAAAATGAGAATATGGCATAGGATTTGCTACCAGAAACGATCTTGTGTCACGACTGGAATCCCTTCCAGTTGGTATTTCTGACAATCTAATGTCTCTTCGCTTAACTATCGATAAGAATAAGCATCCCATTTTTATTAGTTGTTATGCGACTTTACTGAGGAGTTAAAAGAATCCTTTTACTTCAACTTTCGGGAACTTCTAAGGCGGATGTCATTTCGTGACAAACTTTATGTGATGGGGGACTTCAATGCTCGTGTTGTATACACACTATCCTGGCGTAAAGTTATTGGAAAAATGGCGTCGATAAATCAAATTCTAATGCGGTACTGCCGCTGTCTCTTTCCAGTGAATTCGATTTTGTAATCATCAACACAATTTTCCAACAACTATCTAGTTTCAAAACTATATGGCGACATCCTACATCAGGGCACGCCATCTCATTGACTACATCATCATTTGTGGTCGTGATCGCCACGACATAAACCTTAGGCGATTACTAGAAATCGATAAATATTGGTCAGATCACAAAATTGTTTACTCGCATACAACAAAGCATTTGAAGAAGCCTATTAGAAACAATCAAAGCAAAACTGCCAAAGAAGGTAGATATAACAAAGCTGAAAAACAGGGAAACCTTAAACTCTTTCCAAACATTGTGTGATTCAAATCTTTCATCTCTTGATGTAGGTAATGAAGTTAGATCGGCATGGTCTGCCTTACAAAACATACTGCATGACTCGGCAAAAGAAACACTCGGGTGTGTCCAGCGAAAACATCAAGACTGGTTTGATTCAAACGAACCTGAAATTAAATCTCTCCTTGAAAACATGCATAAATGTCATCCGGTCTGGATGACAGACACAGCACGCCTATCAAAGAAAATGGCCTTTAAATCAGCCAAGGGAAAATCTCAAGCAAAATTGAGGGAGATGAAGGAGGGCTGATAGGTATCAAAGGCTAAAGCTTTGCAGGAGGCTGCTGATAGATGTAATTTCAAATCAATCTACCAATGCTTGAAGGGTGTTTTTTGGTCCCATTTCCAACGGTCTACCACCAATCTTTTCTTCAGATAAAAAGTGGAGTAAGACATATTTCATTAAGTTAAAGGGTTTTGAAGACAGTATACTGAAGCACCGTGATCAGCTTCGTCAAGCTCTGAGGCAGAGATGCCATCAAAATCCTGCTTTAACAAATTTCATCTGTCAGTGGGGCTTTGTCACCCGCAGCAAGACCGGGATGTATCACACTTAAGAAAGCACAAATGAAATATTTCTTTCCCTTACCTGATTTTCTTGACAATAGCCCCTGCTAGCATGCATAAGTGTAAAACAAAAGGCACTATCCAATGCTGGCACTCATTTATCGTTCATGTAATATATATATATATATATATATATATATATATATATATATATATATATATATATATAGAGAGAGAGAGAGAGAGAGAGAGAGAGAGAGAGAGAGAGAGAGATAGAGAGATAGATAGATAGATAGATAGATAGATATTAAATTAATTAATTAAATTAACTATGCATTTTTTATGCATACAATCTCAACAAATATTTTACTGTTTGTTTACTCTGGTATATATATATATATATATATATATATATATATATATAAATATATATATATTATATATATATATATATATATATATATATATATATAATAGGAATGGATTTTTCATTTATTAATCGGGCATATTTTTATTACTTAAATTTTTTTTTAGTGGTTTAGTGGATACCTGTCTTTGAGTATATGGTCTGTTTTATTTATTACACAGTATATTTTCTAATAAATTTTTTTAAGTATTCAGGAGGGTAGATGTAATTAAATAAATATACTGTTTAATAAATAATAGAGAGCGTCTACTCATATACGTCTATCCACTAAAATATCGTTTAAGTATTAACACGCACATACACGTATATATATATATATATATATATATATATATATATATATATATATATATATATATATATATATGAGTGAATTACAATTAATGACATCCAAATGATTTACCTCATACAGATGATCATTTCGTCCCTGGGAAAGTACTTTTCCCCTGGGCTTATCAATGCAACTGCATTTACTAAAATGATTAAACTGTTTCTTCACAGGAAATTTGAAAGGCAAAAGAAGGGAAAAAAAAGAAAACGGAACGAATAAAAGGAGAGTTTGTAAGAATTGACCTATAATAGAGGAGAGTGTTATATTGATAAAGAGGCTTAAGGTACCTAATGTGGTTGTGGTGGAGTCGGGTACAGATAAACGTGACGGTTGAAAATGGGTACTGACATAAATGTAACCTATCAACACCTGTGTAAGGAAGAAGAATGCTCAAAAAGGCTAGGAAACATTTTAGAAGGGAACTTAAAATTATTATAGAATGGGAGCAAGAATTTAAAATTAATAATTAAAAAAAAGATGTTAATATTAATCCATTCAATACTACATCTTTAACTATATAGTAAAAGTTACAGTCAAAAAAATAAGTAAATTATTAATATAATAATTTAATTTAAATATAACCAATCTCATTTTATCAATATAATATTAATAAATTTTCAAATACCAAGTTTATAATTTAAATTATATCATATTTAAACTAATTATTTAAAAATTCTGTTAAGGATTAAATTTAAATTCAATATATAAAAATATTTAGTATTATAAAAACAATTAAATATAGAAGAAAATTCCATATATGGAAAACACGTGACAGGGAGAGAAATATTTAGATCTAGAAAGAAATTCCATATCTCGAAATCAATTTCACATATAGAAAAAATTACATATGGGGAAGATGTCCCAATAGAAAAATGTTCACATATAAAAATATAAGTGAAAGAAAAGTGTGCGAAGTTCGGCTGATACTATGTTCGTTGAAATTTGTTCCTGTGGCTACACTTTGAGTGTGGGTTGAAATAATGTTATGCCAGTTGGGATTTTTTCCTATGGCGACCCTTGATACCAATGCATTCCTTTTGTTTAGTAGAATCGCTTGATTCTTAAATTTAATGATTTTAATTTTTCCCTCCAAACATAAATTACATCTACCTTTAAAGCTATTTGGAGTCTGAGCAAAACCTATAAATTCCCAGTCAATTTGAGGGTTTAGGTCATTCTCCCACAATTCCCAAGATTTTGGTGTTTTAGTCTTGGGTTGGAAAAAATTTCTGTGGTTATAAAATCTTTTTTCCATTCCCCCGCAGAAATCCCAATATAAACTTGGTGGTTGTATTTATTTTCTTATAGCTAAATGGTCACTTGATAAATAATTTTGACCGGAAATATATATATATATATATATATATATGTGTGTGTGTGTGTGTGTGTGTGTGTGTGTGTGTGTGTGTGTGTGTGTGTGTGTGTGTGTGTGGTATTTAGTGCAAAATGTTCTATATCGGTGATAAAGCTAACATATGCGGTTGCATGGGTAGTATTTTGTAACTTTTATTTATTTGCTGGGTTGATTAAATAGTCAGAATGAAAATTGCGTTAAAACGTATGCTCAAACGTATGAATGTGTAACTGCGCCTATCCCAAGATTATGAATATGGGTGTGTATGTACGAACTTACATGCTTACGCCTGTATGTATGCATGTGTGTCTATGTATATGTGAGTGTCATCCCAAACAAACACGGAAGAAAATTCCCCCCTCCACCACACACAAATAATCAAACAGAAATAATGCATAAATAGATCCACTTTTGAAAAAATAAACATATGTGTCTGAAGATTGCAAAAGCGTGAAACCCGGGGTTACAAACTACTGTCCATGCAACCGTATATATATATATATATATATATATATATATATATATATATATACACGTACAAAAGTTATAGATAAGCATTAGGACCAGTGTACAAAGATAATGTCAAAAGAAAATAAAAAATGATAACTCAATGGCATGAAACCAAATTCCATTTTGTTTTCCATGTAGGCTTCTGATATAGGCTTCTGATGTAAGTATACGTTATATATACACTTGTATATATATTAAAAATGAATTACATAATAGACATAACATATTAAAAGAAATTTGAGTTTGGGGAGTAAAAGTTCCCGAAGAAAAGTTGACTTTTCTAGTTCTTGAAGCTTATGTTTTAGATGTGCTACTGGGAATGTAATTAATTTCAATCCCACTTCATATCACCGGCTGTTCAACTTATCGAATAAATATAGCGTCGGAAAAAAGTCTGCCGCCATATTCGGCAAAAACGATCAGGTTGAATGTTAATTGTAATGTTTCTCTCTCTTTACTCCTTACTCTTCACTAAGCCAAAAGAGGAGAGCCAGATTGTTGCATGAACATTTTGCAAGATTCAGCAGATTTCATGGCGCCTTTTCTCTTTTCATTCTGTTTTTTTTTTGTGTGCCTGGACGTGGCTTACTATTTATTTGAATTGCATTCTCCCACGGAAAGTAATATTTATCCGATGAACGAAGACTTAGAGTTTTTAAAGGATTATTGACCAATGAAATGAACGAAAAAGAAAAAAAAGAAAGTAATTATGTTAAATCAGATGAAATGAAATAAATATCGACAGATCGTGTGCGTAAGTAGGCGTATCTTTAATGATTTACTTATATTCCATCGGTGTTTTATATAGATTATATCTATATTCTGATAAGTGTTTGTGTGTGGTAAGCAATGAATGAGCATGAATTAAAAAAGTATATTTCCTAAACAAAAATAGCAAATTTTACTGAATTTGTTTTGTGTTTTTTCTTGCAGTGTAGAAATGTGCTCCAGAAAAGCAAAGATGGAACGATATTGCTTATATTAAAAAGAAAATCAACTTTTAAATAGAATTATTATTTACTGATTTCACCTTTCAAGAAAGACAAGCAGTTGGTTTTTTGACACAAACATGGAAATCTCTCTCCTCTCTCTCTCTCTCTCTCTCTCTCTCTCTCTATATATATATATATATATATATATATATATATATATATATATATATATTTATCTATCTATCTCTCATCACATTTCTGCGCTCACAGATAGATACTTGCTTTTATTAGCTCTCGTTCAGGTAATGTTGTTTCTCCAATAATATTCAATCCAATGGAGGGTAGGGGATGATGATGTAACCCCCGATCAACTTATGTTAACCTTCTTCTCGCAGTAGTCTTGAGTATGACGATAAACTATATCCGGCATCAAGGCCTCTGATCTGAAGGTTTTGAGGAGCTTCGAACCACCTCTTAATTACTGTCGTTCCCAGGTCCAACCTGATCCGGTGTGATAGCATATTTTAGGGTCCCAGCTATGGGCAAATAGTTAACCACCAAACTGGTGTCAAAACACTATGAAAGTATAAAAATACATTTTTATAATCAAAATACCAGCAATAAATTTTCATATTAAAACAAATTACGAGCAATGTATATTTAAAAAAAAAAAATTGCCAGCAATATATTTTTGTAAGAGAAATTACTAATGCTCCCAAGAAAAATTAAATCTCGGATTAATTGACTCATAAGGAGTTGATATACCGTTAAACAAACAGAACTTTTTCTCCCAGTGGGTCTTTTATTCCTCATATATGAGCGAGCTTATTTCGGTGCCTTAATTTTCAGCCCTGTACTTGACTCAAGAAGTTTTGCTGCATTGATTTTTTAGGTGGACGATCTGGGTATCACTGTTATATCTTCTTTCCTGGATTATTTGTTTCTTCATTAAGGGTATTGGAGGTAAAAGTTTTCTGGGTTTTGGGGTTATCCATCCGATAGACAGGAATCCAAACCTTGGTGTGACCTCAAAGAAGACTATCCAATCAGTTGGTATAAGATATCGAGTATATTGTACTTCCATTTTGTACGTGGGTTCTGGAACGGATACTAGTCTCCCGTGGGGCCTCTCGATGCCATGATCAAAGGTAATGTTACGTCTGTATACTGGAACAATTGAATCCGAGTTGTTGACGCATCCGTCTCCTGTGAGTGTAACTGTCTCACTACCTAGTCTTCAACCAAATACACTATCGGATTTCTAACCATGACCACAACAACACTGAACAAAAAATCAAATCTAACCCCCACAAGAACAAAAATAAATGTCAGATTTACAACAGTGTTAGGGATCTACGTTCCAACTTTCCAAAAGTGGAACTCCATCTTCTCGAAGCCAAACCAGACATCTTTCTCCTGTTTCAAACTGGTATTGATCCATCTATCTCAGTGCAGGAACTCGCAATCCCGGGCTACTCGCTCCGAATCGTCACGGTTCTGTTCTCAGCGTCGATATTGTATCACTTTCATCTTAACTCTCTATCGTCGTCGGGATGACTGGACGGTAAAGTTCAACCGAATAGCTAAGACGATAGATAGTAACCTATTCGAATATCCCTCGGCTAGCTTTCATATTTGTGGTGATTTCAATATTAATCTCAAAGAGTTATTAGTCCACTGGAACAAAACTGATGAAAAAGACATATACTGCAGATATTTCTCTGTAACCTACGAGCTGACACAGATAATTGAACTCACCCGATGCAACAAGACATTAGGCGAAACTACGTGGCCTTTTTCTCACATCCTGCCCCGAAAAGATGGTTCGCTGAAGTATTACCCCACCCAATGGACATGTCAGATTATTTACTAGTCAGTATGAAAGTCAATTCTAAAGCAAAAACATCACCTGATGTACCGTTCCAAAGAAAGATTTTACCGTATACGAAAGCCGACTGGAACAGCTTCAGATCTTACATAGCCGAAGCTCTTCTTCGCGTTTTTTTTTAAGCATACTGCTCCAGTTTTGCATGCCGTCCTTATCGCGGAATGGATCCTTTCTGGAATGTAGTTTTATACCCCAGAAGAAATTCTAACAAAAATCGAACAGTCTGGTTCACCCCTGAATATAATGCAGCCATAGCTCACTATAACTACTACTTCAATATCTATCACAGGGAACGGTGTAGTAGGATAATTTCTGCATTCAGAAATGCCAGCGGTCATTAGAAGAGATTTCAACAAAAGGCAAAGGGTTGCACAAGCAACCCAGTAGAAAGTAGAAAGAAAACAACTAGTATCCCGCTAGTTATAGAAGATCTCCAACCAAATTATCAACAGAGGAAAAGCGTCAGTGCTTACTATTATAAATGACCCTGAGGTCATACTATCCTCGTTACCACGATCTTTGCTTCTAATTCCACGTTAGATGACAAAGGCATTCCATTTCTGACTTTCCCCGTCTTGCAGAGCAGAATATCAGTAATATTTTTATCACAGTCCAGGAAGCTTCAAGATATATCAAAAGTCTTCACGCTAAGAATGCTACCGATCCAAATAAAATCCAAGAAGAATATTAACCTCGAGTTATCCCCGATCCTAGCAAAACTATTTAACCGATACTTGAAGGAGAAATCCTTTGCAAGTCTGTGGAAGGTATTAAGTGCGTGTCTTGTTTTCAAGAACGGGAGTGAGCGCTCATCCCCCTGTCTCAGTATAGACCCATCAGTTTATCAGGCATCAGTGTAATTAGCAAACCTTTTGAAGCTACAATCAACAAGTATGTTCAATAGGGACAACCTCTTGAACGGCAAGCAGTACGGATTTTGATTGGCTCGATCCACTTCTGATATCGTGTCATTACTCACAAAAGCAGTGAGGTACTAGACAATAAATACATCTCAAGGATGACTGCATTAAATATTTCAAAGACCTTTGACAAGGTGTGGCATAGAGTGTTACTGCATAAGCTCTCCAGCGATGGAATCACTGGAAGAGTTTTCTCATTTACCAAGTCCTTCCTAACGGGAAGGTCGTTGTTAACGGGCAGTCCCCCGATCTCCAAGTGATCAACGCAGGCGTCTCCCAAGGCTCCCTTTTCGGTTCAAATGTTTTTATTTTTATTTTACATAAATGATCTGCTGAAGAGTATATTCAGATCTTATGTGAATATTTATGCTGATGATAGAACGGTATGTGTGTGCCTTTTCAAAACTCTAGATGACCGGAGCCTGGCAGCTAATCTTTCCTCTGATCTAGCTGTAACAGCTCAGCGGCGAGATGGGGAGGGTCTCGCTAGTCTCATTCAATCCCCCGAAAACCAAAGTAGCGACGTTACATTATCACGGAGCGGACCCTGAATTTTCGTCTATCGCGATGAACGTGCGTTCTCTCACGGAGGACTCATGCCCTGAACACCTATTAGGAACGATCCGTCGCTAAAGATTTTGGAAAATGGTCTGTTCCTTGTACTGGTTCCAGTAATTACCTGACTCCTACCGCAATCCTCTACCTTTACAAGTGATAGATCAAGCCGCAAATTGAGTACTACTGCTATATATGGGCAGGAGCTGCACAGTCTTCTCTTTACAGTCTCGATAGAGTCTAAAATCATCTCCGCGACCTTGGGGGTGATGAATTATTTTCTTTCCTACAATCCCTTTCCACAGATGTATCATTGCAAACCTCTCGCTACTCTATTGCTATTTCCATGGAAAATTTTCAGACGAACTACATTCGTTAGTTTTACCAGTTCCAATCTTTAAGACCCGCCATATCACACACATTGTAATGAACCATCGACATTCTCTTCGTATTCCATTGGTGAGGTGTAAATTCCACCCGAATCGTCGCTCTGTAGAACTGACTCCCAAGAAGATGCTTCCCGATCACTACAATCTTAACCTGTTCAAGTCTAGGGTTAACCATTATCTTCCCCACATATCTCTATAAACTGAAGGTCTTATTCTTTTAAATCTCTACATTGAGTGGCTCCTGGGGACTTTTACAGGTTGAACGATAGTGTAAAACCAAATCTTGAAATAAAGTACCGGTCATATAGGTATGAGTTGCATTGGATTATTGTGCTTCAAATCACGTTTCACACAAAACAAAGTCTATATGTGTGTGTATGAGAGAGAGAAAGAGAGAGAGAGAGAGAGAGAGAGAGGGAGATGGAGATGGAGGGGGGGACGAACACGTGAAAGCGAAAGAGAGAGGGAGAGAAGTCTCCTTTTTATATGTACTACATTATCAATATATGACTGCATATTTATATACGTATTCTCTCTCTCCCCGTTCACGCACGTACGCAATATATCTTATTCTAGATAAGATAATGCTTAGAGAATACATTAAAATGGATACTGATTATATATTTTAATAAAACCTTATTATAAATTTTAATTTAATTCTATATTTTCCTTAAAACTTTCTATGTTCCGATATAAAATCACTATAGCTTTTCCTACATACAAATCTCATTGATTTGTTAACAGATATTTATTTTTAATTTTATTAACTGTTAAATTTTAAAAACATTTCTTAATTAATGACTGCGATACTAAATAGTAATATTGCTATAATAACAATCTTTATTTTTTCCAGTAGTTCCGATGGTGTTCTTATTGAAGTAAACGTTGATAACAGAATAAAAAAAAAGTTAAGCATCTAAATGGTATTCATATATTCAATCTTATATACATAAAATGATAAAAACAGTAAACATTCTATGATTGAATGGAAAATGGTAAAAACAGCACAAGCTCCAAAAGCATTGGCAAAATCTTGTGGTCCATGCTTGCAGAAAACAATGGCCAACAATATTTCCACAGCAAGAACTCCTCCTCAACAAAAGATTGGAGCATGTAAGCATATGAAAAGGTTCTTATGCCAGTTAGCTCCGGCGTGAGAAAGAAAAAAGATTTATGTGGGAATTTTATTTTATTCAATGGATATTTGTTCGCGTGTTTGTTTTCGTGGGTGACGGCTGCCTGTGACCATTATTCTTGTGAGTCGGTGTGAGTTAGTCGTAGACACCGCCCGCCTGTAAAAATAGGTGTGAACAGTGGAACCGACCTATTATGAGCGTTTGACGATCGGTTGAATACCGTGAAACTTTTAGTTTACATATATATATGTAAATATTTACACGTATAACATATATATATATATATATATATATACATATATATATATATATATATATATATATATATATATATATATATATATATGTATAAGTGGCTATAGTTGGTGAAAAATTTCACAAAATTAAATTTAAACCCCGTCCTAAATTATGAGACACGTGAAGGTGTACAAATATACCGAGATACTCATAAACAGAATTCGTCATTTCATATCATTAGTGTCATAGGGGTACCACATATACTTTGTGGGGGGGTTCACTCACATCATAGCAGCAAAAATTAGCCTCGTGCTCAGGAAGATAAAAGCATACTTGGCAGGAAATGAAACGTACACAATCACAGAAAAAGCATGGTAAATCGTATTTTAATTTCATTAATTTATTTATATTTTGTGTTTGCGTATTTCTAGGTTCTATTTTTTTTATTTTACATGTGATAAAAGGGAGAAACTTACAAGCCATATCACAGAGAGAAGTGGGGCACGTGTTGCCTGTACGAAGGTTCGTGGTGAAGAGATTGAATTTCACGTCTTTTCGCGGGATGTCCGTATTTCCTGCAGGAACAATTTTTGTTGCATGCTGGGAGTATTTTTATTATTTAAAATTTTTATTTAATGTATTTTTACAACTTTTTATGTTATTGTTTAATTTTATTTTTATTTTCATTATTATTATTATTATTATTATTAATAATAATAATAATAATAATAATAATAATAATAATAATAATAATAATAATAATAATAATAATAATAATAATAATCCTATAACTTCAGCTATAGCAGTGGTGGTCTTTTTCGGACAGGATAACCTGACGGAGCTTTTTCCTCTTTTTCAATTTTCTTTCCTCTCAAAGTAAATGAGCCCATTTGTTCTGCTATTTAAACCCCGGGATGGCGGAAGACGGATTAAAAAAATAAAAATAACATAAAGGTTTCGACCAGGAATTGAATTCGGTTCACCGATTTCACTTTCTGTATCGATAACTGTTACACTAGCCACGCATCAAAGACTCGTACGCTTTACTTTTGATACAAAACAAAATATATTCACCGAATTTCTAATGAACTGAATATTTTATTTTCAGTTTTTTTTTATTATTGCATTGTCTTTTTTGGGGGCCAAATAAATCTTTTCTTCACCCATTTTTTAGTTAACTGTTGAGTTACTTAAAAGTGAGACACTGATTTTTGTATTATCGTCGTTCATAAACTTTTCGAAGCAGAATATAGAAAAAACGTGTCTCAGAAATGCAAACAGAATCTTACTCATATTGACTGCTAGAAACTTATATGCAAAACCAATAATACGCATTTGATCACTTATCTCCTATTTCTTAAATATTCACTGATACTTCAGTAGCTATTTAAGAATTACAGGCGCGCTAAGTTAAAAAAATATAATAAAGGGATAAGAAAAATTTTAAAACAAATCCGCCCATTTCGTATTTTGCTAAGTTTTTGAAAATCACGTCTCTTCAATTTACTTATGTAAATCTCAAAAAAAGAAAAAAAGAAGTACTTACATTTTCTTTTCTTTTATTCTGTATGGCCAGCATTTGTTTTCTAAATGTTTTATTCTCGTTCTCTACCTACTTACGCTGATCATTGTGTATAAATGTGTACATTAAATTCTTTGGCTCCAATTCACTAAGACAGAAATTTTAATAACTCATCTATTTTTTTCTTGCAATCTTCTGTTGCATGTGCATTGGCTCTCACAGAAATCGGCTTTCGGGAAATAAATGTATTTTTATTCATCAAATTTTGATTCAGCCGCCATAGGAAGATTTATGATACATTTTTATTTTGTTTCTATCAATGAAAAGAATAAAATAAATAACTTACAGATTTTACATTAATCAACTCGTAGCCTAATAATGAAAGGTGCATTTATTTTATAAAACAAATATTTTTCACCATGATCTCCTTTCTTTTCAATGCACTTAATTCACTGGTAACTATTAATCACATAGATCGGACATTATTATCCAGTGAAAATTTCAGATCAAATTCAGTTCATAACAATGAGATTGTGTCATAAGTAATTTCCGTTTTTGTGATCCATTTTTAATATTTTGAGGAATAAAGTTGATAAAAAAACGGAATGACTCAAACTAATGCACGTGAAATGACGAATTCATTGTCTTTTTAGTAACAGTGTCGCGTGTTGTAGCGTAGCGGTCATCGGCATGGCAAATAGCATCAGCATGAATACTGGCAAACGAGAAATAATGGTGAACAAAGAAAAGAAATATAAATAAAAAGAGACAAAGAAGGAAATAAAAACTGCCAAAAAAAATAAATAAATAATTTTAATTAAAAATGAAAAAATAACTGAAAGGTGTAATCAAGGCCTAGAAATAGGGAAAAGAGAAATAAAGATTGAGAAAGAAGAAATAGTGGCTGACAGAATCAGAAAGGCGAAAAAAGAATGAAAGGGATTTGAAAGGCGAAATGAAGGCTAACAAAGAAGGAAAAAAGAAATTAAAGCTAAGCAAGACAAAGAGGAAAAAAACAGATGATAAACGCAGAAAGGCGAAATAAATAATTTACAATTCCGGTAGATGCTGTTGCGTTCACTTTCGCACAAATTCTCGTGAAAACATTATGGATCGATTTTTTTCTAACATAGTAAAGTAGACTGAGCTCTTTAGTTTTGGGTAGCAACCGGTCTAAGAAGGATCATTCTGAACTCCAAACCGTAGAGAAGGCAGCGAGAAACCATTCTATTGTGTTTTTCCAGGAACGCATAGCATTTCATATATAATAAATACAAATTTTGTGGAGTAAATACTACACCCCCGGTGACTATATGAACTGCAGGTCAGAGAAGAAGAAGAAGAAGAAGAAGAAGAAGAAGAAGAAGAAGAAGAAGAAGAAGCATTACATATTAAAAGCACTACGAAGCGCGTTATATCAGTGGCGACGAGGGATTCGAAACTCAGGTGATTTATAACCATTGTGACAAGGACTCGAAACTCTTACAACTTATAACAGTAACAAGGATTCAGGAACTAATACAAGTTGTAACTGGAGTTACAAGGACTTTAGAAACTCATACTGAGGGAACATACTGAGTACGAAAAAATAGTTGCTGCTTCGGGAACAAGGGTACAAGTGATGACAAGAACTTTAACCACGTTGGTTTAAAAAAAATTCTTGTGTAGAAGAAAAAAATTCTTTTAGGTGTAGGAAAAAGAAACACCATATTTTTGCGAATATGGAGGAAATTTTGTGAATGTGAAAATAAATGTGGGTGTAAAAAATACTACTGGACACTGTTAGTGATATTTCAATAATCAGTGAAACTACATGGAAGAAATTGGAAAGCCTTCATGAAAAAGGACTTCCAAAGACGCGATTTCAGCTTCTGGTGAGAAATGATTTTTTCTTTAGAAATGACTTCTAATGTCTCATTCCGTAATAAACATGTAAAAACTGAAGCTTATGTACTAAAACGGGCTGCGAATTTATTTGGAACTGACTGGATGGAACTATTTGAAATTTGGGATTTGCCGATAAATGTTTATTGCAAAAACGTAAGTGGACAAACGACCAATTTAAAAAGTCAGAGCAAAAATCTTAAGGAAGAATTAAACAAATGTTTTCCAGATGTTCTGTCAAATGAATTGGGTCGGTGTTCAAAATTCACGGCGGATTTTCAAGCAAAAAAAAAAAAGAAGTGGTTCGACGCCAGGGTTTAAGCCGAAACGGAGCGTACCATTTGTAGCACTGGAACAAGTCAATGAAGAGTTGGACAGACTCGATAAAATTGGTGTAATAGAAAAAAAATAACCATTCAAAATACTCTGCACCAGCGATGTATGTAAAGAAAAAAAAATTCGTCCTTACGCGGATTTCCCGACAGGATTAAACAGATGTTTAGAAACATATAAAGACCCATTACCAAGGTCAGAGGAAAATGTTTCGAAATTGAACGGCGGAAGAATATTTTCAAAGCTGGGACTCTCTAAAGTAAAAATAAATTTTCAGAATTAAGACAATGAATATGCATAGAGGAGTATATAAATTTAATCGACTTTCTTTTGGTATAAAGGTATGTTATATAGGAATAAAGTGTCGCTGCCGACTTTTGGGTCTGAACACGGATCACTAGAGAGCAAGTACAGTCGACATCATCTTGAAATAATTAGATTACGTGACGGATAAAGGAAAATATATATAAGAAAATTAGCGGCGTCTGACCGAGTATTGTCCGAAGGCGTTACTATTATTGTATCTGTGATTTACAAAGTCTCTCCTACAAACGGGCGTTACAAAAAGGTGGCAACAATTATTTTTCAACAAGCTATGGATTGCGATTTGCAGTGGCGTAGCTGGATGACATTTTAATCAAAAGTGTATTTAAAGAACAACATGTAGAGCATGGGAAAACAATTTTGGAAAAACTAAGACAGTACGGATTCAAACTCATTGAAGGAAAATGCGAATTGTTTTTGTCGAAAATTAAATACCTTGGTCAAATTATTGATAAAAATAGTCGTCAACCAGATCCGTCGGGGGCAAGTGCAGTTAAAAATATGCCACCACCAACAAATGTGAATACGATACAAGCTTTTCTAGGACTGGGTAATTTTTATCAAATATATGTACATAATATGCATAATTTGAGAGCTCTACTAAACGATCTACATAATAGAGTAAAATGGAACTGGAATGGTAACTGTCAAAGGACGTTTGACGATAAAAAAAAGAAGAGCTATGTCAGATTTATCCTTAGCACACTACGATCCAAAAGCAGAAATTGTAGTGGCGTCAGATGCTAGTGAGTACGACATTGGAGCAGTGATTTTACACAAATACGATGTCGGTAAAATAAAAACCTTCGATTATTCTTCCCGTTCGCTTCTACCAGCACAGAAAAATTACAGCGAGATAGAAAAAGGAGCTCTAGAAATTATATTTGTTGTGAAGAAATTTTATAAATTTATTCATGGAAAAACTTTTAGGTTGTAAACAGACTACAGATAGTTATTAGCAATATATGGTCCAAAGAAAGGAACACCTACGCATACAGCTAATAGAATACAACGCTGGGATACCATCTTATTAAACTACGATTTTACGATGGAGTACCAACCATCTAAAAAAAATGACGACATGCGGATGGATTATCAAGATTAATGCCTAAGAATGCGGAACGATTTGAGGATATGATCATTTTCAGCACTAAAAAGCATTTTTTTAAAAATCGGTGTCACCCTATGCAAGGCAGTACAGCCACTAAGATGCAAGGGGTTACAGGGTGTGAAGGAATTAGGAACAGAAACAATAGTAATGAGGAGAAAAAGAAAAGAAAATTCAGGAGGGCAGTAGATAGCGATTGCATTTAAATTTTTGCAGATTAAAGTTGGCTGGAAAGCATAGCGACGGGCAGGAGTTCCACAAGCGAGAAGTACGAGATAAGAAACTGTTAGCATAGAATTAACGGCCACATATGGCTAGCTCAACTGTGAATTGATGAGATCTCGCCGCCAGTCTAGTATTGCGTTTAAATTAATACAGTCTAAGTAACCTAGCTAAGAGGTCATCCGAACAATTACCATGAAAGTATTTATAAAAAGACACAAAAAGACAGTGCTGGGCAAGTGTCTGAAGCCAAGCTACCAGATCAGGACCAATAATATTGCAGATTCTTCTTTGAATCATATCAAGGATCTCCAGGAAAATAGCAGGGACATCGGGCCATATATGGGAACAATATATGAACGAATGCTAGACTTATCGATATCCAACATAGATTCCGGAGAGAAAAATTATCTCGCCCGACACAGTGATAGCAGCTGATTTAGCTATAGATTCAATGTAGTCTTTCCACCTCGCATCAGCAGAGAACGTGAGCCCGCGAAGGCGCAGAATCACTTTCCTAGAGTACAGCACCAACCACGCCCGATGGAAGGCAGCGAGGGTTTTCTAAGATGATTAATGAAGAGAAGTTTAGATTTGGTGGCGTTAAAATCTTCTGTCCCAGTTAACGACGGTCCTGAAGTCATTTTGTACATCAGCTGCCATTTTGACAGACTTGTCAGACTGATCAGCCTTACTATCGATGCTGGAGTAAATGGTTGTGTCATCAGCGTAGAAGCCAAGTTGAGAGCTGATGTCAGCGGGAAGGTCATTAATGAAGATTAAAAACAGCGTAGGACTAAGGATGGAGCGCTGGTGGAAACTCGTGTTAATACGAAAAGTTGTAGACGAGTAGGACAACTTTCATTTCACGAGTTGATAGGAAAAACTGGATCAGTTCAAAAACGTGCTCGAAGATGCCGTAGATTTTCAACTTGTGGAGAAGACCTAAATGCCAGACCCTATCAAAGTCGAGATGTCCAATTCTACAGCGCGGTCTTCAGTGTTTTTATCTAGAGAATGATAGACTCTTTCCGCAATTATTGTTAGTATATCAGCAATTGATCTAAAGAAACGAAAGCCGTATCGATTGTCTGAGAAAAGGCCCTGTGATGAGAGATGACGAACCAATTACGCATTGATTAGGGATCTCTAGGAGTTTCCCAAATAGAGGCAGAAGGCTAATAGGCCGATAGTTGGATGGGTCAGATGATTCACCAAAGAAAAATCTTCCAGCATGCAGAAAAGCTGGAAGCGGCGAGTTATTTATTATACAGTTTAGAGAGAACAGGAGCTAGTTCGGGATCACATTTCTTAATGACTATTACAGGGACTCCATGAGGTCCAGATCTTTTTTGAGGACAAGGTTAGAGATGATAACAGAAACCATGGAAGATATTATATGCATATGACTCTCAAGAGAACCGTTTCTAAGTGGAAAGTTAGACAGAGAAATACCAGATAAGTCAAAAGCAGAGTTTGAGGAGAATTTACAGGTCAAGCATTAAGCTTTATCAGCAGAGGATGATAACAACTTAAATCGATTGAAGATGTGGTGAACAGAGACCTTGCACTTATTTACAGAGACACCAGTAGTCACGAGAGTTTTTGGTGTCTATGTGTTGCCTCATTCTCTCGGCAAACAGAGACTTAGCTCCTTCGAGGGCTCGCTTACGTTTATTACGAGCAGTAGCAAACAGACACGCTGCTCCTGTGTTCTATGGCGATGCATGCTGGTGTGAACCATGGAGAGGATTGCTGTTTCACCTGGTACTTCCGAGAAGGCATGAAAGCGCCTTTGCCGGCTTTCACCCAAGAAGAAAACTCAGTGGCTCATTTGAAAATGTTAGTCCATGGACCGTCACAATAAAAATCCCGGAACAAGTTCTAAGTCCTTGGAAAGAGGTCTTATGGATAGGGGGTTCCCGTTTAATGGATGCAGGGAAGGAGATATCAATAGCTAGTGGGCAGAATGGCAAGAGCGGGGATATATATATATATATATATATATCGTAATTAAGTAATTCATCGAGTCTAGTAGAAACCTCAACAGAATGCCGTTTCGTCCTATATTTGGGACTCATAAGCAGTGCGCATCCACTATCGAGAATTGAAACCCGAACAGTTACGATAGGAGGCAAACGCCATACCAACTGTCTTTTTTAAACATCCCCCCCGTTAGCAAGGTAAGAAAGCCACTAAGAATAATAACATGAGAAGAAGAAAACTTAAGGAGATAAAACAAAAAAGAACAGGATTAAGAAGACGGACGATAACGATTGATATTGCATTTAAATTTTGGAAGATCAAAGTTGACTGGAGAAATAATCCTGAAGAGAGTTCGATTAGCGAAAAGTGCAAGAAATTGTTAGCATAGAACTGACGGTTTTATCTTGTTATTTCAACTGTTAAATAACGAAACCTTGCCGCCAGTTTAATGCCGCGTTTAAATTCGTAAATTATAGGTACCAAAGAGGAGAGCTTATCCGAACAATTTCCATATCTATTTACAGAAAAGGCACAGGAAAGCTACGTTAGAACAATGGGACAGTGTCTGAAACGGAATATATCCATTACCTGCTAACAACAGAATCGATGTGTTTTGGGGCGCAGTGGAAGTATCATATATTCTCTAAACACGGAGAACAATTTATACGAAGAATGATCCTAATAGAAACATTCAAAATAAACAATATATTCGAAAAAGCAGCTAAATAGCCATGCGAATGAAAGCAAACATGCAATTATGACGGCTCGGGATGATACAGTAAAGAGATTCATTTTTCTAATATTTTTTATCAGGTATTTAGAATATTTTTCGTGCTTTGTATGATTAGCCAATTTACAATAAAGGTAGAAACACGCCAAAAAAGCATAGATATCTTTAAAAAAAACCTTTGTATTAAATCCGTTAATTTTATATTCACGTGTTAACAACACAGCTGACTTCATTATCCGCGTATTAGCTGATAAGTAATGTCTCCAACTGTGACGACCAGGGAGGGTGTTGTATTATTACAGTTCCACAAGCGAGAAGTACGAGAGAAGAAACTGTTAGCATTGAAGTTACACCTACATCTAGCTAGCTCAACTGTAAATTGATGAGATCTCGTCGCCAGTCTAGTATTGCGGTTAAATTCATACAGTCAAAGTAGCATAGCAAAGAGCTCATCCGAACACTAACCAGGAAAGTATTTATAAAAAAAGGCACAGTGAAGCAATCTTACGGCGGTGGACAAGTGACTGAAGTCGAGCCGTTAGATTCGGATCAATAATAATTAATAATAATAATAATAATTAATGAAGGAGACATAAAACTCTGCAATTTGAAAACGTGTAGAAAATATTTTTAAAATTAAAGGGGACAATGATACAAATAAGTAAAAGCAAGAAATTTCGGAAACAGAATAAAAGAAAACAAATACCCAGCTCGAAATGAAAAAAACAAACCAAAAGACGTTTTAAGATATACTGAATAGGTCACAGCAACCACGAAAAATATTAAAAGCAAAACAATTCTGGTCGTATCTATTGAGCCCGTCTGCATTAACGTAAACCCCAGCCTATAATTCCATGATAATAAAAAAAAACTTGATTGAAAAGTATATAAATATAATTATTTATACTATTTACATTTTTCGGACTGTTGTTCTCAACTTTATTGTCATATCAACGACGTTTCGGTTGCTATACGCTCCGGCCTTCTTCAGGTGATATACGCTGGAATTTCGAACCGAAACTTTTATTTCTCCCCTCGGGGGTAGATTGTTCTGGTTCCACATGGAATACCTTTTCTGGATATCTGTTTTAGTTATCTCCCTTTATTAACTCAACTCTTCAAGTTTTTTGTTCACTTCTGCTGCGACCAGCTATTGAACTCACAACTCTTTGGGTCAAGTCACTGGATTAATTCAAATAACACCTAATGAGATTTTAAAAATAATTTAAAATATAAAGAGCCATTTGTTTATAAACATTTTCTTCGTTTTATAAACGCAATTAATCGTTGCTGTTTTAAAAGTTAGCAACGGGTAGGGGGGGTTTAGGAAAGTCGAAGTCATGCTTTTCCCAATGGCATTTGGGCCAAAGTGCACGTGACACACTAGCCCAAGATTTGAACTTTGCTGAGTCCACTTTCTGTGCTGATATCCGTTTCACTACCCACACATAACCGTTTTAATTACTAAACCAAGAATTCATTCCTCATACACGTTAAATCTAAATGGGAGATTCAATATATTTCCTGATGCCTGCGGTTAACATATTATCCCTCTTATCCTTTTAGAAAGCCCTCTTTAAAATAGCAACCTAGAGTCATCTTCTGTATCATGTGTTTAAATTAAAGATTTACTTTTAAAACCGATTGAATTCTTTCTGTTTCCTAAACTGAAATCCCACGTGTGTGGTCGCCATTTTAGAAACAACAATGGGACAATATGTACTGTGGAGGTGTTTTTCGCCACCTTCTTCAGTAATGGAATTGCAGCGTCACTGGAACAACTGCACTGATGTCAAGGGTGGGAGCTATATTGCAAAATAGTGGAAAACAGTCTTGTTTCTCCATCCCCTTCTGTGTGAGGCTTAGAACTTATGGAACCACCCTCGTACACATAAATGAGGCTTTTTTTGAACAATCAAATGAAAATTATTTTTTTAAATGCCCTGTCTGTTCAGGAGCTGGCTGATCATGACTTTCCACAGGCATCTTTTTTTATTATCTGTTAGCTCTTATGCTTTCTTGGGAAAATAGTACAGTATTTTCCCGTTTCCTTCTCCAAAGTCTTTAATTCAGAGTTGATCTACTCCTAGACTGGACACCAGATAGGGCTAGAGATGCCAGTCTATCCTAATAATAACCCTGTAACTGGATGTGCGCAGAGCAGAAATGAATTCACGTCATTTCCAAAAAGATTAGTGCAATATGAACGTAACAGTCTAGTCGGAAATTGAACTCGTCGATTTCATTTAACCGATTCCAATTTCTGCTACGATAACAATTGCGCTTGATTTACTCGGGGAAAGTAAAAACTCTGCTGGGGAATAAGTAGCTTACGTGCAGATAAAGGAGTTTAGTGAATACATAAAATTAAAAAAAGGTGTAAAACGAAGATAGGTTTTCTCACAGGACTTATTGGATTCAACCTGTACATTGAAACGATCCTAAGATAATGAGTAAGACCTACCAGCATTTATTATTGGCAGACGTAAATCTTAAAGACGTAAGATAGGCAGACTTAAATAAAAACTGAAATAATTTTTAGACAAGATAGTCAAGTATTTACATTAGTCGGACTATTGTTCTAGTTCCACGTGCCATGTCTAGAACAGTCTACCCCAGTGATCGAAATAAAGGGTTCAGTTCGAAATTCCAACCACCTAAAGAAGGCCGGAGCGTACAACGGCCGAAACGTTGTGACAAATATGGCGACAAAGATGAGGTTTCACTGGTTTCTTTTCTTATCTGTCAATGATTTTTTTTTTGTAAATACTGTACATAATACCTCATCTCAGAAATATAGACAGACTCTGAAGATAGTCAAGGTAAGTAAGAAAAAAAGGACTATTAACAATAAAAAGACAATATATGGTCGTAATAATAAAAAAAAAGACAGCCGAATATTGAACTAGCGAAAGAAGCGTTTCAAAAGGTAAGCAAGGTTCTGAGGAACGGAAATATTTCGTTAGAAACAAAGAAAAAGAGCGCCGGATTGCTTTGATACCCATCCTCTTATATGGCAGTGAATGTTTGACAATTTGCCCACGGAGAAGGAAAAAAAAACTAGAAGCAGCAGAAATGTGGTTCTACAGAAATGATACTGGGAATTCCATGGACGGAGCGAGTAAGCAACAAGGGTGTCTTGAATAAAATGGCAAAAAAGGAAAAGACAGCTGAAATTCCTTGGACACATAAGGAGGAAAGAGGGTTTGGAAAACATAACCCTCACAGGGCATATTGAGAGCAAGAAAGATAGGGGAAGGTAGTAGGTCACTTACCTGACGAGCTTGTGTGAATGGACAACGGAACGGGAGTCCTTAACAAAGGGAGAAAACTGCTAAGAGCCTCACGAGATAGAAAGTTGTAAAGAGCCATGATCCCTCTGAAGGGAGGCAGCACATAGAAGAAGATTGGGGATGTCAACCTGAAGCAGGTACAGAAGTTGAACTGTCTGCGGAGCCTAGTAACGGCTGACGGACTGTGTTACTCAGACATCAGAAGGCGTACAGTGAAAGATGCCTTTTAGAAACTAAATGTAGTAAGTGATAAAAAATGACTCCAGAAACAAAGAAAAGATTGCTGAATTGTTATATAATATCTAATCTCCGACATGGCGGCGAATACAGCAAAATATTTTCACAGATGAAGAGGATATTTGAAGTAAAAGAGGTGTGGTTTTCCTAAGGCCTTGCTAAGTATACCATGAACAGGGCGTGTGACCAACTAGAAAGTCTTAAGGAAAATGTGAACTGTAAGGAAACTGATACGAAAAATAAAAAGACAGCTGAAATTTCTGGGACGCATAATGAGGAAAGAGAACCTGGAGAATTTAACACTCACAAGACATACTGAAGAGAAAATAATAAAGAGTCAAGTAACCTACTTAACGAGTTTAAGTGAATGGATATCACAGAAAGAGGGATGGTCAATGGTAAAAAGTTAGAAAAGTTGTGGAGAGTCATGGTTGCTAACACCCTAAAAAACAAGACATATAAAATAAGAACCTTTGAGCTATACCCGCACATACCTTACCAGAATAAAATTATAAACATCTCAGGAAATCTGCAGAGTGAGGTAGAATAGCAACTGTCTTAATTCGAGCATGCGCATATAACGGTTTGTTAGTCGTTCCTACCCAAACGCACACGTTGATGTCTGTCTGACAGTAGTCCCTTCGGAACAGCGTGAAGCCAAATTCTGCCCACAGTAATCGAACTGGTCGGTCGAAATTCATTTTGTGATATAGGATTTGAGCAACTGTGTCTGTGTGTGCGCTCGGCCAGCAGCCAATCGTTCTTATCCCTTCCTGCGCATTCAAACAATCGATTTGTTGCTCAACTCGTGCGAGCGAAATCGATCAGAATTTTTCTGCTTTCGCCTACAGGAATTAAGGATTCAAGGATTGGGGTGTTCAAGTTCTACAAGTTCAACTTTCTATGCTTGGTTAGTGATACTCTTTATGATAAGTTCACTTTGAAGACTTAAAGCGTTAATTTAGATGTAAGGCTTTGGAGAAAGACGATCAAATTCTGATCCCGTGTTACATTGCCGATGAAAATGCAGATAATAACAAATCGGCGTGAAATGTAATCAAATTTGCGAATTGTAATTATCATTTAGTGTAAATGAAATCCTGTTCTATGTCAAAGATTATCAAACGTTACTGTAATGTTAATATAAAACGCACTGTACCTATTATATGAAGCCGACGAATTTCAAAACATTCTTTGATGTATATCTGTATGCATAGAGAAATTTATAAGTTGTCTTTAATATCATTTTACTCAAAGCAAGGTAATAAAGCCACCAAGACGCAAAGGTTATTGCGTGTTAGAGCATATGAGAAAAACTACTATTAAGGAGAGAAAATAATTAAGAAGACAGAAGATAACGACTGAGGTTGCATTTAAATTAATGAAGAGTTTATTGTGTGTGAAAGAATATAGGAAAAAGAAATCTTATTAAGAAGAGAGATCAATAAACGAACATGAATTTGGAAGACAAAGGATAACGATTGACATTGCATTTAAATAATTGAAGATCAAAGTTGACTGGGAAGCAAGAAGCCGGAAGAGAGTTTCACAAGCAAGAAGTGCGATAGAAGAAACTGTTAACATAGAACCTACGGTTATATCTAGCCATTTCAACTGTAAAAGGATGAGACGATGGCGCCAATCTAGTACTGTGTTTAAATTCATAAAAATCTAGATACTATAGCGGAAAGTCCATCAGAAAAATTACCATGAAAGTTTTTATAGAAAAATAAGAAACATTCGATTAAGAGAAACTGTGTTGTGAATAAAATTCGAAATTTTTTTAACTCGTTTAACAGGTTATCAAATAAATGGGTATAGTTTACTCATTGTATTTTATTCCTTGCTACCACAATAAAAAAACAGGTAGATTAAAAGCATCCTTTCTGATGACTGAACTCTGCCACCAAAAGCAAAAATCCTTTAACCGTCAATATTATAAAAATACTCTTTGAAAATTAAATCTAGAACGCAGATGTTACTTTAATGTAAGACTTTTCAGGAAATTTACAAGTCGCTTGGCATCTTCAAGTTGTTTTTTGTATGAAGATCCATACCTTTTAATTGGATCTCAAGCTCACTCCAGACCTCGTGGGACTTACATATATGGTCCATTGCTAAAAATACTGGGAAAACATTGGGCTCATTTTATCGCTTCAGTAATTACATGTTACCATATTCTATGCCTTATCTTTATAAGAGAAAGATTAAACAAAAATTATTGATGTTATATCTGGACAGAAGCTGTCCAATACTCACTTTTCAGCTTTCTAGAATTGAAAATCATTTATGCAGTCTTGTGGAGGGCATATTTCTTTTCCGAACTGCAGCCACGTTCTAACAGATGGAAGGTCGCAAGCCTATCGCTTCTTTAACGCTATTTCCATGGTAAATGTTCAAATAAGCTCCACCAGTCTGGCATTTACAGCTAAGATATGCCATATTCTTTCTGGGGAATTGAATCATCCTCATTTTCTCCGTATTCCAAACGCAAGGAAAAAACCCGTCAGTCCCCTCAAAAACTGTTCATAATCCCAAAGCATATTCCCGCGTGAATGCTTCCCTGAACACAAGTATCAATCGTTATCTATACTCATTAGTCTCACAATATTCAATGCCTATCTCCTACTTTTCATTCAAAACACATAACTTATTCATCATAAGCCTTTGAATAGTTACCGTCTAATGTGATTGGCTTTTGAGCCTTGTATTGGGGGAATTTTAGTAAAAATATGGTTGATATTTAAAACTTGAAACATTAATAAAAAAGAATACTGACAATTGGGAAATTTTTAAATTTAAAGCAAATGAACTCTGTACGAGAGAACAGTAAAAGCTTGTCGGCTCAACAAATTCTCCCAAAGTATCACATAATGACCAAATATCATAATTTTATTTTGAACGCTAAGAGTCGGCACGAGATCTTTTCATCACTTTCCCGTATTAAAGTTTGAACACTGAGAGTCAGGCAGATATATTTCACCATCTTCTCTTACAAAGGCTTGAGCTCCAAGAGTTGGGTCGAAATTCTTTCAGTAATTCCTCGGATTAAGCGTAGGATCGAGATATTTTCACCACCTACTCGTATAAAGTTTTGAACTCCAAGTGTTGGCTTGAGATCTTCTCCCAATTCCTAGCACTAAGGTTTGAAGCCCAAAATTCGAGCCGTGATATTTTCACCAATTTTCGTATTAAGTCGTAGAATCCAAAAGTCGGGTCGAAATCTTTTCACCACCTTCTATTAATGCTTGAACCCCAAGAGTTGGGTTGAGATCTTTTTACCACCTCCTTATACTTGTACAATGAGAAGGAATAAGATATTTCCAACATTCGTATTAAACATTTGACCTCAAGAATCTGACAGAGACCTTTTTATTAACTTCCCTTATTAAGGCTTGAACTCCAAAATTCTTTTCATCACCTTATCTTAATTCACCTTATGCGTTTTAAGACTCACCCTCTCCTCATATTAAGGCGTGACACCATCAGTCAAACCGATATCTTTTCAACAACTTCTCGTACCCCAAGGGTCAGGTAAGACTACTACCTCCTCGTATTAAGTTGTGAAACTGAAGATTCGGAGCCGTAACTTTCACTGCGTTCTCCAATTAAGATATGACCTCACTACCTCCTCGTACTAAAGCTTGAACTTTTAAAGTCCGTCTGAGATCTTTTTACCATCAAATATTATTAAGGAATTTGTAGATGCTAAAAAAAGTTTCTATTATGAATTTTTTTGTGTTGCTGACAGTGATTTTTCCTTCATATATGTTCTGTTAATTTGGACTTTGAATTAGAATTGGCCGAGTATAGATGAACAATCCATAGAATAATCTCTCTATGATTAGAGTGATATTTAATCTAACATCAATGGCTGACATTTGATTTAGCAGAGTCAGATATTTTAGTAAGAAGCAAAAGAATCAAGTCGTAAATTCTGTAGTCAACAGCTCTAATGACGGAAGGTTATGATTATGTTATCGATGATAAAGATAATAACACCGGACTTAACGAGAGTAAATTCATTTCCCCTCGTTTATCCCCAAACATGAGCGGCAGATGTCTTGTAGCAAGTCTGTATCGATATCCCGGCTCGCCAAGGGAACAATTATTTTCATGTTTGCCTCTCGTACGTTTTTCAGATATTCCGGTTTCTGGATTATGCATAGAATACAAGTAACTAGGGTCAGGGCTGAAGAGATGCCGCAGGAAAGAGCGAGAAACTAAAATCGCAAGTTAGAGAACTGATAAAATGTGCGAACGCTGATGGCGTCATAAAAATTAGCGAAAAGACAAATGAACGCGTATCCGTTTTTATGTATATACGTTCATGTGCATGTATATACGAGTACATACACTTATATGTGAGTATATATATATATATATATATGCGGGGGTCTAAGTTGTTGTGTGCAAACGTACTGTTCCTGATATTTACAAAATCAAATGGCTCGAAATTTTTGTAAGAAGATAGTTTAGTCATTCTTCCAAGATTCAGACTTTTACTGAGCTTAAGCATATTTACACGTTTCACTCAAGGCAAGTACCCCCTCCCTGTATTTACTTAATAGCATTCTTAGTAAATAAAAGTCTATCTTTTTCTTTCTCTGGCGCGCACACGCGCGCGCACACACACATACTGATGTTAAATATAAGTTTCCTTTTTGCTTCCATTTTATTCAAAACCTCGTTGTTACTCACATGTTCGGTCCATGGTATTCTCAGCATCTTCCTGTAGAACTACATTTCTGTTCGTTTAAGTCTTTGGAGAGATTGTCCAGCATTTGCTGTCATGCAGGAGGACGGATATCACATAATAGTCAATATCGTTTGACAGATTTCATAGTTTCACCGTTTTGACATCTACCCTTCATCAGGGATATATCGATACAGGTAATCTACAGGGAATTCAGAACTAAACCGTTTATTTAAGCTACGGGGATAGACTGACTATTCTTGGTCCACTGCCAATGCCTAGGGTTATTTTTTTTTACTCTTTATTTTTAGTACTTGTCATTTATTACTCGCCCAGTTTCCATTTAGTCTACTTTCTCACTTTGCTCATTTTGACTCACTTTCCGGCCAAGGACTTGAACTCATAATTATTATGTCACCAAATTCATGAACTAAGGCTTTAATCCCTTAGGCTATTGTCACCTTAACAATTTGGCAATTTTAACGTATTTTGATAGATTATATTAATTTTTATTATCTCTCTCTCTCTCTCTCTCTCTCTCTCTCTCTCTATATATATATATATATATATATATATATATATATACGACGTTTTCCTCGACTTCCCTCTTATTTATATGACTATATCTATAGATACAACTATTATTTCACTGAAGTTCACGGAACGAAACGCGTAAGTTAGGATTCTTTCTATTTGTCATTCGCTTACTCACTTACTATTTATTTGTATATCGTCGACAAAGCTTTAATAAAAGTAAAACATGTTAGATTGAGATTCATTTCCTACTTGTTTTTTATTTTATTTTATCCTCTTGTCGTATTCCTACTTGTTCTACATTTTATCTTCAACTCATATATATATATACATATATATATATATATATATATATATATATATATATATATATATATAAGGTATGCAATATTTATGAATAAAATCTCAATATCAGGGATAAAGCGTATGTAAATATAAAAGTGGACATGAGCGGCGGCACCGAATGTATACAGTCGGTTTCATGCTTCAACGCAGTCTTCAGCGTTAAAGAGGACATATAAGCATGAAACAGACAGTCGCCGCTCGTTGTTGATATGTTTCTAAGAATATTCTTATCCATTTTAGTGTATTTTGGATCATCTTTCTTGTTTCCGGTTTCTAGTTCTTTAAAGTATCACCTTTTCACGCGTCAGTTTGCGTTGTCTGAGAGTTTGATTTATTTTAGTAATGAGACTAATGTTTGAGATTATGTTTGTTTCTAAATTTGATTTTTTATGTTGGTTTCTTTGGTTTTAGGGTTAATTATACACTTTGTATATTAAAAACCATCTCGAAGGAAAATTGAACTGAAATATATATATATATATATATATATATATATATATATATATATATATATATATATATATAACATTATCGATAAAAACAATTTGATAATGGCTTATGAAAACATGAATTACTTAGGCATCGGACAATGACCCGAAAAATCTATAACAAATGACTTTAGCCAAAAATCACAATGACACTCACACACACACACAAACACAGCCGCAGACACACACACTCATATATATATATATATATATAGAGAGAGAGAGAGAGAGAGAAAAAAAGAGAGATACATATATATATATATATATATATGTATGTGTGTGTGTGTGTGTGTGTGTGTGTGTGTGTGTAATTTCCACCAAAAGTACTAGAATGTCAATGCCAATTCATTTGTTTTTGTTGTTCACTGAAGACATTTGGGTTTAAAATAAAACACACACACACACAGACAGACACACACATACACATATATATATGTGTGTGTGTGTGTGTGTGCGTGCGTGCGTGTGTGTGTGTGTGTTTATATATAGTCCCCTCCAAACGTACTAGACCGGCAATGCCAATTCTTTTGTTTTTATTGTTCAATGAAGACATTTGGGCTTAAGATCAAAAGATGACTATGAGACAAGAGTTCAAAATTTCAGATTTTTTTCCCTGGCATTTACATTTTGATGTGCTAAACAACTTAGGACATACCACCTTTTCTTTGAACCTACCCATTCTTCAAGTGATCAAAACTAATGGGACGCGTTACTGGCAGGTGTTTCTTATAGATAGTAGTTCTAATAATTTTGGCGGGGACTCTATGTCATATCCGCATTCTTGTCTAAAGATATGTTATGGCGAAAGTACAGATGGTTTTTGACTTACTCTTGTATAAAATAAAGTAAATAAAAAAGACATATATTGTTTATACGAATACTAGAGTGGATTAATAAATCTGTAGCCCAACAGAGGCATTTACATGAAGTTCAATATATAAATTCATTGTATAATTATCAATTTATTTTTTCTTTTACAATCTCTTTTATTCTTGTCTCTGTCTCCATCCCAATATATAAATATTTCAGTCGATGTGAATGTTTTCATGAATATATCTATCTACATGATACTCTAGCTCATCGTCTATCTATCTATCTATCTATCTATCTATCTATCTATCTATCTATCTATCTATCTATCTATCTATCTATGCCAGGCTTTTCATTATCTATCTATAGTTTTTTTAAAAACACAATTTGATGACATTTGTTTGATACTGCAATAATACAAAAGTATGAAAGATATCATCAAATAATTACTACGTCCTTTTGTTAAAATTTGTAATGAATTTGATTAGCCGAGTTTTTCCTCCTCTAACGAATATCAAGAATAAAAGTTTGCCGCAAGGTCGCATAGAAAAGCTATGCCATTCTCTTGACTGTTCTGCATTTATTATTGCGCTGCCCAATCAATAATGGTCTGTCTAAATCGAAGATCGACTTGTTCGATGGTGATCCTTTCAGGTCATCAATCATCCAGCCAGCATTTATATGTAAAATAATGCCACCTCAAACGTTCTCTCTCTCCCTCTCTCACGCACTCACACACACACACACACACACACACACACACACACACACACACACACACACACATATATATGAGTGTTACTTATATTCATAATAATTAGAAATGTGTACATCAAGAAAACTACCAATCTGCACACACAGCCACATGTTCATGAAAACATGAAAACACACTCACTGTATTATTACATATTCATCGTCGTGTGTCGTTGCTGGAACTCGTTGCCGAGTATTGGGTGTGCTCATCAACATTTCCTTCTGTTTGAAATGAGTCGTACGTTGGATCTGAAGGGACGTCCGCAGCCATCACTTAGGATAGTTCAGGGGTCGAAGAGCTCTGGTTTTTCTTCGGGCTCTCTTCGTCTCTTTGATTTGTGTTCTGGTAATTTCGGTTTATTTGATGTGGTTTGGGTTATTTAATGTCAACAATAAATGTATGAATAGAATATGTATTCTTTGTAAAAAATCAGTTTGAACATCAGGTTTCAGTGACGTATTTTTGTAAAGAAGGTTTTTGTTGAGAGTCAAATGTATTGCTTTTAATATTTTTTTCCAAAATGTATTGTTGGCAATATTTTTCTTTTTCAAAAATGTATTGCTGGTACTTTTACTATAAAAATCTATTTTTATAATTTCGTGGAATTTTGGCCACAATTTTGGGGTTAAGTATTTGCCCATAGCTGGGATCTTTACAGCTGCTATCACCCGGATCTGGATGAACCTAGGAACAACAGCAGAGACCTGGTTGCCGGATGTAGTTTATCGTCATACCGAGGACGATCTGCCGTTTTCGAAGGATGTTGTTTTTTCGTGGAGCGCTCTTCTTCAATTTGTTCTTTCTGCATCTTACGTCTACCAATTGACCGGATCGATTTCTTTCCTCAACAATGTGTTGTCTAGCTTATCCTTGAATCGACGACGTGGGGCTCCACGCTGTCTCTTGCCAGATTCTCCAGGAAGGTACATGTATCGTATTCAGGCAAGGTGTCCAGCTCATCGTAGCCGGTGGTGAGTCATGGTTTCTAGACTCCATTTTTGCGCGGAGGAGAAATTCGGTGTTCGTGATCCGGTCCTGTCATGGGACGTGAGAAGAAAAGTCTTTGAGCCTTGGTTCCGTATTGTTTGAGGTGGTCGATGAGTCGCCACTCCAAACAACTTAAATTCATAAAGTCTAGGTACCATAGATGAATAATTTCCATGAAAGTATTTATAAAAAAGACACAGGGAAGCTACCTTACGGTGGTGGCAAAGTGATTAAAAGTGACTGAAGTCGAGATGCCAGGTTAGGACCAATAACATTTGCAGATTCTTTGAATTTTATCAAGAATTTCTAAATATATAGCAAAGCAAGGACAAATGATAGACGTATAAATATGTAAGTTATGTAGCTCAACAAAGTGAACTAACTTTGCTAGGTACAGACTTAGCTATTGATTCAATCATTACTCTTTCCACTTCCTTTCAGCGGAAAACTTTAGAAGGCGCAATGAGTCACTCTCCTGGAGGTTAGCATGAGCCATGCTGAACGAATTTAAAAAGTGTTCACTCAGATGATTAAAAGATGGCAGTTTCCTTTTGAAGGCGTTAAAATTAACAAGCCACTCCTTGCGCCATTTAACAATTCGTAGGTCGTTTTCTAGATCAGCTGCAAGCTTGACCTTGTCAGACCTTACTATTGACAGAAGCAAATAGTTGTGTCATCCGTATAAATACCGAGCTAAGCACTGAGAACATCAGGAAGGTCATTGATGAAATTTAGGAATAACGTAGGTCCAAGCATAAAGCACTGGAGAACAGCTGCACTAGTACAAAAAAGGATCCAGAAGAGTGGCCATTCAAGACAACTTTCATCTCGTGATTTGATAAGAGAGACTGAACCAGTTAAAAAAATTCGTCCAGAAATACCATAACATTTTAACTTGTGAAGAAAACCAGTATGCCAAACTCCGTTGAACACCTTCGAGATATCCAAAGCAACAACCTCTTAATATTTTTGTTCTTACGTAGCCGTGTTGTTATTATTTGCATTTTGAAACTCCCTGGTTTCGTATGACTGTTATGAATAGTTGATTTTCAGAATTTAAATACATATTAGAACGCCTCTTCCAGAATCATTATTGATTTTGTTGATTGTTGTTTTTTTTCTAGATTTTATATGTAAAACTTAAATTTTACAGTCTTTTTTAAAACATGTTTATAGGATATGCAACCACAACACCTTCCAGTATACTCATATGTCAAAAGTGCTGCACATGATATAGAAATGCTTAAATGACAATAATATAAGACATTTATTAAATAACAAAATAATACTAAAAAGTAATCTTCAAGCATGTCTACATCATATTATAGCTAGTGATTGTCACTTGACAGAAGAGCATCTCTTCAGTTTTAGACCGAACGAATGTGAGCAGGTAGGTGTATCCAACGGCCCGCTTCACTTCTACTGGTTTTCCTGCATATATCGCTGATGAAAGACTTGTGTGTGGTCTTAGAATTTATCTGGTCTTATGCACTTCTCATGTGAATAATTAGACCTGCTACATATCCACATATTCAGAAAAGATTTAAAGTAATCGAAATAGGGTTCGACTATGAATAAAGTATGAAGAATTTTTAAGGAGATTAGAAAGTACAAATATACTGTGGGTAACAATCTGAAGAGGACAGCTGAGATTTTGGGGACAAATAAGGAAAGACGACCTGAAGAATTTAACACTGACAGGAATAGAAACTAAGGAAAGCAAGTAGTAACGTTTGAACAAATCAAGAAATAAGTACCTCAGAACCAATGTAGGACTTTAAAAGAACAAGTATGATCTTTTTTAAAATTGTGTTCACCTTGTACAAGGCCCAAGAGCCGCACGAGGTAGAGGGTTACTGTATAAGAGGCACGATTTATGGGGATATGTGGGGAATATAACGGTTGGCCCTAGGCTTGAACAGGTTAAGATTGTAGTGATCGGGGAAGCATCCTCTTGGGAGTCGGTTTCACAAAGCAGCAGTTCAGAGAAAGAAGCGGCTAGAGTGGAACGTATATCTCACCACTGAAATGCGAAAGCAATTAGTGTGGTTCGCAACAATGTGCGAGTCTTAGCTGTGAATGTTAGAATTGGTAGAATTAAGGAATGTAGTTCGTCTGAGCACTCTCTATGGAAAAAAATGATAGAGTCGCGAAGACGCAGGGACATTTTTGAACTGTTTAGAGACTGGAAAGTGAAGACCAGACATCTCCTGTCCATATATGGCAGTAGTACTCCATTTTCAGCTGTCGAGAATATCACCTTGAGAGATAAAATAGTGAGAGAAATAGAGAGAGTGAATGTGTGTAAGTCAGAGAAAGAGAGACTTGGTATGTAGACATGAAGAGCAAACATTTCACGTATATCGCTTTGTAAATTGATAATCTAATTCAAGTGAGTTCTAACTTAATCACATATTACCGCCTGAAAAAAACAAACCCAATATATGATATAGATGACCAGTCTCACCGTAGATGTGCCAGAAATGAGTTAAACTGGGCCTACGGGAGAGGAAGGACGAAGAAACTGATTCGTAAGAGAGATACAAATTGTTTTGTTTGTTTGTTTTTATCCATAGCCACTGTGGCAACGGAGGCATTCCCAAGGGTTCACGAAAGGAAAATAGTAGAACCGAAAAGATAACGGACAGCATTACGAGTAAATGCATGGATTGATTCAAACTGGACGTCAAGGAGAATATTAAAGTCTAAAACTGAAAATAATGGGAAAATTCACATAAATTTTCGGGTTCCTGGCATCTAGTTCACTTTCCTCTTGATTTTGAAATCTGTGTTTTTTCAACTCAGTGGCTAACACTGAGTTTAGCGATTCTTGTTCATTGCTATTTCCAATGTTTATCAGATAAAATTACATTTGGCAAAATGTACTGACCTTCGTTAAAGATTAAATTCCCATGAGTACATGACGGTTTTAGTTAAATATGTAAAGTGAAACTGTTAAACAGATCTTCGTACATATTTATCTAATTTTTACGCATAGTCATTGTAAAATGAATATTTGTTGTGTAAAATGAAAATATATTTGTGTAAATATGATATATATACACATACATTGATAGATCCTTAGGTTGTCCGTAAGTAGATCATTATTTATGTTTATATATATGTGCATATATATATATATATATATATATATATATATATATATATATATATATGTATATAAACATATTTACACACGCACACACTACTATACATACGTACATATACACATAGATATATACAGATAGATATATACATACATATATAAAACATATATATATACGTATAAAAAACAAATATAAGCATATATATTTTTATATATATATTCATATATATATATATATATATATAAAATATATGATAAATTATAGTTTTAAGGTATGCTATATTTATGGGATAAAGTAATTAATATCAGGGATATAGCGTATGTAAATATAAAAGTGAACATTGAAGTCAATACTCAGAGGCGATAGTGTGTATCACGCTAAACGCAATCGCCAAGCCATATATATATATATATATATATATATAATTTCAGTAGGGATAATTCCAAGGAGGATATGAATCCAAAGAGAGATCAATGTAAGAACAGAGCAATATTATAATAATGAATAGAAAATCCTTAAAAATCCATCAGGTCAGCTTATAATTTATTTCGTGAAACTCACGTCCATCTCTTCAGACCAGGTTTAAATTATTAAACGGAGTTCAATTTACCCTTTTTCCTTTTTCTCTTTCTTCTTCCTGTTTTCTTCTTTTCCTTGTCCTTGTGTCTGAATAAATTGAACTCCATTTATTAATCTA
The DNA here is from genome assembly GCA_964036315.1 of Acanthosepion esculentum. Lineage (NCBI taxonomy): Eukaryota > Metazoa > Mollusca > Cephalopoda > Sepiida > Sepiidae > Acanthosepion > Acanthosepion esculentum. Next base: position 44,157,373 of record OZ038505.1, read on the forward strand.
ATGGTCTGAAGAGATGTACGTGAGGTTCACGAAATAAATTATAACCTGACCTGTTAGGCTTTTAAGGATTCTGTACTCATCATATATACATACTTTCAAGTAAGAGGTTGTGCCATGGGCACCATTGCAGCTCCTTCATATGCTACAATATTCATGGGAAAATTTGAGGAGACCCATATCTACCCCCTCATTGGTAACGACTACGTATTCTATGCAAGATATATCAATGATATATATTTTGTATACACGGGCAGTGACGACAAAGTCATACAATTCCTCATGACCCTAAACACAGTGCACGACTCAATTAAGTTTGACTATGAAAAATCCAAAACATCGGTAACATTTTTAGACACCCGCATTTACATAGATGAAAACAGGAAACTACAAACTACACTACACACTAAAATAACCGACACCCGCAACTATCTACACTTTAAGTCTTCCCACCCTAAACACCTCAAAGAGAACCTTACCTATTCACAAGCACTTAGACTCAGAAGGATATGTTCCCACAATGAAGAATTAAACAAACACATTGAAAATCTGGAGCATCAATTCAGAACACGTGGCTATAAACAACACCTAATCAGGGAACAAATAAATAAAGCAATTTCCACACCTAGAGAAGACACCCTAATGTACAAGATTAAAAATAAATCTAGCCGCATTCCTCTAGTAACCACTTTCAACCCCACTCTGCCTCCACTATCCCAAATAATCAAAAGTCGCTGGGAAATACTACATCTCAAACCAGACCTAAAAAAATTGTTTAAGGAACCCGGCCTTCTAGCATATCGTAGACCTAAGAACCTAAAATATATAAATATATTCTATATTTTCTTTTGATTATTCTTATGTCTATCGTCTTTTCATGTTGACTTGAATATCGTCTAATTTTAATTATGTTTTAATAATTATGTCTTGAAGAAGGTCTACTAGACCGAAACGTCTGACGTCGGCATTGAAACAACATTAAAAACAGTAAACTTGCATATACAGATTTTTTGTTTTTCCATATTTTTCCTCATACTGTCGGATCTATATCCACATATTAGCTTACATATATATATATATATATATATATATATATATATATATATATATATATATATATATATATATATATATATATATAACAAAGATATATATATCTCTTCAAACGTATTTTTAGTGGATACTCGTATTCAAATATATATCTGAAACAAAGATGTATATATATATATATATATATATATATATATATATATATATATATTGTATCACTTTAATACACACACAGACCCACACATATATATATATCACTAAAAACATTATTTTATTATTCAAATTGGATTATCCACTAAAATTAACTTACGCCAGTATACGGAAATAAATACACAACAGTGCATTTGATTCTTTCCGTTTACCGGCATGAGTGTTCTAGAAATCTTATTAAATAAAAATTTGCGCCCTCTTTAATATGATATCTCGAACATGTTTCAAATATATAAGTCACTTTTGAAGGGTCTGAAACAAGAAGGGCGTGCAATGTCCTGCACTAATACGAGATTCCTATAAATGGCCTAACATTCAATGGCAAAAGTAAATGTCGAGATAACTCTTAAGAACACACCAGAACAACATGGATCCAAGAACATGCGAAGATAAAGGATATCATGAATGGTGGTGGGTGGAAGTCATAGAAAAAGAGATATCTAATAGATGAAGCAAAATAGTGCCTGGTTTGTGCGTAATGGTAAGTAAAAGTAGTGGGAAAATCCGGACAGAAGATGGATAGATAAATTAGAAAGGTTGGCTGGTAAGCATAATTACGGGCATTTTGAATGGTTTTAGGAAAGGCTAGCTTGAAATGACTGAGGCTGTTGATATTGATAATGATACTAATGATGACATGTATCAACTTTCAATTATGCTAGGTGCTGAAATGTTCTCGGCTTAACTGTAAAGGATTTCTAGTAATTAGTTATTTGGCCAGAATTGGGAGTGGTTCAAATAGAGAACATTTCAGCACTCTCTTGGACTTGAGAGTCAGTATTGTGTCAGTAAATTAAGATTTTAAAGCATTTTGAAGATATACCCATCCAGGTCTGTTAACCGAGAATTAGATGGAGATAAATAGACGCTGGTGTATACCAAAAAAATACCAACATCGATTTATTAATTTACTTTCATTTAGACGATAAACTTTAATGTAAGCTGTCTCCTGATTTTATCTATCATTTTAGGCAAAACTTTCTTATAGCATTAATTTTTGTACGATACAAAAACAGCATAAAAACAAATCAAAACAAAAAAAGAAAGGAAACGAAAGAAAAGACTTGAAAACAGAAATTAGTTTGAACATATTTACCAAAGTTTGAACATATTTACCAAAGATGATTCCAATTAATGATTGCGATTGCGTCAGTACAATCATGTATTCTTGCTGATGCATTGTGCAATGAAAGAATAAACAATTAAATATTTATATTTGTATTTCACTATCCCATTTATTAGACGGTATATATATATATATATATATATATATATATATATATATATATATATATATATGCATGTCTGTCTGTGTGCGTGTCTGTGTGTGTGTGTGTCTGTGTATTGATGTAATGACATTTAAAAGAAACAAATAAAACACCGACAGTAAAATGGAAAATAATAAATAGAACAAGAACTTGTACAACCTGGGATGACCAATGCCCTTTATGCCTACATGAAAAATTACACATTATCAAGTTTCTAAAAAACAAACATTATTTTATTAAATCAAAGAAATGAATTAACGATTTTTGCAGACACCACCAAACGCCTTAAAAAATTAGTAATTTATAAATAGATAGAAGTAAAATTTACAATAGAAATTAAATACTAAAATAATTTTTTTAAATTCTACAATATCATATCTAAATAATTCCACAATACCATATAAAATTTATTAGCAACTTAAATTAATTTCAGACACTTATAAAACTAAAGGATTGAAAATACAACCCAATCATATCTAAGCACCTCTTTAAGAAACCATCAACGAAAAAAAAACAAATAAATAAACACAAAAAAAGACTGTAACTAAAACATCAATCAGTAAGTTTTAACAACTAGTAATAAAATAACGAAGCCTAATAAAAAAGGCCATTGTAGCCAGACAAAACCCCCGACCCAACCTTACACAACTTCAAAAATTTTACATATAATAAACATTCATACTTTCATCAAAGTAGAGACCCCTTGATAACGAAAGAAAAAAACCCAGGCTACACCTCCATTTCCAACCTATAAATGAGTATAAGATTTATTCAGTTGGTTATCCTAAATATCGTTTGAGAATCAAACTGTACTCTAAATTTTAAGTTTGATATTGAAATTAAACTTTTGGACTTGAGTCAGTTTCGAAACATAGCAATTTCTTTGTCGGGATGGAAGAATCATATTTTAAAAAATATAATTATAATATATATATATATATATATATATATATATATATATATATTTCTGAGATGAGGTATTATGTACAGTATTTACATTAGTCGGACTATTGTTCTCATCTTTGTCGCCATATTTGTCACGACGTTTCGGCCGTTGTACGCTCCGGCCTTCTTCAGGTGGTTGGAATTTCGAATCGAACCCTTTATTTCGATCACTGGGGTAGACTGTTCTAGTTCCACGAGCCATGTTTGATGGATGTCAGTTGTCAGTTATCTCCTGCTAATTTTCCCTCTGAAAGTTCTCCACTGCCTGAACCGGGTATTGAACTCACTCTGTCACTGGATCTAACCAACGCCTTTATCCACTGTGCCATTGTCCTTCTGGGTATGAATTTCTGAGTATTATAAACCTAATTTTTCAGCAACCTCTTTTTAACAGTACTCATATTGCAATTTTGCTCTTATCATTTCATATTTTTACCAGATCTCATATTGCAACTTTTTTGTTATCATTGCTTTTCTCTGGCACTCCTTATTACTGGTTCCCATATTGTATTTATATCTATGCTTGGCCGACTCAGGAGATTTTTGTGGCCTAGCATATGTGCTGATTCCTTAAGTTTACGAATTTTCCAACGGTGTTCCCTGTCTATGATCTCAACCTGATCCCACATATGTGGTCAGCCACGCCTGATTTTTCTACTTCCCCTCGCATTACAGCTTTCTGGTGTTCGTGAAGTCTTACCTTGATGGGGCGGCCTGTCTCTCCTTTATATTCCTTTCCGCAGCTGCACGGGATAGCGTACACACAGTCTTTAGTCCTGTTCTCCTCTATGGAGGGGGTCTCACTCGAGAGAGATATCTGCGAAGTGTTGTCATGCATTTGAAGGTTGTCCTGATGTTATATGGACCGCAGATCCTTTGTATTTTCTCTGATAACCCCTTCCCATAAGGCAGGCAGACTGTTTTCTGAGTGTTGTTTTCCTCCTCCTCTTGTACCCGCCTATCCCAGTTTTGGGGGGCTGCTGCTATGTACCCAGGGTAGTTGTTACGTTGTAGGGTACTACTTATACTGACCAATTCCTTATCTAACGTCTCTGGGTCGCCACTTATGACTTTTGCTCGGTGTTGTAAGCAACGGACGATCCCTTTCTTTACGCTGTATGGATGGTGGGAGTTGAAATTGAGGTACTGTCCGGTGAATGTTGGTTTACGGTATACGGATGTCTTGAACCCATGCTCTGTTCGAGATATTAGTACATCCAGGAATGGGAGTGTGTTGTTACTCTCATTCTCCATTGTGAACTGGATCGAAGGTCTTATTGAGTTCACATGGTCCAGTAGAACCTGGACATCTTCCTGAAGGTGTCATCTACGTACCTTAACCATATAGTTGGTTTTAGAGATATGGATTCTAATGCCATTTCTTCAAAGTATTCCATGTATATATTCGCCATTGCTGGTGATAATGGCGAGCCCATTGCTAAGCCCTCATCCTGTCGATATATGTGTGATCCCATTCCGAAGTGTGTTGTTTGTGTACAGAAAGTCAACATCTCCATCAGATTATCTATTGGAATACTGGTCCGTTCTTCTAGGGAAGAGTCAGAGGTCAATCTGTCTCTGACTACCGAGAGTGCCTCCTCCGTGGGTACCTTGGTGAACAAACTCACCACGTCCAAGCTCACCATCTGCTTGGATAGGATGGGAGCATCTTTGATTATTTCCACGAAGTGGGCTGAGTTTCGGACATATGAAGGAGACTTTCCGATCAATGGGTCAATTATATCTACAACGAAGCGACTCAGAGGGTGGCACACAGAGCCTTGGCAACTAACAATCGGCCTGAGCGGAATACCGTCTTTGTGAATCTTAGGGAGACCGTATATGTGAGGTAGCTTGGTGTAACGCTGCGATAACTGCCTATACATTTTGGGTGCGAAGTGATCCTTGTTCTTGATTAGGATCTGTCACAGTTTGCGTTCCGTTTTCATAGTAGGATCCTTTTTCACTTTGCTGTAGCTACCATTGCTAATGAGGTCTTCCAGTTTTCTTGTATACTCTGATTTGTCCATCACTACAGTCGCATTACCTTTGTCAGCCGGTAGTATGATGATGTTTTCGTTCCTCTGTAGGGATCCAATCTCCAGTCTCTCCAGTTTTGTTATGTTAGACCTGGGCAGCTTGGCTCTCTCCGAGGTCTGTCTCACTTTCCATCTCAGTTCATCCGCCTGAGCCTGAGGGATGTTCAAGGCCATTCTACCCCAGTGATCGAAATAAAGGGTTCGGTTCGAAATTCCAACCACCTGAAGAAGGCCGGAGCGTACAACGGCCGAAACGTTGTGACAAATATGGCGACAAAGATGAGGACAATAGTCCGACTAATGTAAATACTGTATATATATATATGTATCTACTTTTCGTCCATGCATGGAATATCGTTGCCATATATGGTCTGGCGCTCCCGCTGTTCATCTAGCGGTTCCCGACAAAATCCAAAGACGGATATGTAATATGATCGGTCCTGACTTGGGGACTCGACTCCAATCACGTTCTCACCGAAGTTAGGTATCTTCTCTCTGTCTTTTCTATAAATATTTTTATGGAATCTACACTGACGAGCTATTTTCACTGGTTACAAGACTGCATGAAAACACTAACTACCGGGTGGCAGTCTCATTCTCAGGCGATGTTTGGAATAACTATGCTACGGAATGTTTTTCTCATTTATAGTTTTGAAATGGGGTGTGATCTAGGGTTGTTTTTCATTATCAAGGGGTCACTGCTTTGATTGAAGTAGGGGTGTTTGTTATATGTCAAGTTTTTGGAGTGGTGTAAGGTTGAGTTGTTTTCTTTTTTTGTCTGGCTACAATGGCTAATCTTATCCTACACCCTGCTAAAACTTTAACTGATTGATGCTGTAGTTTCGGTAGTTTTTGGTATTTATTTGTTTGTTTTTTGTCAATGATTTCTTAAAGGGGCTTTAAGATTATGATTGGGTTCTGTTTTTAAACCTATTGCTTTAATTGTACTTGTTAATAGATTTGGACATTTTTATTATTACTTTTTTATTTTTTCTGTCCATTTATAAAATGCTAATTATTTAAGGCGAATATTTGGTGATGTCTGCAAAAAACCGTTATCACATTTTTTTGATTTAATAAATTTTCATATTTTAGAAACTTAATAATGTGTAGTTTTCATGTAGGCATCGTTCTATTTATTATTTTTCATTTTACTTTTGGTGTTTTATTTGTTTCTTTTAAATGCCAAAAAATATTTAGATACGGATGTCTGATTTCTGTTTCTAATATTATTGAAGGAACTTTTGTGTAGTCTCCACCTTATTTTAAATTCATTCTTTGTGGATCCTATATATATATATATATATCTTTTCAATATCTGGATTTTCAATGGATGAGAGTGGAGAAAGTGGATGTGAAGGGGAGTGAAGGAAAAATTATACGTACTTTCATCCGGGTTCGTAAAAAACAAAAAAAACACAAATATATTTTTTAGTGTGGTTACATCCCGACATGACTTCAGACCTCTCATTTAATAGCTCTTTTCGTCTGGATTCGTTATTATTGTTATTTTTTGTTCTTGGTACAGCCTGCACGGTTTCATATACAAATGTAAACAAAGAGAATTTTAGAGAAAGTAATGGATTTCTATTAACCCGACAAATTTGTTATCAATTAAAACGTTATTTTCAGTTGATAGACGCTCCATTTATTTATTAAAAAGTGTATTTATTTTTGTCTACCGACCTGAATGTTCGAGAAATCTATTAAAGAAAAAATTACGCTTCTGCGATTATCAACTAAAAATAACACTTAAAGTGAAAAAAGTAATGGATTTTTTATTAATCCGACAGATTGTTTTTACTTTAAGCGTTATTTTTAGTTGATCCTCACACTGATTAAAAATATCTTACTGGAATTCTCTGAGGATTTTATAACACTACTAGACTCTGCTTTGAGCAATAAGAATGTATAATTACTCTCCAAGGTTAACAGAAGAATCTTGATGAAATCGATCATAAACGAAAATGTCACGTTCATCTTTAATTAATCATAGCTAAGGATCAGAAGGTCATGACGGATTGAAATAATGTTCAAATGTATATTTTTCCTAGGATCATTTTCCAACTTATTCAAGATGAAATATATATATATATATATATATATATATATATATATATATATATATATATATATATTTGACAAATAAATTCAATAGAAAAAATGCTTTCTGTTTTCCAAACATCTTATACAAATGGGAACATTGAAAAAATAAATATTCAATGAAACCACTCTCAGCGGCTTGTGCATGTCCGGATCAGTTGGTTCCCATTTATGTAGGCTTCAAAGGATTCAACACATGAAAGCTAGGAAGCCAAGAGCGACTTACCCTTCCACTTGCTCACTTTTTGATCCTGGTCGAAATTCTATCTTTTAGAAAACAACCAGATCATTCCCGACGACTCGGTGTGCTTCAGTTTGTTCAACGAGCGCTTTGATCGAATCAAATGATCCACTGGGATATTTTCGTATATGAACTACTTTTTCCCCCTCACTTGTCTCTGATCTCCTCCTATATCACGTGTCTAATAGTGAATTCCGAAATATTGAACTATTTGCCAATGGCAGTCATCGACGTACTGGAGTCAGGAATTTTCTCCGTAGAAAACTTTGCCGTAAGAAATTTGTCCGCATTATTTTTTTAATATTCGAAGAACCTTGTTATCGAGCATATCTGGCTCACACTGTTGTTAATTCGATTTAAACATTTTAAGAAGCGAAGTTATAGGATCCAAATCCTACACCATTCATCCTCGTCGGTGAGGAGCGCAAAGATTTCAACTTCATTTCACCAGAACCAACGTCACGCGATTTCATATTTCAGACTTAACGTTAAACTTTCTGTTAACATAATATCAATGTGCCAATAATTCTCACTCATATATATTATTTCAAACAAACTTACAACCAAAATGCAGAACCTCAGCGGAAAATGCTTCATTACAGTCCAACGCAAAAACACAACATTTACGAAGCATTGCTTGGAATTTGCACACATTTTAAATTATTTCTTTGTTAATTTGATATATTTTAGTCTTTTATTTTATTCATGCAGTTTGGGAACCAGTGAAAGTCGGAGCAGTTACCGTGAAAGTATTTGTAGAAAAGAAGGAAGAGGGAAGCGACGGTACGTCTGTGAGAAAGTGACTGTAGGCGAGATGGCAGATCAGGACCAATGCTTCAAATTGGAGACTTTGTTCTTTCCCTTTAGTTTTTTGCTGAACCTATTTCTCAGAGTAGATATTTTTTGTGATCGAAGCTAAAGTCGTTCCAGTTAATGACATAGAAACACCCGAGAAATGCACATTGCTTTACAACGTAGTTTTTAACGAAATTAAGTTTCTTCAAAACTGCGCAACTCTTGTTTATTTCAACCAATTAATATTTGATATTTTATCAATATTTGATTCAATATAGCTATCCAAGATTAATATTTCTTGCCTGTTGATAAATTTCAAACTTGCTGATACTGACGAACATATTTGAGAACCAGTCAGTCAGTTATGTGCCATGCGTGATACACGCTTATGCAATCATGTATCTTTCGATACATGACTAACGAGGCAGATTTTTCCCGCAGTAGGTTGCCATTTCTTTCTGCGGTAAAACATTTGCCATCCAAGGCTATAGAACTGTCTGCCCTTCTATTTACCCACAGCTGGGGGGAGGGGAGAAGAGGATGGATACCTTTCCCAATGATATTAGCACGTAATGGATGAATGTAATGGATTCCACTGGAATTCGAACTCGGCTCTCCGGTTCCTCAATCCGAGCCGCTATACATACCTCCTTCGAGAATCACAAAAGGTAAAAGCTACTGACTAGATTTCAGTTCTTCCTTGATTTCATGTTAATTATTACGTTTCTTATTATAATTTTAGATAAATTCAATTATCTTAATAAAATGTATGACACTTTAAGAGCGGCAGTTTCTTGGTTCCTCTCTACATGAAAGATTTGTTTTAACTTGAGACAATTTCGGTGAGAAGATATGTTCAGGCAATGCAAAGAAAGACTTACTTCACTAAAAAGCATTTCTATCAGCAGTAACAATTACAATAGTTGCATAATTTTATTTCATGCAAAAGTTAAGCCTTTGCAGTTTGTAGAACTATAAAGAAAACGTTTAGGAATGTAAGTAAAGTGGGTTTGATTGATTTTGTTTAGCGGCATATGAACATCTATGGTGTATTTAATGCCGAAAATATTTTGAACACAGTTTCGTGGCTTCAACTTCGCTTGCAAAACAAAACTGTTCTTATTTGATCACCATAGATAAACATTTTTGTCTGCTACCCCCGAAGAACAACATACTGTGCCTTCTTGGTCTCGTGTTTTGAACTGACTTGAAGTGGAGCGACTATATCGAATCTATAGCTGAATCTACGACAAGGAAAGTTAGATCCCTGTGTCATTCCAGAAAAACTTTCACGTGAGTTCATCTTGCACATTTACAAATCTACCATTCGTCCGTGCATTGTTCCTATATTTGGTCTGGTGCTTCTACTATTCAGCCTTACGTTCTTAACAAAATCCAAAGAAGAATCTGCAATGTAATCGATCCTGACTTGACATCTCGACTTCAAGAACTTTCTTACCGATGTGACGCGGCTTCTCTCTGTCATTTCTACAAATATTTTCATGGCAACTGCTCTGATGAGCTTTTTCCCCTGGTGCCGCGACTACATGAAGTATTACTAGTATTACTAGATTGGCATTTCGGTCTCACCATTATTCTGTTAAAATAGTTAAATCCAACAGCCAACAGTTTCTTTTTTCGCACTTCCCGCCTGTGCAACTCCCTTCCGTTTACTTACTTCGCTGACAAATACAATCTTCAAAAATTGAAATGAAACTTCAATCACCATCTTCTATCTTTTTGAATCTCGTTCATCTTTTGTTCTTTCCTCGATCCTCCCAGTCTTTTCTCTCACTTTCATTCTCTGTAACCTCTTACGTACAAGTTGCATTCCTGTCTTTCTTGGTATATATATATATATATAATTGAACGTAATTGTTTGCTTTCAACTACAGATAAAATGTATGGGTTATAATCCTATTATAAAATTTATTCCTGGTAATTTTGCTATAAATATGTTTATTGGTAATAAGAGGTGGTCCCACGCTCCTCAAAACTTCCAATCACACGATCAGAGGTTTTGCTGCCGGATATCGTCATACGCAAAGACAAGTATATTTGGAACTTCCGGAAAACTGTCTTTCAAAATATTATGGAAATTACAATTCATATGTGGATTCCATATATTTGCTATTTTTCAAGAACAACCAAAAGGTTACCATAAAACTGAATCAGCTTTCAGTGAGCTGATTTTGAAAATCAACAAGATTGTTTATCTACACTAAAACGAAGATATACGTTTAACACATTTTTCCGGCTGTTTCATATGATTTAGATTGAATGATATGAACTAAAACATTCAGCTCAAATTGAAACATTCCCAAAACATATAATGGGCATCATCACAGATTACAAGCAAATAGACAAAGTGAAAATAACAGTTGTTAGACAGGTAAGCAATTTGCCTCCATTCTTTGGTAACATCTGTCGCAAATCCTTGAAAGTATTTGGACACATTAAAAGAGCTTGTTTAAGGCTCGCTAAATTGTATCTTGAGGCAATGGTGTATAGAAAAAGGAGTAGACAAAAACCAAAACAGAGGTGGAGGATAACATGATTCTATGCTGATCAATAAATTCAGGACAGACAGTAAATAAGCTTCCTCAAGATCGTAATAAATGGCGGGAAATAAGTCATCTTCTTAGTTTGCAATTTGCCACAGGCGCAAACAGCAACTAATGAAGGAATGAATGATATTTGTGCAGTTCAACTTACTTAGTATTTATTCCTTGCAGAGAAATAACAGAATTTCAAGCGAAAACAGCAGCACCACTACAAGTAATAATATTTCCCAAGGAATATATTCAGGCCAATAAATGTAGTTGATACTGTTTATTATAAACTGATCATTTATTTAAAATATTTGTATCTATAAAAATAACGTATAAACAGAAAATGTACTTAAATAATTGCCGTCCATTTTACAATATATGATGTCATTTGTTTACGTTAAGATACGCTCCGAGCAGATATGATCGTTTGATAAAAAAGAAATGTGTTGTTTAAAAAAAAGTAATTTGACTTTGCTAATCAGACGCTTCCTTTGTAACCAAATGGTATAGCACATCAGGCTATATGACGGTTCCGTGGAGGATGCTGGTTCGATTCCTCACGGCACACATATTATCTATGAAATTTCTCGGGCATTCAGGCCGGTAAATGTATTTAATACTGTTTATTATAAACAGAGCATTTACTTAAATATTTGTATGTATGAAAATAACGTATAAACAGAAAATATATTACGGTCAATGCCCGACTTAGTCCATTTCATAATATATATATATATATATATATATATATATATATATATATATATATATTAGGTTGTTGCAAAAATAATGTCGTTTTCTCACATATGTTAGAACGTCAAAAAACATTATTTTTGCACCAACCTAATATACATATATCCCATAAATCCTGCTCTACTATTTTAATAGTAGGTCATAAATATTTAGTATAACGGTCAGTATTCAATCCGCACCTGGCGATTGCTTCGTGCATGGAACTCACATTTGTACCAAACTGTGAGTAACAAAATGTATATTTATTATTAGTAGTAAACATATATGTGTGTTTTCGTGTGTGTATGTGTGTTTGCGTGTGTGTGAACGGTTTGATTTAAAGAAATATCTTGTTATATTCCATACAGCTTCATAAGAATTGCATGGGCAACCTAAAATCTAAAACTGTAAACTGTTTGAAACTATTGAAAGGATTCAATTCCTTACTATTACTTTTAGCCCCCATGCTAGTTGATGAGATTAATCTGACGGTTCAGGTCACTTGATCTTCCTGTTCAGATTCAATGAAGTATTTCATTTAGTTAGCGATCTACGATGCCAGTCTACTTATATTCGCATAAATCATGGTTTCGCTATCATAAAGCGTTCATGTACAGGGTAATCAGGGTCAATATAAATGTTACTGCCAACAGGATGACTTGACTTATATCTTGGTCCATAAGAAAATGCAAGAACAAATATGATTTCACCAGGCATGGGAAAGTACATAATACCAGATAAGAAAACAAAGGAACAACAGATATCATATTTTGCTTGTTCATATTTTGATAGTTAATAGGTTAGCACATGCGTTACACCCTGTCATTATTTTAGAGAAGTGGTTCTCAACCGGGGTTCACATGGACACTGGGGATACATGTAACATTATTGAGGGCCCACGGTAACATTAGGTTGGCCAAAAAATCCGGACTCACTTGGGAAGCTGAAAGAAAACAACAAATCCTGATCTCAGTCTGGTAGAATTTCCAAGGAGTACTGAAATTTGTGCTTGTTCCACGCGGTCGCGCCATCAACGCTAAACTGTATTGCCAGCAGCTAGACCATTAAATTAGACAAATTAAAGAAGGAGTATCCTACTTTGGTCAATCGAAGTCGGGCTTTGTTTCAGGTTGACTAAGAAAAAGTTCAAACAGATGGACGGTGTTGAGATCCTTCCACTTCCACCATGCAGTCCCGATGCTGCCCCGAGTGACTATAGCCTATTCCGCTCAATGGCTCACTTCCTCCGCGTTCAGCGATTCAATACTTTTGATGAAGTGATGAAATCTTGTTTACAGTTTTTGATTCAAATCTAGCGGGCTGGTATCTGGGACAGATTCTGATGCTGGCTGATCGCTGGCAGCAGAGCGTCGAGAATGATGGACTCCATTTTGAAGAATAAATGTTGGTGTTCCTCCATAAAATGTTGTTGTTTTCTTGTCTCTTCTTCAATGAGTCAGGACATTCTGGCCAACCTAATATCTTAGTGGACCATAGAGCAACCGTTGTTACAACTAAGAATTGGAATTTCTACAGTATCTACGCCATATTAAAATACTAAAATTAGAAAAACACCTCGAAGAATAGCAGAAAACGAGATCAAGTGATTTAAGGTAGCGCCCCTTTTACTCTACCGGATGTTTTGATAGTAAAAGTTGAATAAAACTGAAAAGTATATATAAGGGAAGGATTATATATATAAAGGAAAATTATATAAAGATTATAATTTATTATAGTGATTTTCCAAGTATAGCTTAGATGTGGCACGAGGCCGAAAGTAGGGGGCACCCAGTGGCTTATAATTTATTATATAAAGCAATTTAATATATTATTATTATTATTATTATTATTATTATTATTATTATTATTATTATTATTATTATTATTAATAATAATAATAATAATTTCGGTTTGGTTTTGTTTATTTTGCTTTACGGAATATCAACCTCAATGGTTTATTTAATGCCGGCAAATTTTTTTCAATAGATTCCTATGAATAGAATATATATTCTTTGTAAGGAAACAGATTGTATATTCAGTTTCATTGATATACTTTTATAAAGAGGGTTGTTGTTGAGAGTCTGCTTTCATTGATGTATTCTTTTCAGATACACAGTTTGTAGAGAAAATGATGTTGACATTCTCATTTGGTTTATAATTTTGAGTCCTACTGTTTTGAGAAATGATCTCATATCATCCACTTTTACTTTCTCGAACAGTTCATGCATACTGTTTCTATTATAATATTTTTGTTTGAGAAGCAAGATCTAAGCAATCAGTTAATATATATTTAATGTTTTACATGCTTGGCATAGTGATTGATCTTCTTTGTTTAGTAAGTATGAAGGGGTTATTCACATATGGCCAATGCGAACGCGGGCCAATACAACTTCTTCCTTACAAGATTTTCTAACTTCCATTCTCCTAGTTTGGGTTAATTGTAAATATTTTATTGTCTGGGTTATCGTCCCAGTACCGTTGCCATTCTTTTTGAATGTATTTATTAATTACTTCTTTAAAATTTCGGTATGGTCCTTGTATCCATATTCACATCTAAAGCTGACCTGGATGCTAGATCTGCATCATTATTACCTTTCACTCTGATGTGGCTAGGAATCCAGCATAATTTCATGTCTTTATCCTTTTTAATTGTGCTCATTTTGCATAATATTTTCATAATAAGTTGATTGTTGAATGTTTTCCTTCAAAGCCAATAGGACGGATAGTGAGTATGAAAAAATTAGAAATTTTGTTTGTTTGCTCTATGAGATAATGTTGAGAACTAACTTGATTGCATAAGTCTCTGCACTGAAAACTAGAGTTTCCATTTGGGAGGCGCCTTTTTTTGGTAATATTTTGGCTCACTGTTGCACATCCTGTCCTTTCCTCACATTTTGACCCATCTGTATAGATGGGTGTATGGTTAAGGAAGTTTACCAATATGTCCTGAAACTTATCCTGGAATGTGAGTGGGTGCGTTTTTTGTTTGGGGAGACTATGTAATACAAGTAGAACTTCGGGTTGCTTGGTGGAATACTGGACATTTTTGGCACCTAAAGCATCTTAGTGGAGCAGGGGTATGTTGTTCCACTGGCTCAACATTATATTCTATTTTTATTTATTTATTTATTTTTTCGGGTATGGGGTGGATTTCAAGAATTCTCAAAGTAAGGATATATGTGTCAGTTACATCCAGTATACACGTGTTCGAGAGAGCACCTGTTAAACCATTTGTTTCACTTCCCAAATAAGTGCACAAACTGGCATGTTCGCAGCTAATGCTAAGGCTATATCTCTTTGAACCGACTGACCCTCAGCCATTGCCTTCTAACGCTTTAAATTGGATAGAGACTTTATTTTATCCCGGTGTATATTTAAGCTATTGTATTTAGTTATGAAGTTAATTTTCATTAAATTAGTTTTACTTCAAAATAAAGCATATACATTTACTATTTCTGTAATACAATTCCTAAACTTATCTATTAGTAAAAAATGAAATTATTTTTTTTTCATCGAATGTTTATGGGGGTCTATAAAAAGGAAAATTAAGAGTAAAAGTGGTCCATGGATAAAAATAAGTTGAGAACCACCGGTTTAGATGAATAATTCAGTTTTGATTGTGTAAAAAGACGGAAACAAAAGATGTATTAAAGACGCTCTCAGTTTTATTCAGAAAAAAAGCATGTGTAAGAAGAAAGAAAGAAAGAAAGAAAGGAAGGAAGAAAGGAAGAAAGAAAGTTATAACGCTGTCAGATGCTTAACGTCTGCTTCTGTGAAATGGGAATAAGGAAGAAAAAAGGAAGTAGATAGAAATGAACGGAAGGGAGAGAAAAGAAAAACGTTTGCAACATTAAAATGGATATATATTATGTTCGTCTTTTATGATTTTATTTATCGAAGGTATCTTCAATATTATTCAAGTTTTCTTAATAAGTAACCTATAAATGATATATAATATAAGAGAGAACTGTCAATAATATGATATAAAAACACGTGATTCCCATATTCTTCGAGTTAAGCTAAGTTATTAAACGATAAAATAATGAAATTTCTAAGGGAAATCACAAGGAATGTAGTCAATCAATGAACTAATAATTTTGACTGATCAGAAAATTAAAACAGGAAAACTGTGAAATTCCGTAGTCACTGCTAGTCCAAAATCAATTTGTTTGTCAGCAGAACTTTTAAAGGCCTTTCTCATTTCAAGAGTCATTGCAGAGCCCATGTGCGATCAGTAGCAGATGCTTTGTTAAGATGCAGGGATTGTTATATATATATATATATATATATATATATATATATATATATATATATATATATATATATATATATATATATATATATATATATACATACACACACACACACTACACTCACACAGATACACACACTACACACACACACACACACGCGCGCGCGCACACACACACACACACATATATATATATATTATAATTATCTTTTTTAGAAATATATCTCCATCGCGAATAAAAGTAATTATAATATTATGATCTACTTTGTATCGAGCATTGTTTTTTTTTAAAATAAATACTAAAGAACTCTGGATTACAAATCCGACTCGTATTATTATTGAATATATATATATATATATATATATATATATATATATATATGTGTGTGTGTGTGTGTGTGTGTGTGTGTGTGTGTGTGCAGGTATGCAGAAAAATAGAAAAGAACACGTTAAGTAAATAATCCGGAGATCTTTAGTTTTTTTGTTTTTATTTTTAAAATGACAGTGCTCCATACAGAAGTAGAGCTTATATTATAATATTTAAAACAAAATATGATTCCTTCGCTATATTATAACATATATATATATATATATATATATATATATATATATACAACAGAGTAAACAAACAGTAAAATATTTGTTGAGATTGTATGCATAAAAAGTGCATAGTTAATTTAATTAATTAATTTAATATCTATCTATCTATCTCTCTCTATATATATATATATAGTGTAACCCGGATATAAGAGAGATTTTCTCTGGTCCAAAATTAGAGCCTGTGTTAATGTATATATAATATACCAAACCCGGATATAAGATAAACCCGGATATAAGAGACTTCTCCGGTCCCGACAACTCTCTTATATTCGGGTTACACTGTATATATATATATATGTGTGTGTGTGTGTATATATAAGGCGTTATTACACATTTGCAGACTATATAAACATAGTTTATAGACATGAAAAGTTTGCCTTACATACGCACACATGGACACAAACTGAAGCAATAATACTTGAATATTATGTGAGAAAATTTGTTACACTTTTGGGAGTAAATGTCGAAACTTTTAAAAATATTGAATTGATTGCTTTCATATAAGTTTTCCCTCCGTGAGGGTCACTTTTGACAGTTTTATGACACTACTCTAGCATAGCGTAAGATCTTGTCATACAGACCTATAGACTACTTTTCATTGATCCTTTCAAGTACTTATTCTTAACTCTAGAAGTAGTCATGCTAATAATAAATCAAGTAACATGAGTGATGTTTGTTTCTGTAGCGAATATAAAATTGGCCTTTCGTGTTATTGACGAGGTGTCCATTCACGTCTGACGGAACTTGCCCAAAGTATAGAGTGTGTAAGATAGAAATGACTTTAAAAGTCTGATCACATTATAAAATCATGCAGGATCTTTGTCGGAAGTCCTTTGAAAAGCCTTGCAGTTGATTGCAGTCTTTTGGTCCGGCCTTTCATGCTAAAAACATTTACAGACTTTTAAAAATGCATTTATGATTCGTTCATTTGAAACCTTGTATACTATTAAATATCAAATAACTTAATAACTCTATATTAATATATAAACACACGAATATATACACATATTTCTTCAAAGATATATAGCGACCAGGAATTATGACATATAAGATATACACCTGTCATCAAAATAAAAATATATCTCTATATTAAAATATTTCTTTGCATTCAATTCTCTGGTATTATGGAAAGGAGACTATGAATTAACCACCTATGTCGGGATTAATTGCAGGTAATTGAAGCTACATTCACAAATTTAATATCGCACATGGAGGGTTGGTATTAATAAAATAGTGGTCAGTGTATAATAAGAGAGCTATAATTTATATTACTAATAAATATTCCTCAACAGTAGCATAATGCGTTCCTAAACTTTTGAAAAAAAAAATAATAAAAGTTTGCTCTTGTATATTAATACTTGTTAGAAAATAAAATCCTTGCATTTGCCTTGAAAAAGTCCTTTAGGGAACGTAACGCGTCGTCTTAGTTAAATTTTTCTTTTGCCTTTATTCATATTGTCATTTTACAGGATTTTCTTTATCTGAAATTTATATATATCTATGTTTACATGCATACAAGAAATTAGGAGGATTTGAGATAATTCATCGAGTTTAAGAAGACTGGACGTATTTGGGACTCATCAGCAGTGAGCATCCACTACCAGGAATTGAAATTACGTTATTAAGCAAACGTCATACCAACTGTACTACGGGCCCCTGTGACGAAGAGGTAACGAATTAAACTCGACATAGCGCCGCTCATTCACATATTCCGTGGTGGAACTCATCCAAGTTCCTTTAACCAATGATTGTGCCCCCGAGAGCCAGGACTACTATCACCAAGCCGCTCATATATATATATATATATATATATATATATATATATATATATATATATATATATATATATATAAACATTTTTAAGTTAGTTGAGCGAGATTTCGTCAAGCTCCGAAGCCTTAACCGATTTCTTTTGGTTTTCGAAAATTAAACCGAAATCCTTTTAAATATTTCTGTTTGTTCTAACAGAATGATTCCCAAATGAGGAGTCATTAGAAAAATGTCAAAACTGAGTAATTTTAATTTTAATGGAAATAAATGTATAAGTCATAAGAATTATTATGAATGAAGTTATTAGATGATAATTCAAAATGTGATAGTGGGGATGGAGGGAAGCTGTGTTTACAAGGTGACGAATATAACCAGGACATCCGAGGACCGTTGTAACATTAATGTATTATTTTGTTTCTTTTATTATTTAGTACTTGTGTTCATGTAGTTATTTAGAATTTGCTCTAAGGCAGAAATCACTGAAACATGGAAACCCAGAAAAATTGCTCCCACCCCTAACAAGAAGAAGGTTATCGAAGCTATTTACTATTTACTACAAAACGGAGGAAGGCATATGTGCGGTTGGGGTAACGGTTATTTTCGTGGAAAATGGAATCATTAGGCCCAGTTCAAATTCCAAACTTGTTTGTTGTGACACACTTTGCATTAATCTCATCTCTTCTCCCCTCACCAGATGTATGGAAAGCAGTAGAGTAAACTGGGCTCTCTAGCCTTGGTAGGGCAACCAGTATAGAAAAAAGATAATTCTGAAATTAAAACTTTGGAGAAAGTAACGAGAAAGTAGTCTTTAAAACAGTCCCGTTGATTTATAATTTGCAGTTATTGCATCAATTACATGCACGATACAAAGAGAACCAACAACGATTAAAATGTTGGCATGAAAGAAATGATAGAAGAGACAACATCTTCTTCGAGTTAGGATCAGCAGGAAAAAAAATCAAATGTGAAAATAGTAGAATGTGTTGACTGAATGAAAATGATCTTGAATGAAACTTTTGATCAGGGTTTTGGTGCACAGAGATTATTTCTGGCCCTTTTTTGTCGTCAAATGTCCGACGAAGTGCTGAAACAATCTGAAGAAATTACGAAATATTAGAATTTTAAAAAGTCCTTTATTAGTTTTCCTCTTTTGTACTGCTTTGTTCCTTTACCTAGTTTGGGCATTTCTTCTTCTTTTATGTACCGTGTCCCTTCAGGACGTAGGCGATCATGGCTCTCCACTTCCTCTCACAGTATGCTTTGTCCTTTTGGCACTTCTCCCAAACCCTGTTCTGTTATCCACTTTTGGAATGTGTCTTTGGCTATCCCAATGCGTATTCGGGTCTCAACGTCGTACTTACGTCCTCTGTTAGAACACTTCCCAGATATTTGTCGAAAGCCTTTGCATAGTCTATAAAACATAGGTGCACGTCCTTCTACACTTGTATTGCTCTTTCTGATAACATTCTGAGCATAAATATTGCGTTCCTTGTTGCGGTATCTTTAACGAACCCGCACTCTTCTTGTCCTATCTCTGGCGTAATTCTTATGCGCTGTCTATCCATCAGAATTGCAATGAGCTTTGTTATGTGGCTCATTAGGCTGATTGTTCGGTAGAGTTCACATTCTTTTGCGTCTGGTTTCTTAGGCAGTGCTATGAAGATAGATTTGATGAGATCTTCCGGTATATCACTAGTGTTGTAGATTTCATTTATTATTTCTGTAATTTTGTCTATGCCAAAATCATCTAAGGCTGTCAGCACTTCTGTTACAATTCCGTCTAGCCCTGTCGCCTTGTTTCTGTTCAGTTTCGCCAGTGCAATTTCTACTTCGATTTTTAGAATTTCAGGCCCGTTGGTAGTTCTGTGTATTGCTGTTTGCTCTCATCATGGAAGAGTTCGCTAATATATCTGTTCCAGCGTTGAAGTATTTTTTCCATCTCTAATATGAGTGTTCCATCCTTTGATTTTATGCAGCCTGTTGATGAGCATGTCTTCTGTCCTGTTAGTTGCCTTATTTGTTTATGCATATCTCCTTTGTTGGTGGGACTCAATCTTTCTATTTCTGCACATTTTTTGTTTAGCCACTCTTCTTTAGCCTGCCTGCATTTGGTCCTTATTTCATTGTGTAAGTTTCTGTATTCCGTTCCATACCTTAGCAGAGTTTTCTGTCTCCTTTGCATCATGTCGAGAACCTCATCAGTCATCCATTCATTTTTTCTTCTCCGTTCCTTCTCCTTTGGGATGATATCGTTTGCTGATGTCACTAAAGCTTCTTTTAGTGTACATCATTTTGAATTTGCATTTCCATTGTCTATCGTATCTTCTTTAAACACCGTCCATATATTTTTCTTTCAGGTACAGGCTGCTTAGGAGTTTGTTGTATTGAAATTTGAGTGCTGCGTTAGGCTTCTTCAGTTTCCTTAGTTTCACTCTTAGTTTACATATAACAGGGCTATGATTGCTTGAGTAGGTTTTTCAGTGAACCAAGTCTTCCATAATCAGGTTACTTTTGCTTCCATTTGCTCTTGGGGCTTTCCAGTGGTTTAGAAAACCTATCTATTTCTTCTTCCGGGCTATGTGACGTTGCTGTGTAAACTACTATGATGGCGATATTGAATATTGAATAGCTTCACTTTCAGTTTAGTTAGAAAATCTCCATCTGAAATCTATTTGACACTTTCTCAGAATACATTTTCTTCTTCTATTGGTCGAGTATTAGTCATTTTTCTCTCTGCTTAGATATAATCCTGTATCTGTATTATTTTTCAATCTGATCTCGCAACGAAAATGGGGAAAATGTGTGTAATGGTGCACAACAAACGAGGAAATAATAACACCCAAGATGTCCGTGGACATGAAAATGCTCAGAAGAAACACCAATAACTGGATACATAACAAGATAACAATCAATAAAAGATTGTGGAATGCCTTTCTACACTCTAAAATCTATACACGCATCTATTGTGAGAGGAATCACCTTCTAAGCATATGCAAACTAAAAAAAGAAATCTTTCAGCGGATTAGAGGTGGTATATTTTAAAATTTCGTTTTAAATAACACACGTTTTGAATTATTTACTTTCATTTTTATATATTTCATGACAAGATGTCATAGAGAGCAAATCATATTTCGGTGTTTATATATCTAATTCGATAAATGTAATTATTTGTGAATAAATATTTATTAATTAACCTGTGTATATACTGAAATGAATGCGGAGTGGACATGGTATTTATCCCGCTAAACATTTAAGCTGTTTCACTTCACATTTTTTGTTAAGTATGGAATTTTATCCTGAATTCGTCTTGAATGTGCAAACGTCTAAATAAAAAAGATAAAGAACGGGAAGCTTATAATAAAAAAGTATGGCCATCAGCAAGTGAAAAAATTCCCAAGATGCGAGTTACAAATGGGAGGGGCCAACATCAAGCAACTACATTGGTTTAAATATCTGGTGAGTGTTTTAACAGAGGATGGAAAATGTGACACCGAAATCCGAACAGGCATTGGACTAGCGAAAGACGCATTCCAAAAGTTAAGCAAAAGGCTGTGAAACAGAACAAATTTCGTTAGAAACAAAGAAAAATTTTCATAGTTTTCTAAAGAAGTGTTTATTTTTAGACTTATTTCGTGCTTTCATCGAACAATATCAATTCTTTTTAAGTTTGATAAAAAAATGGCAACATTTGAATCTATCTATCTATCTATCTATCTATCTATCTATCTCAGTCTGTTTATATCTGTTCATGCTCTCTGTAGTATCTATCTATCTATCTATCTATCTCAGTCTGTTTATATATGTTCATGCTCTCTATAGTATCTATCTATCTATCTATCTATCTCAGTCTGTTTATATCTGTTCATGCTCTCTATAGTATCTATCTATAGTATCTATCTATCTATCTATCTATCTATCTATCTATCTATCTATCTCAGTCTGTTTATATCTGTTCATGCTCTCTATAGTATCTATCTATCTATCTATCTATCTATCTCAGTCTGTTTATATCTATTCATGCTCTCTATAGTATCTATCTATCTATCTATCTATCTCAGTCTGTTTATATCTGTTCATGCTCTCTATAGTATCTATCTATCCATCTATCTATCTATCTCAGTCTGTTTATATCTGTTCATGCTCTCTATAGTATCTATCTATCTATCTATCTATCTATCTATCTATCTATCTATCTCAGTCTGTTTATATCTGTTCATGCTCTCTATAGTATCTATCTATCTATCTATCTATCTATCTATCTATCTATCTATCTAAGTTTGGGATGATGGATAGTTCTCGGTCCGACACTCTTTCTAAAATCTAACGAAATGCTCGAACATACTCTTCTGTGAGAACCTCTCTTCCTGATCGGGCCGTGAACTTACCAGGATCTTCATATCTATGCGTTTTATAAAACTATATATAGATGATCTATCTAGAAAATATTCAGTCATTTTGAATATCTCGTGTACCAGTTATGCGGCCTTGATTAATTTGGCAATTAATCGGGGGGGGGTTGCTGCGTGTGTGTCGATATATTTCTGTGAGGTTAGTTAAACAACGGTGAGCTTACGTATTTTGTGATCATCGCATTCACAGTCATGTCTTTGAATGACTTAGAACAGTTTCTGGATAATGAGTGAATGATGCTGGGAATCCGCTGAAAGTGATCCATCTTCTGAAAATGTTAAGCGCGTGTAGACTGCGATAAAAGGAAATTGACAGTGTAAGAATTAAACGAAATGATGGGATTCCACTGTCTGCAAAGCATTCATCTCTTTGGAATATCTCGACTGTCCCGTAAATCACATCTCACGCAAGTGGGCAAGTGTCGTCCTCAAAGACGATGGACGGGATTAAGGAGGAAGCTGATGGCGTCTCTTCTAAAATAAGTTTTAACCAAATGTTTTGAGACGTGGAATAGACACTAAGCTAAATCAGTGAAGTCGCAAGAGGATTATTTTGAAGTGGACAAAGGCGTTCCTCCACTAAGGCTTCCGTTTTGCCAGTTCTACCGCTGATCTGCTAAGGGCCATCGCTGAATATGTATATCAAGCTATTGATAATAATGGCGAAGCTCGATCTATGGCTCTAGAATTCTTGAAAGAGTTTGACAAGGGTTGGCACGCTGGTCTTCTGAGTAACCTCCAGGGCTACGGTATTATAGAACGATTGCTTGATTTAATCCAATCATTCTGATCAAATCGTGAAATGAAGATCCTTTTGAACGGGTATGCTTTCAAATCCTTTTACACGAATGCGTGTGACCCCAAGGCTCTATCCTAGGTCCTACGCTGCTTCTGATCTTCACTGATGGCATCTTTCTCATGACATCAGTTCCCAAGTAGGCATTTATGCAGATGACACTACCATTTACTCCTGTCTCAATAACAAATCCATCAGAGTTGACAAAGTTAACCTGAAAATGACCTCCAACCAGTGGTTAACTGGGGCAGGAGATGGTTTGTAAGTTTTAATGCCTCCGAAAGAAAACGGCTCTCATTTAACCACCATAGTGACTTTTCCTGTCCGCTATCAGCATAACTGACACTAGACACCTGGAGAATAAGACACTGTGCCTTCTTGGCCTCACATTTTCAACTGACTTGAATTAGAGGGACGACAACGAATCAATAGCTGCATCTACGCCAAGGAAAAATGGATCACTGACACTCGAAACTTGAATCTCGTTATTTTATTCGCATGCATCTTTTAGGTAAGCATTTACTTACAAATAGTGCATTTAATATAAGCAGCTATAACATCCAGCGTAGCACACCAGATTAACTCTCTTCCAGAATAAACCCAGGTATCATTTGGTCTAGTCGAAAGTAACTTCCAAAGTATGTTTGGGAATTGGTTACTTCATACCTCGGGTTTTAAGATAGCCACGTCTAAATTATAAACTCTGTCCGTACTAAGACATTTTATACCTGCTTTTATTATCAGCATCAATAAATGTTTCTTCTTAACTCGAATGCCATTTCATGTCTCCAGGACTACAAACTTATAATAATGAGTGATATACGGCAAAGCCATTAAGCAGTAATTAAGTATGCATGTTTCTAAAAAGGAACTGATCTTGTTCAATTAACACAGCTGTAAAACTATACGGATTACTCTAGCGTATACAAAAGTTAATAATAAAATCGTGTATTTTTTGCGACTGTACACACAAAATAACAGTGGTAAATCCCCAAAACAACCCCTTTTCAATCATTTTGATAAAAATCAATAGACATCTATTGTACTATGTGTGATACACGCTTAGGCGATCATGCATCTTTTGATACACGACTGACGAGGCAATTTTTTTCCCTCAGTACGTTACCATTTCTTTATGCCGTAGACCAGTTGCTATTCAAGGCTATCGAACCCGGTCTGTCATGTTATTGACCCATAGCTAGGGGGAGAAGAAGAGGATTCATACCTTTCCACAACTAGCACGTAAGTGAATGTAATGGATTCGACTGGAATTCGAACACGGCTCTCCGATTTCTCCATTCGAGCCGCTACCCATTACTCCACCGTACCTGCGAATGTGTGAACCAAGGAATCAGCTTAAAAGGCTGCAGACAATCTACTCGAGGAATTTTTACAGACGTGTGATACCTCATGAACCACATAGTATCTAAGACTGTGGATACAATAAGATGCTTCTTAATACATTAGAAAAAAAAAGAGATATATTATGCCCTAGAGGGGTATATCCATTTTATACCCGGAGGTATAAACTGCTTTAACCTATCTTATATGTCATGTATAAAGCAGCCTAACCTAGAATAAACCCTGTTATAATTTGGTCTAGGAGTATACTACACTGGGGGCATATTTTGGGTTTGGGGTATATTACGGTTACATCGGTTATTTATTTTTGTTTTACTGAAATTTCTCTATATTAGCCACATTGTATTCCAGTGTATTTCATCGAGATAATATCATTTTGATATTTCTGTTTTGCATTTTATATTAAATCTAAATCACATGAAGACCTTTCTTTTGTTATCTTGTGTGGTCTATTTCAAAATAAAGGCCTGCTTTTTTTTAGTTATACACACGTTATTGGAAGTAACTGATGGCATTAAAAGCTTATCTTGCCAATATCATATGTTCTTTCTGTTAGTCCAGTGCTCTCCAACGAAGATAGAAGATGCGATTAACTACTGCCAACAGGCATCACCGTAAACCTATTTGCTAATCTCTTCACCTTCGCGTCTCCACGCGTACAGACTTAACCTATCCAATCAGAGTCACACCCATCCAGAGGTATACATTGATGTACATATATATATATATATATATATATATATATATATATATATATATATATATATATGTGTGTGTGTGTGTGTGTGTGTGTGTGTGTGTGTGTGTGTGTGTATGTATGTATATATATGCATAGAGAAGTTGGCATATTTATTATGTTTGGGATATGGTTATTCTAGACTATAAAATACAATATATATTTATCAGAGATGCAGTATGGTCTTCTCTACTTAGAGTTGATATAGTCATTGTTATGGTTATTATAAGTGAACATGCTGAAGGTTAGCCTAACAACGGAATACCTCATTTGTAAATAATGACAACAGATTGGTAGCGCAACGATTTTATTTCTTCTGCTCCACGTTTTTGGCTCTTGATACTGCTAATGATTTAAAAGTAGTAATCTTTGTTACATGCGACAATAGAATTAATTGTTCAGATAACAATCAAAGAAAACTCATTCAGAAAATATAACCAATGTAGTCGTAAAATTACTTAAATGTAGTCGTTATTTTTTGATGTCGAGAAGTTGTAATTAGCAAAGAAATACGAAAACTAATGATGTCAGCATATATTGCATTATCAACTTTCCTGTCTGCTGGAAGTCATCATCTGTTGTTCCAGATTTAAGAACTCTGTTGAGCAGTCCTTTCCGACTGTCGACCCATTAACCTTCTACCTTTTTGGCCCTAATCAATGCCCTAATCAATGCCCTAATCAATGCTGAATTAGTTCATCATCTCTCATCGCAGGCCCTTTTCTCAGACAAGCAATATGACTGTCGTTTCTCCAGGTCAGCTGCCGATGTACTGACAATATTTGCGGAAAGGGTTTATCACACTCAAGATAAAAAAAAAGGTGAACCCCGGGATGTTGCATTGGACCTGTCGAAAGCCTTTGACAGAGTCTCGAATTCAGATCTTTTCCACAAACTGAAAACTTACGGACACCTTTTTGAACTGATCCAGTCTTTCCTATCAAATCGTGAAATCAAAGTTATCCTGAACTGCCACTCGTCTAGAACCTGTAGTAATAAAGCAGATCTCCCCAAGGGCTCCATCCTTGGTCCTACTCTATTTTCAATTTTCATTAATGACTTTCCCGATGATATCATCTCTCACCTTGGTAGCTACGCTTACGACACAATTTACTTCTGTCTCGATAGTGAGGACAAGGACAAGGTCAAAATGGCAACAGATGTCCAAAACAACCTCAATTCGTAGTTGACTAGGGGCAAAAGATGGCTAGTTAATTTTAACGCTTCCAAAAGTAAACTTCTCTCCATTAATCACTATCTTCCATCAGCATGGCTGATGCTATCGTCCAGAAAAGTGACTCGTTGCGCCTTCTCGGGATAACGTTGTTGCTGATACGAAATGGAAAGACTATATTAGATCCATTGCTAGGTCAGCTGCTAAGAAAATCAGTTTTTCTCAATCGGGCGAGACAATTTTTCTCTCCAGAATTGATCTTTCATATATATAAGTCTACCATCCGTCCATGCTTAGAATATTGCTGCTACATATACTTCGGTGCCCCTGCTGTTTACCTTGAGCTCCTTGATGTAATCCAAAGAATAATCTGCAATATTATATCTGGCTGCTCAGCTCCAGTTACTTTCGCACCACTGTAAGGTTGCTTCTCTAGGTCTTTTCTATAAATACTTTCATGGTAATTTTTCGAATGATCTCTTCGCTATGGTACCTAGACTTTATGAATTTAAGAGCTGTACTAGACAGCTCAACTGTAAATTCATGAGATCAATTCGCTTGTGAAACTCCCTTCCTGCTAAATGCTTTCCATCCAACTTTAATCTTCAAAAATTTAAATGCAATGTCAATCGCTATCTATTGTCAACCTGATTACTCTTTCTGCACATCATTAATGTTTCTGTTCCTAATTTTTCCACACCCTGTGCGCCCCTTGTGTTTTAGTGGCATTCCTGCTTTGCTTGGGGTGATTACGATTAAAAAAATCCCAATAACAAAAAACAGCTCAGTCCGTAAGCGAAGTTGGAATATTAATAGTATAAGAAATAAGTAAACACAGACATTTCACAGCTCGTCTGCAACATCCCAAAATGCAACATAACTAAAAGACTAACAATAGACTCTGTACCGAATAAAATTTACTCTTGAGAATGCTGAAGAATAAAGTGATCTAAGCGTTTGAAATAATAAACAATAGGAAAAGTAGTTATACAAATTAAAGGAATAGAAAGGAATATGAAGATGGGAATCGATATTTGAATTCAAGCCACAATTCTTAAAACTTCCATTCAGTGCTGGTATTACATCAAAAGAGTAGCATTTCTGTTATTGACTTTTAACAATAAAAGCATAAAGCTTAATAAAATTACGAGAGTTGTCGTCAGAAAATAATGCCTATTAGCTTCTAGGACAATGGTTCCCAAACTTTTTGTTTTCTTTGGGCTGCATTTTCGGAATGAAAATTTGCTAGCGCCTCACCAAATTTTATGCGATAAAAAAGTACATTTAAAAATTAAAAAAAAAAAACAAAGAGAGTGTTAAAGGGAAATAACCGCGGATTCGAAATCAGAACATTATCATTGATAACTCTCTCCTCCAATTTGCGGATCCTAGTTCTTAATACTTGATATAATACAAACAAAATGATAAAATAAGGCAATGATTATTCATAACTATTTATGCAGGGATTCATGCATGAAATTACAATAATCCATAATAATATTTTAAACTTTGAAATCATATTTATTTTGGGCATATGAATATTTTGAAACTGTTTCTAAATTTTTGATTGTCTTTCAATCATTCCACCTCAACTGCTATCCTCATCTGTCGCAACTATGAGGAGCGCTGCTTCGTTTGGCAACCACTGCTCTAGGAGATAAGGTTAAATTGATTGAGAAGGACAAGCATTGAGGAGTAAGAGAGCTGAAGGAATCTGCACACATTTATGCTTGAATAATTTTATTATCAAGCCTAGCTTAGATGTCGATAGAATATGGGAGGCACCAATAAAAATGCTAGATGTGACGTTTAAAGAATTTAAAAAGACAGCGGATGTGATATAGTTGTGAAGAAATACAAATGGTCGAACAAGATTCATTTTTAAAAACATAAACATACAATACATGAGGAGAACTTTGAGAATGTAACGAAAGAATTATTTCGAATTAATAGAACACTTAATGAAAATAGTCAAACTGATTTAAAAAATGTGTGACGGGAATCTACTTGAGATAGTGGTTAGTTTTCACTATGAAGATGAGCTTTGGTCATTTCAGTTGTTGACTGAATTAGCCGGTGAGTCCCAGCTTGACTAACCAGTTCAGTAAATTTAACTTTGAAACTTTCAGTTCTGTGACTTCAACTTCAGCAATGATATGAAAATTACACCTGTCATCATTATATATATATATATATATATATATATATTCTAAAGAAGTAATGGATTTTTTAAATTTATTAATCGGACATATTTTATCCTTTTAAACATTATTTGTAAGGGATACTCATTTGAGTCGACATCCCGTTTATTTATTCGTCTACTGGCCAGAAATAAAATATGCACACTCTCGCATGATTCGAATCTGCGTCCGCCCGGGCAGAGGATACAATAGTTTGATCAAATGGACTCTAAAACATCTGAGCTACAAAGAAGTTAGCCAATGGGTTAAAGCTGAATAGTGCCTTTAAGCGAAATTCTTCTCGTCATAGACTCGAATTTTTTTCATATCTTCTCAGTGCCGCATCCAAAGGTAAACAAAACAATTTAATAAAGAAGTAATAGATTTTTATTTATTAATCAGACGGATTTTTATCACTTTAAGTGATATTTTTTTCCATTTTTAGTGGATACTTGTATTTGAGTAGACGCTCCACTTACTTATTAAACAGTATATGTGTTTATTTTCGTCTACTGGCCTTTTTTTTTCGAGGAAAAAAATACGCTTTCTGGCAGGATTCGAATCTGTGTCCCTCTGGGTAGAGAGAAACGCCGTTAGATCCGATACATTCTGACCAACTGAACTACAAAGAACAAATTGGTCAAGCATGGCCGAAATTGTACCTTTAAGCTAAAACTTCTCTTATCATAGATCTCCCGAAATGTTTCATATCTGCACAATTTGGTATCCAAACGTAAACAAAACTAATTTTCTTAATAAAGTAATGGATTATATTTTTATTAATCCAACATATTTTTTTATGATTTAAACGTTATTTTAGTGGATACTTGTAATTGAGTAGACGCTCTGCTAATTTATTAAACAGAATATTTGTTTATTTTCGTCTATCGGACTGAATATTCGAGTATAGTCTTGAAGGAATGGATTTTTTGACGGCCCGAATTAAATATGTTTTGTTTTACATGATTTTTGAATTTTGTTTCTTTACAGATACATTAATATCATTTTACTTTATATTTACATAATCTTGCTCCGACTAAAATCTTTACAATATGTCAATCCTTTTCTTTTTGTTATTTTGTTTGAAATATAAAAGAAAACGATTCAATAAGTCAACCTGATCGAAGACATGTGCATATTTTTTTTCTAAAGAATAAGGACTTAAGTTATTGGAAGACTTGGAAGAAGGAAGCCTTATTAAACTTTTCGAACATGAGAAACCGGTTAAAGGTTTCGGGAGGGTTGCCAAGAAACATTTCTGAACCACTTGGCTAAACAAAAGTTGAAAATCTGAAACGTACTGAATGGAGAGCTAATGATATCGAATAGTAAAACCTGTGACTCAGCAGGAATATGGCGCTTATGCTAAATGTGCTGGTCGAGAATGTAGAATATGTAAATGCCGACCAAATAATCTATATTCGATGTTTGCTACATTTGCTCACCAAAAAAACCTGAAAACTGAACTGGTTCTTAATACTAGTAAAATACTTTTTACAGTCTAAAAAAAAACACTTGTTTTTACAGACTAAAATCACTGAGAATGTATATATATATATATATATATATATATATATATTATATCTACTTTTATTATAATCCTTTCTAGTTCTTCAATGAGTTTCTTAATATTAAGATAAAGTTGATCAAGGAAGGCGACGTAGTTTTTTCCTATCCAAGTACTTTCGATCTCCTCCGAGATTATCCACAGGGGTGAATTACACAAACTTATTGTAACTGCGATCGTTGTGATGGTGATTTTTAAAACCACGTGGGAACGTGCAGTTATATTTTTAAATTTAGCAGTTGTAGAACAGATAAATTTAATATCTCTACAACGGATAAGTTTAAAACTAGAAAGGATTATTATAAAAATTGACACTATGTTTATATTATTCAATGAAGATATGCTTCTTTAAATATACATACAAGTAATACAGTTTTGGGGATTTAGGCAAATCATTATAGCAATCCATCGAGTCTAGATGAATCCTCAGCAGAATGCAGAAAGCACTGGACGGCTGTTTCGCCCTATTTTTAGAACTCATCAGCAGCGCGCATCCACTACCCTTTTCAATATAACGCAAGCGTCATACCAACTGTACCAATAGGCCTCGGTAACGAAGACGAAACTAAATAGATTCAGTATAGCGTCGCTACTCACAAATTCCGTGGAAATTCTCATCCAAGTATTCATAACCTAAATCCCCAAAATTCTAACGTGGCTCTGTAAGAATGAACGTTTATCAATACTTCCTGTGATTAAAACACTTCTACATGCAAAACAAGTGAAATAATCTTTTGGAGAGGTGGGGGTGGCATGAAAGAACCCATTGAGGCGGTATTTACTCGTTTCCCCCACAAAAGGTTGATATGCCGTGAAACAAAATATGGCTGAGGTTGATATGCCGTGAAACAAAATAATGGTTGAGGTTGATATGCCGTGAAACAAAATATGGCTGAGGTTGATATGCCGTGAAACAAAATAATGGCTGAGGTTGATATGCCCTGAAACAAAATATGGTTGAGGTTGATATGCCGTGAAACAAAATATGGCTGAGGTTGATATGCCGTGAAACAAAATAATGGTTGAGGTTGATATGCCGTGAAACAAAATATGGCTGAGGTTGATATGCCGTGAAACAAAATATGGTTGAGGTTGATATGCCCTGAAACAAAATATGGTTGAGGTTGATATGCCGTGAAACAAAATATGGTTGAGGTTGATATGCCGTGAAACAAAATAATGGCTGAGGTTGATATGCCCTGAAACAAAATATGGTTGAGGTTGATATGCCGTGAAACAAAATATGGTTGAGGTTGATATGCCGTGAAACAAAATATGGCTGAGGTTGATATGCCGTGAAACAAAATAATGGCTGAGGTTGATATGCCCTGAAACAAAATATGGTTGAGGTTGATATGCCGTGAAACAAAATATGGTTGAGGTTGATATGCCGTGAAACAAAATATGGTTGAGGTTGATATGCCCTGAAACAAAATATGGCTAAGGTTGATATGCCGTGAAACAAAATATGGTTGAGGTTGATATGCCGTGAAACAAAATATGGCTGAGGTTGATATGCCGTGAAATAAAATAATGGTTGAGGTTGATATGCCGTGAAACAAAATATGGCTGAGGTTGATATGCCGTGAAACAAAATAATGGTTGAGGTTGATATGCCGTGAAACAAAATATGGCTGAGGTTGATATGCCGTGAAACAAAATAATGGCTGAGGTTGATATGCCCTGAAACAAAATATGGTTGAGGTTGATATGCCGTGAAACAAAATATGGTTGAGGTTGATATGCCGTGAAACAAAATAATGGTTGAGGTTGATATGCCCTGAAACAAAATATGGTTGAGATTGATATGCCCTGAAACAAAATATGGTTGAGGTTGATATGCCGTGAAACAAAATAATGGTTGAGGTTGATATGCCCTGAAACAAAATATGGTTGAGATTGATATGCCGTGAAACAAAATAAACTAAACCAAATCAACTTCTATGGTTCATTTAATGATGAAAAGTAAATATTTTGCATGTATTTTTGTGGGGATAATAATTGTTTTAGTGATATAAGTCTTACTAATTGTCCCATACATAAATGGAGGAGAAGAGATGAATTTGTACCCTTCCGAAGTGTATTTGTAAGTAAGGGAATATAACGAACCCAAATGGAATTCTCCGATTAACAATTCCGAGCTATTTTCTATTACACCAGCCGCACACCCAAGCTTCTTGCATATGGTAAGAGGAAGGTGGGAGACACGAAAACCTAGAATATAGACGAACTGAAGGCCACAATCAAAATAACTTAATACATCTGCAGTACCACAGAGTTATTGCCTGCATGTCACGACGCATAGATGCAGTATTTCAAGTACCAAGTATCCATTATATTCACTTACGTGCTAATACCCTTGGGAAAGGTATGAATCCTCTTCCCCCCTAGCTATGGGTAAATAGCAGGACAGACCAGGTTCTATAGCCTTGGATGGCAATTGGTCTACTACAGAAATAAATGGCAACCTACTGCGGGAAAAAGTTTGTCACGTCAGTCATGTATCGAAAAATACATGATCGCCTAAACGTGTATCACGCATGACACACAAATATTCTGACCTGTTTCGCCGATGAATGGACGTCACCATAAAAACGAAGTTCATTTCCACAAACTTTTTGTTGTTGAAATAAAAACCATTTACAGGTGACAATGATTTATCTCAAAATAGAAATTTTACAAATTGTTTGATATATTTATCATATATTTTACTATGATTTATATATTTACTTGTGTGTGTGCGTGTGTATGAAATATAGTTATTTTCAGCCACACACACACACACACACACACACACACACACACATATATATATATATATATATATATATATGAATCGGAGAGTCGAGTTCGAATTCCAGTCGAATCTATTACATTCACTTAGGTGTAAATACCCTTGGGAAAGCTATGAATCCTCTTATTCCCCCGGCTATGGGTAGATAGCAGGGCAGAGCGGGTTCTATAGCCTTGGATGGCAACTGGTCTAGCGCAGAAAGAAATGGTAACCAACTGCAGGAAAAATCTACCTCGAAAGATACATGATCGCCTAAGTGTGTATGATGCATGGCGCATAACTGGCTGAACCAAGTATTGAGGGTGTAAATGAATAGACTTTTGAGAAGTTCGATATTTCTGCATGATTAATCCATTTTTATTTTTTTATTTTTTTTTGTTCATATGAAATATTGTAATATTTTGCTACAGCGGATTTTTTTCATTGATTGTAAGCCGTAATCATCAAAATTAAAAAAAATAAACGTGCTTAAAATATTTCACTTTATGTGTAATGAATTTAGAATACATGAAAGTTTCACATCTGAATTAAATTACGAATAAACATGAACTTGTACTGTGGTAATGCGTGTACGCAGTGTTTATTATCCAATAATCATGTGCTAATTTTCATTTACAAATCAATAAGACGGCTATGATCTATCGAGAGAATTGAGTGTGGGGTTTTGATTTTTTGTTTGAATCTTTCATTAGAATGAATATGAACCGAGGATTTGTAAAGTTTGTCGGCCTTACGTGATTGCATTATGGTGGCTTCTAATCAACTAGTCGGCATTCGACCATCTCACGTTGAAATTCCGGTTCCCGTACTATTCATCGAAGTTATGCAACGTCGAGCCTTGTCAGTATCAAGATGGGTGACCGTTTGGTAATAACAAATGCAGTAAGCTTGGATGTGCGGGTGCTGCCATGGAGAATAATTTGGAATTATTAATCGGAGAGCCAAGTTGCAGTTGGGTTCGTTATATTCACTTAGCCCAAATACCTTTTGAAAAGGTATGAATCCACCTCTTCTTCTTCAGCTATGGGTTAATTAGTAAGACCTGTATCACTAAATCATTATTTCTACCCGCTCCAACATACACATCAAAAATCAAATCTAAAAATATTTTCTGGCTTTAAATAACTTACAAAGGGTTGATAAGCCGTAAAAAAGAATCAGTCAATCAATTTTCCACTCCAGTAGTTCCCAAACGGTGTGGCGCGTTGCGACGGAAGAGCATAGCAGGTAAGGCGGAATGACTTAAAGACAAAGATTTAGAAAGTTTCAAAAACTTCATATGCCAAAAATAAATTTCAAAATTTAATCTATTATGATCGATTTTATCAAATATTAAGAGTATAGTGACTAGGATTTTTATCAAATATTAAGAGTATAGTGACTAGGATTTTTATCAAATATTAAGAGTATAGTGACTAGGATTTTTATCAAATATTAAGAGTATAGTGACTAGGATTTTATCAAATATTAAGAGTATAGTGACTAGGATTTTATCAAATATTAAGAGTATAGTGACTAGGATTTTTATCAAATATTAAGAGTATAGTGACTAGGATTTTTATCAAATATTAAGAGTATAGTGACTAGGATTTTATCAAATATTAAGAGTATAGTGACTAGGATTTTTATCAAATATTAAGAGTATAGTGACTAGGCTCCGTAAATTGGAGGAGAGTTATCAATTATAATGTTCTGACTTTGAATCCGTGGTTATCTTCCTGCAACACTCTATCTCTGTTTTCTTATTTTTAAATGTACTTTTCATCACATAAAATTTGGTGAGACGCGAGTAAAATTTAATTCCGAAAATGCGACCCAGAGAAAAGAAAGAAACCACTGCACTAGCCAAATGTGCAAATCAGTACTTGTAAAACGTTTGATATAATACTTTTCTTTTATGCTGAGCTTAAACTGGCCAAATATTAATGCCCTCAACTTTACATTTTTAATTATTTTTTTTACTTTGTTTTAATTAGTTTTAGATTTATTTAATCAGATGAGTATCGTGTATTTTACAAAAAAAAAAAAATGACGTACGATGAAGGCGAATTTTCCCAAATATGAAAATCAAATTTTTTACTGCGTTCATATTGACGTACATCTGAAAACTGAAACTTGTCAGTGAATAGCATTAATGCACCAAACTAAGCCAACCAGTATTAAATATTACATGCTTATGTCGATGCAATATCAGTGATTATCACATTCCACTACTCCTTTTGTTTATCTTTTCCTATTTTCCCTATTGTATACGTTCCTGATATATCGACGGAGAAACATATCATAAGAATCTCTATTCCCGAAAGAGTGAAACACAAGTGACGATTTATCTCTTAACATAAACACGCATAATTCTAAATAAACTAAGGTTTTCTTGCTATTCATACTATAAAATCCCCCTCCTCCAAAAGTGTCATATCCTCTCAGGACGTGCGCGATTATGGGTCCCCACATTTTCCCTATATTTTAATATTTGTAAAATGTGTATTGTCGTGATTGCCCTTGGGAAATATAATTGTTTTTACAGTTGCCTTCTCTACGAGTTTTGAATTCAGGTTCTTCCTCTAGACTAGATACCAGTCTAAACTAACGAGTCATGTCTCCCTGCAGAGGATGAAGAGATGGACTAGGAAGGGTATTATTGCGAAGAGAATACTAAATTAACCATGATTTGAACTGGGCTTGTCGATTTCGTTTACGACATTATTTAATGCCATCAACCGCATCTCCTAATTGGGTAAAGTAAACAATTTTGCATATCATATACATGGCATTTGTTTTAGAAATAAGTCAGTGCTTACTGTAAAAAATTGCAGTTTGGAAGTGTCGTTATCTTAGAGATATGAAACAACAAATATCTATTTTTATTTTTACAAGGTCATTGCGTTAAAATTACTAAAGGATACCACAACTATTTACACTATTTTGCATTATTCTGTCTGTTGTCCTGATCTTTATTGCCATATTGACGACGTTTAGGCCGTTGTACGCACCGGCCTTCTTCAGATGATATAAGTTGGAATTTCGAACCGAACCCTTTATTTAGTCCACCTGGATAAATTTTTCTAGTTCTACGTGCCATGCCATTTCTGGATATCTCAGTATCTGTTAGTAATTCATTCACATTTTGTTCACCTCTGCAGTGGACAGGTATTGAACTCACAACTCTTTGGATCAAGTTACTGGATTACTCCAAGCAACGCTTTTATTCAATAAGATACCCGGAAGCGGCATGGCACGTGGAACTAGAACAATATACTCCGGTGGACGGAATAAAGGGTTCACTTCAAAATTCTATTTACCTGAAGAAGGCCGGAGCGTATAACGGCAGAAACGTCTTGAATATGGCAATAAAGGTGGGGATAACATTTCGAACATTATAAATAGTACAAATAATTACAATATCTCATCTTAGAAATATAGATAGTACATATTCGTCTTCGGTATTGTCCTGTTGAAAGATGCTACTGCTATCGTAGACGTTAGTACTTCATGAAGGGAAGAACTTAGTCTTGTAGTACACTGTATACGAAAAAGTATCTTCCACATGTATGACAGAATCCAGTGTTTCCTACTAGTACGCTGTACTGATCATCACATTACATCTACCAGCTGGTATCTGCCACCCCAGTGCATCTTCTTTGCCATCACGCCTCCAGATTAACAACACACGTGCACCTTGACATCGTATGAAGCAAGATTCATGCCTGTGTGATTAGTGATGGAGATTGGTTAAAGAGTACTGAACATTTGCAAAGGCTACGCAGTCCCATAGAAGAATTGTTGTACTGTGTGTTGTGACACATCTTTCCTTCCCTTTCATTAAAACTATCTGAAATCTGCGTCACAGTTTGCTTTTCTTTAGGCTCATAATTGACGGGAAAGTCTCCATTCACTTCACAAATCGGTAAGCTTTGGCCGCTAAGTGACTTATCCACGGATTTTTTTTCTTCTTATCGGATCACTGCCGACAAGTGCTCATCACAAGTGAGCCTGAGCACTCCACAAGCCGTGCAGTTACGGAAATGTTTTGATCAACCTTCTGGTTATAACAATCTGTTTATTTCAGTCACAGAAATATTTCTTCTGAAGTATATCTGGGATATTAAACACATCAAATGAATAAATTGCGATACGGCTTGATCGCTTATGTCCAGAAAGGATATGGCATTTAGAAAAGGATTTCAAATAAAAAGAAAACTTATATATAATACTTCTATAGGCGTTGTATTGATCATTTTTGTATTTATATGCATTATTTTTCAATATTAAAACCATACTGAAATGTACCGATTATCAATGACAAAATGGCGAAAATTAAATGGATTGTCATTCCAATTATTTAACCATACAAAGACGGCTATGTGTAAACCTCAATTTACCCAAAAGCTACTTGTCAAATTAAAGAAATATCTGATAAATATGCGAAAAACTTTCTGAGTTTAAGTAGATTGATTAGAGATTAAATTCGTTATATATATATATATATATATATATATATATATATATATATATATATATATATATATATATGTATATTGTGTGTATTTAGGCAGCATTTTTTCATTAATACATGTTTCATTAAATAATATAGATAAGTGTTGTCTATATATTTTATGTAAGTTTTTTTCATATAGTCTGATAATCTTAACATTATCATTAAATAATGAAAGAAAATCACAATATTGATACATACTTTTTTTTAATCCAATCTGAGCTTTCGGCTTACATAAACCATTATCAAAGATGACAATTACACAATATATTTATGCAATACACTAACAAGAAATTGATGATAGTATTATTTGTTTACATGGATGATTTCCAAGCAACGATAAACACGTGCATATAAAACGCTGAAAGCGAAAATCGCACAACAGCTCATGACGTCACACATGACCACGCGAGAGTGAATTACGTGTTTATCGTTGCTTGGAAATCATCCATGTAAACAAATAATACTATCATCAATTTCTTGTTAGTGTATTGCATAAATATATTGTGTAATTGTCATCTTTGATAATGGCTTATTTAAGCTGAAAGCTCAGATTGGATTAAATAAAAAAAAGTATGTATCAATATTGTGATTTTCTTTCATTATTTAATGATAATGTTATTAAGATTATCAGACTATATGAAAAAAACTTACATAAAATATATAGACAACACTTATCTATATTATTTAATGAAACATGTATTAATATATATATATATATATATATATATATATATATATATTGATTAGAGATTAAATTCGTTATATATATATATATATATATATATATATATATATATATACAGGGGTTAGACAAAATAATTGGAACAGGTGCAAAATCCACTCTTATGTTTCAAAGACTTATTATATTAAGAACTTTAACTAAAATTTCGTAATTGCAGGTTATATCTATTGTAAATACGTTTATTTATCTAATTTACTGTCTTTGTCTTATTTATTTTTTAGAATTTAGTAAAATTTAAGCTAAATGCGTGACCTCTCCGAGTTCGAAAAAGGGCAAATTATTGGAGCTCGCATGGCAGGAGCCTCGATCACTAAGGTTGTTGAACTGTTTGTTTTTTCAAGAGCTACCATATCAAGAACTATGACGCAATTCGAGAAACAGGACAAAACCTCAAGCAATCGTAGCAATTCGGGCCGAACTTGCAAACTTACTGACAGGAACCGACATGCATTGAAATGCAATGTGGCAAAAAAATCATTGGACTACTGCGGCTAAAGTGACTGCTGAGTTGAATAATCATCTGAATAGTCCAGTTTCTACAAAAATTGTTCGTCGTGAGCTCCATAAGGCTGGATATCATGGAAGAGCCGCCGTAAGGAAACCTCTTCTCTCCACTCGCAGCATTCAGAAGAGGTTGAAATGGGGCAGAGATCACAATGCCTGGTCTGCAGACCAATGGAAGCAAGTCATATTCTCAGCCGAGTCCAGCTTTTCTCTTTTCTCAACTTCAGAGTGAGTTTATGTGTGGAGGCAGCCCACAGAAGCTTACAACCCTGACTGCCTTCTTCCAACAGTGAAATATGGAGGCGGATCAGTGATAGTTTGGCCGCCATATAATGGAAATATCTCGGTT
Source organism: Acanthosepion esculentum (assembly GCA_964036315.1). Classification (NCBI taxonomy): domain Eukaryota; kingdom Metazoa; phylum Mollusca; class Cephalopoda; order Sepiida; family Sepiidae; genus Acanthosepion; species Acanthosepion esculentum. The sequence continues at coordinate 44,197,038 of OZ038505.1, forward strand.
CAATAGTTGCCCTGCATGGTAGAACCAACAGCGAAGATTACCTGAACATTTTGGGAGATCATGTTCATCAAATGGCCCAGACTTTATTCCCTAATGGCGACTTTATCTTCCAAGACGATAATGCTCCAATACAAACCGCTCAAGTGGTTAAAAATTGGTATGAAGAGCATGAAAGTGAGCTAGAACACATGGAGTGGCCTCCCCAATCACCAGATATGAATATTATTGAATATTTGTGGTGCATTTTGGAGCGACAATTTAAGAGTCGCTATCCTCCACCCCCGTGTCTTAAAGAGCTGGAGCTGGTATTAATGGAAGAATGGCTGAAAATTCCTCTGGATGAAGCCAGGAAGCTGTATGATTCCATTTCTATTCGTATTAAAGCTGTATGTGAGGCTAATTGAGGACCAACTCCATATTAAATAAATTTTCTTTGAATTTAACAAGTGTTTCAATTATTTTGTCCAACCCCTGTATATGTCAATCAGTTTAAAAATAATGTTTTATTTAAATCTCATGATCATTGCATAACTGCTTGACTTTGGGAATAGTTTCCTCCTTGACAAAACAGACGTAACCTCGCCATTTTAAAACCGGAAGCCATTACTTCAAGCCATTTAGCAGAAAAATATAAAAGTTTAAATAAGTTTAACGCTTTGTTTACCTTGATTTTTCATTAAAAGAATGAAATTCAAAATGCCTTTATTAAAAGAAAGAAAAGTTATTTCAAATTGTACAATTCATTTAGAATGAGAAAAAGTAGAAGAGAAATTAAAGATATCTCTCACAATATACGCTATGATAAATCGCTTGATATATTTATTAGTCTCAATGTGTTGATTTTAATAAAAATTATTAGTTCAAATTTTTTCATTAGATATTAGAAAAGTCGTTTCTTGTCTTGACCATTTTAACTTTTATCTGTCTAAGTTGGTTACCAAGTTAGAACAAGTCATCTGTGTTGTTTGCAGAGTAAAAAACACAGACCTATGAACTTTTAAAAGTCGATTTTCTCCTATTCCCAGTTATTCTTTCACTGTTATAAATAACCTGACTCTAACATATCGACTCATAAGAGAAAGCAAGTGAGCTTTTTCACTAAGCATACGTACTTCAAAAAATCTAAACGTGTTAGTAAATTTTATAATGGATTCCCAGAAATGTAAGGCAACTACAGCAACTGAAAGCTTTACGCAGATATCAAATATTTGCTTTTACATACACTATGTAAAGGGTGCGATGGGTAAATTGTCGCCATTTTATATTTTTAATTTCGCGTTGTTTGTTTTTGATTTTGTCGACTGCACAATATAGTAGGGTCAGTTGGACATCATCTGTGAGATTAAGAGCACCATGACGCAATTCAATCCGCCAGAAATTTGGAAACGGCATGCTGTACTGCTTGGCATTCGCACCGGAATCTCCAATACGACAGTGTTTGGGTGTCAATCTGAGAACAGTGCAGATGATTTAAAAGAGTTTCATGAGTTTAATGATGATTACGAAGGTGTTGGAGTGATCAGTAGTAATGGCGGCGTTATGCCTCCATTCATATTCCCACGGGGCGTCAGACACCTAAATCAAGTGCCTTGAGGAGTTAGTGCTGCTTTAAGTCAAGAGAGTAGCTGCTGGAAGACCCTATTTCTGGCAACAGGACTCTGCACCATGCCACACAGTCATAGCTGTCAGACAACAGAAGTTCCAACTGTCTCGTCCTGCTGTTAAAGTATGTATCCTTTTTGCTTCCTTTTTCTCAAAAGCTTCGTCGTTGCTGATATTTTCAGTTCATGGTATTCTCAGCCTCCTTCTGCAAAACCAGGTTTCTGCTGCTTCAAGTCTCTTCTTCATCCCCGAGAACACTGTTCAGCATTCACTGGCATATACACACTAGAAGGAAATATATAAAGTTATTAAGATCAGCACACGAGAAAATGTATATTTGATACGAGTGATGAAGAGGTAATGTAACCTTCGCTTTCGTTTCATTGTTTAGAATTGATACTCACTTCGGGAGTGAAAAATACTTTTTAGGTTACATGAGCTTTTTATCAAATATTGTAACACGCAGCTATGTACATTCATGTACACACAGCACGCACAGATAAACAACTGTCTTTGAGCAATAGAGAGCATTCAAATGTAGCAAGTCATTTTTAGGAAGTTAGACTTTTTACAAAACCAATTTATATTTATTCTCTCTCCAATTGTACTCCAGTTGAGTTGATCTTTGCGATCGCGACTGATGGCGACTCGGGTGCGTTATTTCTAAGTGCGGCGTCTACGTTCGCGCTCACCCCGATAAATAAACGAAAAACAGATTTTTTAAATTTTGTTTTTAATTATAACAAATTACTTGCAATTGACTCGAATATCAGGATGATATTCGAGTCAATATATATATATATATATATATATATATATATATATATATAATAATAATAATAATAAATGTTTATAGACATGCATATATGGACCTAGGTGAGTATTTCTGTAAATAACTGAAATGCATATTTGAAAGCTAAATGTATATAGATTGTTTTATTTTCTGTTGTATATTGCTTTTCTTACGAAATATAAATAAATCCCTGATTTTTGGTAATTTTTTATTCTGTGTTGCTGCGAAGCAAACTAAACAAATTTTGATTTAAAATATTTAATTTCAAAAGAGTGCCAAAAATTTAATCAAAAAATAAACTTTGATTTAAAATTTATAATTTCTTAATATTTGCGATAATTAACTTTACATTATTTTGGGTGAATTAACAGAAAAGATCCAATAAAGAATACATTTGAATTAAAATCTAACAAGTTGAAACTTACCGATTTAGCGTATTAATTATTGCTACCGTATATTATATGCGTCACATTTTTAAATTCTCCTCTGTCGCTTTGGGATGTAGTCGATCACGGCCCTCCAAATATTCCTGTACCTTGTATCTCTTAATAGGTTTTGTCTTTTTGTTATATCTCCCAAGCCATGTTTTGCTCAAGCCCATCAATTATTGTAAACGTTGCTTTCCTTTGTCCGTCTTTCACTCTATCTGTCCTGTGAGGATAAGATTCTCATTACGTGGCCCAGAAATTTCAACTGCTTATAAATATTTGTTTCCTTTTTGTTTCCATTTTTCCCAAAACCTCGTTGTTGCTCACATGTTCGGTCTATGGTATCCTCAACAACTTTCTGTAGAACCACATGCCTGTTGGTTCAAGTATCTTCTTCACCTTTGAAGAGATTATCCAACATTCACTTCCATACAGGAGGAGAGATATCACTTAACAGTTCAGTACTCTTTGTTTCTCTTGCTTTGAGTCTCTTCATCTTTGAAGAGATTACCCAACATTCGCATCCATACAGGAGGAGAGATATCATTTAACAGCCCAGTACTCTTTGTTTCTCTTGCTTTGAGTCTCTTCATCTTTGAGGAGATTATCCAACATTCACTTCAATACAGGAGAACAGATATCACTTAACAGCCCAGTACTCTTTGTTTCTCTTGCTTTGAGTCTCTTCATCTTTGAAGAGATTATCCAACATTCGCTTCCATACAGGAGGAGAGATATCACTTAACAGTTCAGTACTCTTTGTTTCTCTTGCTTTGAGTCTCTTAATCTTTGAGGAGATTATCCAACATTCGCTTCCATACAGGAGGAGAGATATCACTTAACAGCCCAGTACTCTTTGTTTCTATTGCTTTGAGTCTCTTCATCTTTGAAGAGATTATCCAACAGTCGCTTCCATACAGGAGGATAGATATCACTTAACAGTTCAGTACTCTTTGTTTCTCTTGCTTTGAGTCTCTTCATCTTTGAGGAGATTATCCAACATTCGCTTCCATGCAGGAGGAGAGATATCACTTAACAGTTCAGTACTCTTTGATTCTCTTGCTTTGAGCCTCTTCATCTTTGAGGAGATTATCCAAAATTCGCTGCCACACAGGAGGAGAGATATCACTTAACAGCCCAGTACTCTTTGTTTCTCTTGCTTTGAGTCTCTTCATCTTTGAGGAGATTATCCAACATTCACTTCCATACAGGAGGAGAGAAATCACTTAACAGTTCAGTACTCTTTGTTTCTCTTGCTTTGAGTCTCTTCATCTTTGACGATATTATCCAACATTCGCTTCCATACAGGAGGAGAGATATCACTTAACAGCCCAGTACTCTTTGTTTCTCTTGCTTTGAGTCTCTTCATCTTTGAAGAGATTATCCAACATTCCCTTCCATACAGGAGGAGAGATATCACTTAACAGTTCAGTACTCTTTGTTTCTCTTGCTTTGAGTCTCTTCATCTTTGAGGAGATTATCCAACATTCGCTTCCATACAGGAGGAGAGATATCACTTAACAGCCCAGTACTCTTTGTTTCGCTTGCTTTGAGTCTCTTCATCTTTGAAGAGATTATCCAACATTCGCTTCCATACAGGAGGAGGGATATCACTTAACAGCCCAGTACTCTTTGTTTCTCTTGCTTTGAGTCTCTTCATCTTTGAAGAGATTATCCAACATTCGCTTCCATACAGGAGGAGAGATATCACTTAACAGTTCAGTACACTTTGTTTCTCTTGCTTTGAGTCTCTTCATCTTTGAGGATATTATCCTACATTCGCTTCCATACAGGAGGAGAGGTATCACTTAACAGCCCAGTACTCTTTGTTCCTCTTGCTTTGAGTCTCTTCATCTTTGAAGAGATTATCCAACATTCGCTTCCATACAGGAGGAGAGATATCACTTAACAGTTCAGTACACTTTGTTTCTCTTGCTTTGAGTCACTTCATCTTTGAGGAGATTATCCAACATTCGCTTCCACACAGGAGGAGAGGTATCACTTAACAGCCCAGTACTCTTTGTTTCTCTTGCTTTGAGACTCTTCATCTTTGAAGAGATTATCCAACATTCGCTTCCATACAGGAGGAGAGATATCACGTAACAGTTCAGTACACTTTGTTTCTCTTGCTTTGAGTCTCTTCATCTTTGAGGAGATTATCCAAAATTAACTTCCATACAGGAGGACAGATATCACTTAACAGCCCAGTATTCTTTGTTTCTCTTGCTTTGAGTCTCTTCAACTTTGAGGAGATTATCCAACATTCGCTTCCATACAGGAGGAAAGATATCACTTAACAGTCCAGTACTCTTTGTTTCGCTTGCTTTGAGTCTCTTCATCTTTGAGGAGATTATCCAACATTCGCTTCCATACAGGAGGAGAGATATCACTTAACAGCCCAGTACTCTTTGTTTCTCTTGCTTTGAGTCTCTTCATCTTTGAGGAGATTATCCAACATTCGCTGCAACACAGGAGGAAAGACATCACTTAACAGCCCAGTACTCTTTGTTTCTCTTGCTTTGAGTCTCTTCATCTTTGAGGAGATTATCCAACATTCACTTCCATAGAGGAGGAGAGGTATCACTTAACAGTTCAGTACTCTTTGTTTCTCTTGCTTTGAGTCTCTTCATCTTTGACGAGATTATCCAACATTCGCTTCCATACAGGAGGAGAGATATCACTTAACAGCCCAGTACTCTTTGTTTCTCTTGCTTTGAGTCTCTTCATCTTTGAAGAGATTATCCAACATTCCTTTCCATACAGGAGGAAAGATATCACTTAACAGTTCAGTACTCTTTGTTTCTCTTGCTTTCAGTCTCTTCATCTTTGAGGAGATTATCCAACATTCGCTTCCATACAGGAGGAGAGATATCACTTAACAGCCCAGTACTCTTTGTTTCGCTTGCTTTGAGTCTCTTCATCTTTGAAGAGATTATCCAACATTCGCTTCAATACAGGAGGAGAGATATCACTTAACCGTTCAGTACTCTTTGTTTCTCTTGCTTTGAGTCTCTTCATCTTTGAGGAGATTATCCAACATTCGCTTCCATACAGGAGGAGAGATATCACTTAACAGCCCAGTACTCTTTGTTTCGCTTGCTTTGAGTCTCTTCATCTTTGAGGAGATTATCCAACATTCGCTTCCATACAGGAGGAGGGATATCACTTAACAGCCCAGTACTCTTTCTTTCTCTTGCTTTGAGTCTCTTCATCTTTGAAGAGATTATCCAACATTCCCTTCCATACAGGAGGAGAGATATCACTTAACAGTTCAGTACTCTTTGTTTCTCTCGCTTTGAGTCTCTTCATCTTTGAAGAGATTATCCAACATACGCTTCCATACAGGAGGAGAGATATCACTTAACAGCCCAGTACTCTTTGTTTCTCTTGCTTTGAGTCTCTTCATCTTTGAAGAGATTATCCAACATTCGCTTCCATACAGGAGGAGAGATAACAGTTATCAGTTCAGTACTCTTTGTTTCTCTTGCTTTGAGTCTCTTCAACTTTGAGGAGATTATCCAATATTCGCCGCCACACAGGAGGAGAGATATCACTTAACAGTTCAGTACACTTTGTTTCTCTTGCTTTGAGTCTCTTCATCTTTGAGGAGATTATCCAACATTTGCTGCCACACAGGAGGAGAGATATCACTTAACAGACCAGTACTCTTTGTTTCTCTTGCTTTGAGTCACTTCATCTTTGAGGAGATTATCCAACATTCACTTCCATACAGGAGGAGAGATATCACTTAACAGTTCAGTACTCTTTGTTTCTCTTGCTCTGATTCTCTTCATCTTTGACGAGATTATCCAACATTCGCTTCCATACAGGAGGAGAGATATCACTTAACAGCCCAGTACTCTTTGTTTCTCTTGCTTTGAGTCTCTTCATCTTTGAAGAGATTATCCAACATTCCCTTCCATACAGGAGGAGAGATATCACTTAACAGTTCAGTATTCTTTGTTTCTCTTGCTTTGAGTCTCTTCATCTTTGAGGAGATTATCCAACATTCGCTTCCATACAGGAGGAGAGATATCACTTAACAGCCCAGTACTCTTTGTTTTGCTTGCTTTGAGTCTCTTCATCTTTGAAGAGATTATCCAACATTCGCTTCCATACAGGAGAAGAGATATCACTTAACATTTCAGTACTCTTTGTTTCTCTTGCTTTGAGTCTCTTCATCTTTGAGGAGATTATCCAACATTCGCTTCCATACAGGAGGAGGGATATCACTTAACAGCCCAGTACTCTTTGTTTCTCTTGCTTTGAGTCTCTTCATCTTTGAAAAGATTATCCAACATTCGCTTCCATACAGGAGGACAGGTATCACTTAACAGCCCAGTACTCTTTGTTTCTCTTGCTTTGAGTCTCTTCATCTTTGAAGAGATTATCCAACATTCGCTTCCATACAGGAGGAGAGATATCACTTAACAGTTCAGTACTCTTTGTTTCTCTTGCTTTGAGTCTCTTCATCTTTGAAGAGAATATCCAACATTCGCTTCTATACAGGAGGAGAGATATCACTTAACAGCCAAGTACTCTTTGTTTCTCTTGCTTTGAGTCTCTTCATCTTTGAAGAGATTATCCAACATTCCCTTCCATACAGGAGGTGAGATATCACTTAACAGTTCAGTACTGTTTGTTTCTCTTGCTTTGAGTCTCTTCATCTTTGAGGAGATTATCCAACATTTGCTTCCATACAGGAGGAGAGATATCACTTAACAGCCCAGTACTCTTTGTTTCGCTTGCTTTGAGTCTCTTCATCTTTGAAGAGATTATCCAACATTCGCTTCCATACAGGAGGAGAGATATCACTTAACAGCCCAGTACTCTTTGTTTCTCTTGCTTTGAGTCTCTTCATCTTTGAGGAGATTATCCAACATTCGCTTCCATGCAGGAGGAGAGATATCACTTAACAGTTCTGTACTCTTTGTTTCTCTTGCTTTGAGTCTCTTCATCTTTGAGGAGATTATCCAACATTCGCTGCAACACAGGAGGAAAGACATCACTTAACAGCCCAGTACTCTTTGTTTCTCTTGCTTTGAGTCTCTTCATCTTTGAGGAGATTATCCAACATTCACTTCCATAGAGGAGGAGAGGTATCACTTAACAGTTCAGTACTCTTTGTTTCTCTTGCTTTGAGTCTCTTCATCTTTGACGAGATTATCCAACATTCGCTTCCATACAGGAGGAGAGATATCACTTAACAGCCCAGTACTCTTTGTTTCTCTTGCTTTGAGTCTCTTCATCTTTGAAGAGATTATCCAACATTCCTTTCCATACAGGAGGAGAGATATCACTTAACAGTTCAGTACTCTTTGTTTCTCTTGCTTTCAGTCTCTTCATCTTTGAGGAGATTATCCAACATTCGCTTCCATACAGGAGGAGAGATATCACTTAACAGCCCAGTACTCTTTGTTTCGCTTGCTTTGAGTCTCTTCATCTTTGAAGAGATTATCCAACATTCGCTTCAATACAGGAGGAGAGATATCACTTAACCGTTCAGTACTCTTTGTTTCTCTTGCTTTGAGTCTCTTCATCTTTGAGGAGATTATCCAACATTCGCTTCCATACAGGAGGAGAGATATCACTTAACAGCCCAGTACTCTTTGTTTCGCTTGCTTTGAGTCTCTTCATCTTTGAAGAGATTATCCAACATTCGCTTCCATACAGGAGGAGGGATATCACTTAACAGCCCAGTACTCTTTCTTTCTCTTGCTTTGAGTCTCTTCATCTTTGAAGAGATTATCCAACATTCCCTTCCATACAGGAGGAGAGATTTCACTTAACAGTTCAGTACTCTTTGTTTCTCTCGCTCTTAGTCTCTTCATCTTTGAAGAGATTATCCAACATACGCTTCCATACAGGAGGAGAGATATCACTTAACAGCCCAGTACTCTTTGTTTCTCTTGCTTTGAGTCTCTTCATCTTTGAAGAGATTATCCAACATTCGCTTCCATACAGGAGGAGAGATAACAGTTATCAGTTCAGTACTCTTTGTTTCTCTTGCTTTGAGTCTCTTCAACTTTGAGGAGATTATCCAATATTCGCCGCCACACAGGAGGAGAGATATCACTTAACAGTTCAGTACACTTTGTTTCTCTTGCTTTGAGTCTCTTCATCTTTGAGGAGATTATCCAACATTTGCTGCCATACAGGAGGAGAGATATCACTTAACAGACCAGTACTCTTTGTTTCTCTTGCTTTGAGTCACTTCATCTTTGAGGAGATTATCCAACATTCACTTCCATACAGGAGGAGAGATATCACTTAACAGTTCAGTACTCTTTGTTTCTCTTGCTCTGATTCTCTTCATCTTTGACGAGATTATCCAACATTCGCTTCCATACAGGAGGAGAGATATCACTTAACAGCCCAGTACTCTTTGTTTCTCTTGCTTTGAGTCTCTTCATCTTTGAAGAGATTATCCAACATTCCCTTCCATACAGGAGGAGAGATATCACTTAACAGTTCAGTATTCTTTGTTTCTCTTGCTTTGAGTCTCTTCATCTTTGAGGAGATTATCCAACATTCGCTTCCATACAGGAGGAGAGATATCACTTAACAGCCCAGTACTCTTTGTTTTGCTTGCTTTGAGTCTCTTCATCTTTGAAGAGATTATCCAACATTCGCTTCCATACAGGAGAAGAGATATCACTTAACAGTTCAGTACTCTTTGTTTCTCTTGCTTTGAGTCTCTTCATCTTTGAGGAGATTATCCAACATTCGCTTCCATACAGGAGGAGGGATATCACTTAACAGCCCAGTACTCTTTGTTTCTCTTGCTTTGAGTCTCTTCATCTTTGAAAAGATTATCCAACATTCGCTTCCATACAGGAGGACAGGTATCACTTAACAGCCCAGTACTCTTTGTTTCTCTTGCTTTGAGTCTCTTCATCTTTGAAGAGATTATCCAACATTCGCTTCCATACAGGAGGAGAGATATCACTTAACAGTTCAGTACTCTTTGTTTCTCTTGCTTTGAGTCTCTTCATCTTTGAAGAGAATATCCAACATTCGCTTCTATACAGGAGGAGAGATATCACTTAACAGCCAAGTACTCTTTGTTTCTCTTGCTTTGAGTCTCTTCATCTTTGAAGAGATTATCCAACATTCCCTTCCATACAGGAGGTGAGATATCACTTAACAGTTCAGTACTGTTTGTTTCTCTTGCTTTGAGTCTCTTCATCTTTGAGGAGATTATCCAACATTCGCTTCCATACAGGAGGAGAGATATCACTTAACAGCCCAGTACTCTTTGTTTCGCTTGCTTTGAGTCTCTTCATCTTTGAAGAGATTATCCAACATTCGCTTCCATACAGGATGAGGGATATCACTTCACAGCCCAGTACTCTTTCTTTCTCTTGCTTTGAGTCTCTTCATCTTTGAAGAGATTATCCAACATTCCCTTCCATACAGGAGGAGAGATATCACTTAACAGTTCAGTACTCTTTGTTTCTCTCGCTTTGAGTCTCTTCATCTTTGAAGAGATTATCCAACATACGCTTCCATACAGGAGGAGAGATATCACTTAACAGCCCAGTACTCTTTGTTTCTCTTGCTTTGAGTCTCTTCATCTTTGAAGAGATTATCCAACATTCGCTTCCATACAGGAGGAGAGATAACAGTTATCAGTTCAGTACTCTTTGTTTCTCTTGCTTTGAGTCTCTTCAACTTTGAGGAGATTATCCAATATTCGCCGCCACACAGGAGGAGAGATATCACTTAACAGTTCAGTACACTTTGTTTCTCTTGCTTTGAGTCTCTTCATCTTTGAGGAGATTATCCAACATTTGCTGCCACACAGGAGGAGAGATATCACTTAACAGACCAGTACTCTTTGTTTCTCTTGCTTTGAGTCACTTCATCTTTGAGGAGATTATCCAACATTCGCTTCCATACAGGAGGAGGGATATCACTTAACAGCCCAGTACTCTTTGTTTCTCTTGCTTTGAGTCTCTTCATCTTTGAAAAGATTATCCAACATTCGCTTCCATACAGGAGGACAGGTATCACTTAACAGCCCAGTACTCTTTGTTTCTCTTGCTTTGAGTCTCTTCATCTTTGAAGAGATTATCCAACATTCGCTTCCATACAGGAGGAGAGATATCACTTAACAGTTCAGTACTCTTTGTTTCTCTTGCTTTGAGTCTCTTCATCTTTGAAGAGAATATCCAACATTCGCTTCTATACAGGAGGAGAGATATCACTTAACAGCCAAGTACTCTTTGTTTCTCTTGCTTTGAGTCTCTTCATCTTTGAAGAGATTATCCAACATTCCCTTCCATACAGGAGGTGAGATATCACTTAACAGTTCAGTACTGTTTGTTTCTCTTGCTTTGAGTCTCTTCATCTTTGAGGAGATTATCCAACATTCGCTTCCATACAGGAGGAGAGATATCACTTAACAGCCCAGTACTCTTTGTTTCGCTTGCTTTGAGTCTCTTCATCTTTGAAGAGATTATCCAACATTCGCTTCCATACAGGATGAGGGATATCACTTCACAGCCCAGTACTCTTTCTTTCTCTTGCTTTGAGTCTCTTCATCTTTGAAGAGATTATCCAACATTCCCTTCCATACAGGAGGAGAGATATCACTTAACAGTTCAGTACTCTTTGTTTCTCTCGCTTTGAGTCTCTTCATCTTTGAAGAGATTATCCAACATACGCTTCCATACAGGAGGAGAGATATCACTTAACAGCCCAGTACTCTTTGTTTCTCTTGCTTTGAGTCTCTTCATCTTTGAAGAGATTATCCAACATTCGCTTCCATACAGGAGGAGAGATAACAGTTATCAGTTCAGTACTCTTTGTTTCTCTTGCTTTGAGTCTCTTCAACTTTGAGGAGATTATCCAATATTCGCCGCCACACAGGAGGAGAGATATCACTTAACAGTTCAGTACACTTTGTTTCTCTTGCTTTGAGTCTCTTCATCTTTGAGGAGATTATCCAACATTTGCTGCCACACAGGAGGAGAGATATCACTTAACAGACCAGTACTCTTTGTTTCTCTTGCTTTGAGTCACTTCATCTTTGAGGAGATTATCCAACATTCACTTCCATACAGGAGGAGAGATATCACTTAACAGTTCAGTACTCTTTGTTTCTCTTGCTCTGATTCTCTTCATCTTTGACGAGATTATCCAACATTCGCTTCCATACAGGAGGAGAGATATCACTTAACAGCCCAGTACTCTTTGTTTCTCTTGCTTTGAGTCTCTTCATCTTTGAAGAGATTATCCAACATTCCCTTCCATACAGGAGGAGAGATATCACTTAACAGTTATGTATTCTTTGTTTCTCTTGCTTTGAGTCTCTTCATCTTTGAGGAGATTATCCAACATTCGCTTCCATACAGGAGGAGAGATATCACTTAACAGCCCAGTACTCTTTGTTTTGCTTGCTTTGAGTCTCTTCATCTTTGAAGAGATTATCCAACATTCGCTTCCATACAGGAGAAGAGATATCACTTAACAGTTCAGTACTCTTTGTTTCTCTTGCTTTGAGTCTCTTCATCTTTGAGGAGATTATCCAACATTCGCTTCCATACAGGAGGAGGGATATCACTTAACAGCCCAGTACTCTTTGTTTCTCTTGCTTTGAGTCTCTTCATCTTTGAAAAGATTATCCAACATTCGCTTCCATACAGGAGGACAGGTATCACTTAACAGCCCAGTACTCTTTGTTTCTCTTGCTTTGAGTCTCTTCATCTTTGAAGAGATTATCCAACATTCGCTTCCATACAGGAGGAGAGATATCACTTAACAGTTCAGTACTCTTTGTTTCTCTTGCTTTGAGTCTCTTCATCTTTGAAGAGATTATCCAACATTCCCTTCCATACAGGAGGTGAGATATCACTTAACAGTTCAGTACTGTTTGTTTCTCTTGCTTTGAGTCTCTTCATCTTTGAGGAGATTATCCAACGTTCGCTTCCATACAGGAGGAGAGATATCACTTAACAGTTCAGTACTCTTTGTTTCTCTTGCTTTGAGTCTCTTCATCTTTGAGGAGATTATCCAACATTCGCTTCCATACAGGAGGAGGGATATCACTTAACAGCCCAGTACACTTTGTTTCTCTTGCTTTGCCTCTCTTCATCTTTGAAGAGATTATCCAACATTCGCTTCCATACAGGAGGAGAGATATCACTTTACAGTTCAGTACTCTTTGTTTCTCTTGCTTTGAGTCTCTTCATCTTTGAAGAGATTATCCAACATTCCCTTCCATACAGGAGGTGAGATATCACTTAACAGTTCAGTACTGTTTGTTTCTCTTGCTTTGAGTCTCTTCATCTTTGAGGAGATTATCCAACATTCGCTTCCATACAGGAGGACAGATAACACTTAACAGCCCAGTACTCTTTGTTTCTCTTGCTTTGAGTCTCTTCATCTTTGAAGAGATTATCCAACATTCGCTTCCATACAGGAGGAGAGATATCACTTAACAGTTCAGTACTCTTTGTTTCTCTTGCTTTGAGTCTCTTCATCTTTGAAGAGATTATCCAACATTCACTTCCATACAGGAGGAGAGATATCACTTAACAGCCCAGTACTCTTTGTTTCTCTTGCTTTGAGTCTCTTCATCTTTGAAGAGATTATCCAACATTCGCTTCCATACAGGAGGAGAGATAACACTTATCAGTTCAGTACTTTGTTTCTCTTGCATTGAGTCTCTTCAACTTTGAGGAGATTATCCAACATTCGCTGCCACACAGGAGCAGAGATATCACTTAACAGCCCAGCACTCTTTGTTTCTCTTGCTTTGAATCACTTCATCTTTGAGGAGAATATCCAACATTCACTTCCATACAGGAGGAGAGATATCACTTAACAGTTCAGTACTGTTTGTTTCTCTTGCTTTGAGTCTCTTCATCTTTGAGGAGATTATCCAACGTTCGCTTCCATACAGGAGGAGAGATATCACTTAACAGTTCAGTACTCTTTGTTTCTCTTGCTTTGAGTCTCTTCATCTTTGAGGAGATTATCCAACATTCGCTTCCATACAGGAGGAGGGATATCACTTAACAGCCCAGTACACTTTGTTTCTCTTGCTTTGCCTCTCTTCATCTTTGAAGAGATTATCCAACATTCGCTTCCATACAGGAGGAGAGATATCACTTAACAGTTCAGTACTCTTTGTTTCTCTTGCTTTGAGTCTCTTCATCTTTGAAGAGATTATCCAACATTCCCTTCCATACAGGAGGTGAGATATCACTTAACAGTTCAGTACTGTTTGTTTCTCTTGCTTTGAGTCTCTTCATCTTTGAGGAGATTATCCAACATTCGCTTCCATACAGGAGGACAGATAACACTTAACAGCCCAGTACTCTTTGTTTCTCTTGCTTTGAGTCTCTTCATCTTTGAAGAGATTATCCAACATTCGCTTCCATACAGGAGGAGAGATATCACTTAACAGTTCAGTACTCTTTGTTTCTCTTGCTTTGAGTCTCTTCATCTTTGAAGAGATTATCCAACATTCGCTTCCATACAGGAGGAGAGATATCACTTAACAGCCCAGTACTCTTTGTTTCTCTTGCTTTGAGTCTCTTCATCTTTGAAGAGATTATCCAACATTCGCTTCCATACAGGAGGAGAGATAACACTTATCAGTTCAGTACTCTTTGTTTCTCTTGCATTGAGTCTCTTCAACTTTGAGGAGATTATCCAACATTCGCTGCCACACAGGAGGAGAGATATCACTTAACAGCCCAGCACTCTTTGTTTCTCTTGCTTTGAATCACTTCATCTTTGAGGAGATTATCCAACATTCACTTCCATACAGGAGGAGAGATATCACTTAACAGTTCAGTACTCTTTGTTTCTCTTGCTTTGAGTCTCTTCATCTTTGACGAGATTATCCAACATTCTCTTCCATACAGGAGGAGAGATATCACTTAACAGCCCAGTACTCTTTGTTTCTCTTGCTTTGAGTTTCTTCATCTTTGAAGAGATTATCCAACATTCCCTTCCATACAGTAGGAGAGATATCACTTAACAGTTCAGTATTCTTTGATTCTCTTGCTTTGAGTCTCTTCATCTTTGAGGAGATTATCCAACATTCGCTTCCATACAGGAGGAGAGATATCACTTAACACCCCAGTCCTTTTTGTTTTGCTTGCTTTGTGTCTCTTCATCTTTGAAGAGATTATCCAACATTCGCTTCCATACAGGAGGAGAAATATCACTTAACAGTTCAGTACTCTTTGTTTCTCTTGCTTTGAGTCTCTTCATCTTTGAGGAGATTATCCAACATTCGCTTCCATACAGGAGGAGGGATATCACTTAACAGCCCAGTACTCTTTGATTGTCTTGCTTTGCCTCTCTTAATCTTTGAAGAGATTATCCAACATTCGCTTCCATACAGGAGGAGAGATATCACATAACAGTTCAGTACACTTTGTTTCTCTTGCTTTGAGTCTCTTCATCTTTGATGAGATTATCCAACATTCGCTTCCATACAGGAGGACAGATATCACTTAACAGCCCAGTACTCTTTGTTTCTCTTGCTTTGAGTCTCTTCATCTTTGAAGAGATTATCCAACATTCGCTTCCAAACAGGAGGAGAGATATCACTTAACAGTTCAGTACTCTTTGTTTCTCTTGCTTTGAGTCTCTTCATCTTTGAAGAGATTATCCAACATTCGCTTCCATACAGGAGGAGAGATATCACTTAACAGCCCAGTACTCTTTGTTTCTCTTGCTTTGAGTCTCTTCATCTTTGAAGAGATTATCCAACATTCGCTTCCATACAGGAGGAGAGATAACACTTATCAGTTCAGTACTCTTTGTTTCTCTTGCTTTGAGTCTCTTCATCTTTGAGGAGATTATCCAACATTCGCGGCCACACAGGAGGAGAGATATCACTTAACAGCCCAGTACTCTTTGTTTCTCTTGCTTTGAGTCTCTTCATCTTTGAAGAGATTATCCAACATTCTCTTCCATACAGGAGGAGAGATATCACTTAACAGCCCAGTACTCTTTGTTTCTCTTGCTTTGAGTCTCTTCATCTTTGAGGAGATTATCCAACATTTGCTTTCATACAGGAGGAGAAATATCACTTAACAGCCCAGTACTCTTTGTTTCGCTTGCTTTGAGTCTCTCCATCTTTGAAGAGATTATTCAACATTCGCTTCCATACAGGAGGTGAGATATCACTTAACAGTTCAGTACTCTTTGTTTCTCTTGCTTTGAGTCTCTTCATCTTTGAGGAGATTATCCAAAATTCGCTTCCATACAGGAGGAGGGATATCACTTAACAGCCCAGTACTCTTTGTTTCTCTTGCTTTGAGTCTCTTCATCTTTGAAGAGATTATCAAACATTCGCTTCCATACAGGAGGAGAGATATCACTTAACAGTTCAGTAATCTTTGTTTCTCTTGCTTTGAGTCTCTTCATCTTTGAAGAGATTATCCAACATTCGCTTCCATACAGGAGGAGAGATATCACTTAACAGCCCAGTACTCTTTGTTTCTCTTGCTTTGAGTCTCTTCATCTTTGAAGAGATTATCCAACATTCGCTTCCATACAGGAGGAGTGATAACACTTATCAGTTCAGTACTCTTTGTTTCTCTTGCGTTGAGTCTCTTCAACTTTGAGGAGATTATCCAATATTCGCTGCCACACAGGAGGAGAGATATCACTTAACAGTTCAGTACTCTCTGTTTCTCTTGCTTTGAGTCTCTTCATCTTTGAGGAGATTATCCAACATTCGCTGCCACACAGGAGGAGAGATAACACTTATCAGTTCAGTACTCTTTGTTTCTCTTGCGTTGAGTCTCTTCAACTTTGAGGAGATTATCCAATATTCGCTGCCACACAGGAGGAGAGATATCACTTAACAGTTCAGTACTCTCTGTTTATCTTGCTTTGAGTCTCTTCATCTTTGAGGAGATTATCCAACATTCGCTTCCATACAGGAGGACAGATATCACTTAACAGCCCAGTACTCTTTGTTTCTCTTGCTTTGAGTCTCTTCATCTTTGAAGAGATTATCCAACATTCGCTTCCATACAGGAGGAGAGATATCACTTAACAGTTCAGTACTCTTTGTTTCTCTTGCTTTGAGTCTCTTCATCTTTGAAGAGATTATCCAACATTCGCTTCCATACAGGAGGAGAGATATCACTTAACAGCCCAGTACTCTTTGTTTCTCTTGCTTTGAGTCTCTTCATCTTTGAAGAGATTATCCAACATTCGCTTCCATACAGGAGGAGAGATAACACTTATGAGTTCAGTACACTTTGTTTTTCTTGCTTTGAGTCTCTTCAACTTTGAGGAGATTATCCAATATTCGCTGCCACACAGGAGGAGAGATATCACTTAATAGTTCAGTACTCTTTGTTTCTCTTGCTTTGAGTCTCTTCATCTTTGAGGAGATTATCCAACATTCGCGGTCACACAGGAGGAGAGATATCACTTAACAGCCCAGTACTCTTTGTTTCTCTTGCTTTGAGTCTCTTCATCTTTGAAGAGATTATCCAACATTCTCTTCCATACAAGAGGAGAGATATCACTTAACAGCCCAGTACTCTTTGTTTCTCTTGCTTTGAGTCTCTTCATCTTTGAGGAGATTATCCAACATTCGCTTTCATACAGGAGGAGAAATATGACTTAACAGCCAAGTACTCTTTGTTTCGCTTGCTTTGAGTCTCTTCATCTTTGAAGAGATTATCCAACATTCGCTTCCATACAGGAGGAGAGATATCACTTAACAGTTCAGTACTCTTTGTTTCTCTTGCTTTGAGTCTCTTCATCTTTGAAGAGATTATCCAACATTCGCTTCCATACAGGAGGAGAGATATCACTTAACAGTTCAGTACTCTTTGTTTCTCTTGCTTTGAGTCTCTTCATCTTTGAAGAGATTATCCAACATTCGCTTCCATACAGGAGGAGAGATATCACTTAACAGCCCAGTACTCTTTGTTTCTCTTGCTTTGAGTCTCTTCATCTTTGAAGAGATTATCCAACATTCGCTTCCATACAGGCGGAGTGATAACACTTATCAGTTCAGTACTCTTTGTTTCTCTTGCGTTGAGTCTCTTCAACTTTGAGGAGATTATCCAATATTCGCTGCCACACAGGAGGAGAGATATCACTTAACAGTTCAGTACTCTCTGTTTCTCTTGCTTTGAGTCTCTTCATCTTTGAGGAGATTATCCAACATTCGCTGCCACACAGGAGGAGAGATAACATTTATCAGTTCAGTACTCTTTGTTTCTCTTGCGTTGAGTCTCTTCAACTTTGAGGAGATTATCCAATATTCGCTGCCACACAGGAGGAGAGATATCACTTAACAGTTCAGTACTCTCTGTTTCTCTTGCTTTGAGTTTCTTCATCTTTGAGGAGATTATCCAACATTCGCTGCCACACAGGAGGAGCGATATCACTTAACAGCCCAGTACTCTTTGTTTCTCTTGCTTTGAGTCACTTCAACTTTGAGGAGATTATCCAACATTCGCTTCCATACAGGAGGAGAGATATCACTTAACAGCCCAGTACTCTTTGTTTCTCTTGCTTTGAGTCTCTTCATCTTTGAAGAGATTATCCAACATTCCCTTCCATACAGGAGGAGAGATATCACTTAACAGTTCAGTACTCTTTGTTTCTCTTGCTTTGAGTCTCTTCATCTTTGAGGAGATTATCCAACATTCGCTTCCCTACAGGAGGAGAGATATCATTTAACAGCCCAGTACTCTTTGTTTCGCTTGCTTTGAGTCTCTTCATATTTGAAGAGATTATCCAACATTCGCTTCCATACAGGAGGAGTGATATCACTTAACAGTTCAGTACTCTTTGTTTCTCTTGCTCTGAGTCTCTTCATCTTTGAGAAGATTATCCAACATTCGCTTCCTTACAGGAAGACAGATATCACTTAACAGTTCAGTACTCTTTGTTTCTCTTGCTTTGAGTCTCTTCAACTTTGAGGAGATTATCCAATATTCGCTGCCACACAGGAGGAGAGATATCATTTAACAGTTCAGTACACTTTGTTTCTCTTGCTTTGAGTCTCTTCATCTTTGAGGAGATTATCCAACATTCGCTGCCACACACGAGGAGAGATATCACTTAACAGCCCAGTACTCTTTGTTTCTCTTGCTTTGAGTCTCTTCATCTTTGAAGAGATTATCCAACATTCCCTTCCATACAGGAGGAGAGATATCACTTAACAGTTCAGTACTCTTTGTATCTCTTGCTTTTAGTCTCTTCATCTTTGACGAGATTATCCAACATTCGCTTCCATACAGGAGGAGAGATATCACTTAACAGCCCAGTACTCTTTGTTTCTCTTGCTTTGAGTCTCTTCATCTTTGAAGAGATTATCCAACATTCCCATCCATACAGGAGGAGAGATATCATTTAACAGTTCAGTACTCTTTGATTCTCTTGCTTTGAGTCTCTTCATCTTTGAGGAGATTATCCAACATTCGCTTCCATACAGGAGGAGAGATATCAATTAACAGCCTAGTACTCTTTGTTTCGCTTGCTTTGAGTCTCTTCATCTTTGAAGAGATTATCCAACATTCGCTTCCATACAGGAGGAGAGATATCACTTAACAGTTCAGTACTTTTTGTTTCTCTTGCTTTGAGTCTCTTCATCTTTGAGGAGATTATCCAACATTCGCTTCCATACAGGAGGAGGGATATCACTTAACAGCCCAGTACTCTTTGTTTCTCTTGCTTTGAGTCTCTTCATCTTTGAAGAGATTATCCAACATTCGCTTCCATACAGTAGGAGAGATATCACTTAACAGCCCAGTACTCTTTGTTTCTCTTGTTTTGAGTCTCTTCATCTTTGAAAAGATTATCCAACATTCGCTTCCATACAGGAGGAGAGATAACACTTATGAGTTCAGTACTCTTTGTTTCTCTTGCTTTGAGTCTCTTCAACTTTGACGAGATTATCCAATATTCGCTGCCACACAGGAGGAGAGATATCACTTAACAGTTCAGTACTCTTTGTTTCTCTTGCTTTGAGTCTCTTCATCTTTGAGGAGATTATCCAACATTCACTGACACACAGGAGGAGAGATATCACTTAACAGCCCAGTACTCTTTGTTTCTCTTACTTTGAGTCTCTTTATCTTTGAAGAGATTATCCAACATTCGCTTCCATACAGGAGGAGAGATATCACTTAACAGTTCAGTACTCTTTGTTTCTCTTGCTTTGAGTCTCTTCATCTTTGAAAAGATTATCCAACATTCGCTTCCATACAGGAGGAGAGATATCACTTAACAGCCAAGTACTCTTTGTTTCGCTTGCTTTGAGTCTCTTCATCTTTGAAGAGATTATCCAACATTCGCTTCCATACAGGAAAAGATATATCACTTAACAGTTCAGTACTCTTTGTTTCTCTTGCTTTGAGTCTCTTCATCTTTGAGGAGATTATCCAACATTCGCTTCCATACAGGAGGAGGGATATCACTTAACAGCCCAGTACTCTTTGTTTCTCTTGCTTTGAGTCTCTTCATCTTTGAAGAGATTATCCAACATTCGCTTCCATACAGTAGGAGAGATATCACTTAACAGCCCAGTACTCTTTGTTTCTCTTGTTTTGAGTCTCTTCATCTTTGAGGAGATTATCCAACATTCGCTTCCATACAGGAGGACAGATAACACTTATGAGTTCAGTACTCTTTGTTTCTCTTGCTTTGAGTCTCTTCAACTTTGACGAGATTATCCAATATTAGCTGCCACACAGGAGGAGAGATATCACTTAACAGTTCAGTACTCTTTGTTTCTCTTGCTTTGAGTCTCTTCATCTTTGAGGAGATTATCCAACATTCGCTTCCATACAGGAGGAGAGATATCACTTAACAGTTCAGTACTCTTTGTTTTTCTTGATTTGAGTCTCTTCATCTTTGAGGAGATTATCCAACATTCGCTTCCATACAGGAGGAGAGATATCACTTAACAGTTCAGTACTCTTTGTTTTTCTTGAATTGAGTCTCTTCATCTTTGAGGAGATTATCCAACATTCGCTTCCATACAGGAAGAGAGATATCACTTAACAGTTCAGTACTCTTTGTTTCTCTTGCTTTGAGTCTCTTCATCTTTGAGGAGATTATCCAACATTTGCTTCCATACAGGAGGAGAGATATCACTTAACAGTTCTGTACTCTTTGTTTCTCTTGCTTTGAGTTTCTTCATCTTTGAGGAGATTATCCAACATTCGCTTCCATACAGGAGGAGAGATATCACTTAACAGCCCAGTACTCTTTGTTTCTCTTGCTTTGAGTCTCTTCATCTTTGAGGAGATTATCCAACATTCGCTGCCACACAGGAGGAGAGATATCACTTAACAGCCCAGTACTCTTTGTTTCTCTTGCTTTGAGTCTCTTCATCTTTGAAGAGATTATCCAATATTCGCTCCCATACAGGAGGAGAGATATCACTTAACAGTTCAGTGCTCTTTGTTTCTCTTGCTTTGAGTCTCTTCATCTTTGAAGACATTATCCAACATTCGCTTCCATACAGGAGGAGAGATATCACTTAACAGCCCAGTACTCTTTGTTTCTCTTGCTTTGAGTCTCTTCATCTTTGAGGAGATTATCCAACATTCGCTTCCATACAGGAGGAGGGATATCACTTAACAGCCCAGTACTCTTTGTTTCTCTTGCTTTAGTCTCTTCATCTTTGAAGAGATTATCCAACATTCGCTTCCATACAGGAGGAGAGATATCACTTAACAGTTCAGTACACTTTGTTTCTCTTGATTTGAGTCTCTTCATCTTTGAGGAGATTATCCAACATTCGCTTCCATACAGGAGGACAGATATCACTTAACAGCCCAGTACTCTTTGTTTCTCTTGCTTTGAGCCTCTTCAGCTTTGAGGAGATTATCCAACATTCACTTCCATACAGGAGGAGAGATATCACTTAACAGTTCAGTACTCTTTGTTTCTCTTGCTTTGAGTCTCTTCATCGTTGACGAGATTATCCAACATTCGCTTCCATACAGGAGGAGAGATATCACTTAACAGCCCAGTACTCTTTGTTTCTCTTGCTTTGAGTCTCTTTATCTTTGAATAGATTATCCAACATTCCCTTCCATACAGGAGGAGAGATATCACTTAACAGTTCAGTACTCTTTGTTTCTCTTGCTTTGAGTCTCTTCATCTTTGAGGATATTATCCAACATTCGCTTCCATACAGGAGGAGAGATATCACTTAACAGCCAAGTACTCTTTGTTTGTCTTGCTTTGAGTCTCTTCATCTTTGAAGAGATTATCCAACATTCGCTTCCATACAGGAGGAAATATATCACTTAACAGTTCAGTACTCTTTGTTTCTCTTGCTTTGAGTCTCTTCATCTTTGAGGAGATTATCCAACATTCGCTTCCATACAGGAGGAGAGATATCACTTAACTGCCCAGTACTGTTTGTTTCTCTTGCTTTGAGTCTCTTCATCTTTGAAGAGATTATCCAACATTCCCTTCCATACAGGAGGAGAGATAACACTTATCAGTTCAGTACTCTTTGTTTCTCTTGCTTTGAGTCTCTTCAACTTTGAGGAGATTATCCAATATTCGCTGCCACACAGGAGGAGAGATATCACTTAACAGTTCAGTACTCTTTGTTTCTCTTGCTTTGAGTCTCTTCATCTTTGAGGAGATTTTTCCAACATTCGCTTCCATACAGGAGGAGAGATATCACTTAACAGTTCAGTACTCTTTGTTTTTCTTGATTTGAGTCTCTTCATCTTTGAGGAGATTATCCAACATTCGCTTCCATACAGGAGGAGAGATATCACTTAACAGTTCAGTACTCTTTGTTTTTCTTGAATTGAGTCTCTTCATCTTTGAGGAGATTATCCAACATTCGCTTCCATACAGGAAGAGAGATATCACTTAACAGTTCAGTACTCTTTGTTTCTCTTACTTTGAGTCTCTTCATCTTTGAGGAGATTATCCAACATTCGCTTCCATACAGGAGGAGAGATATCACTTAACAGTTCTGTACTCTTTGTTTCTCTTGCTTTGAGTTTCTTCATCTTTGAGGAGATTATCCAACATTCGCTTCCATACAGGAGGAGAGATATCACTTAACAGCCCAGTACTCTTTGTTTCTCTTGCTTTGAGTCTCTTCATCTTTGAGGAGATTATCCAACATTCGCTGCCACACAGGAGGAGAGATATCACTTAACAGCCCAGTACTCTTTGTTTCTCTTGCTTTGAGTCTCTTCATCTTTGAAGAGATTATCCAATATTCGCTCCCATACAGGAGGAGAGATATCACTTAACAGTTCAGTGCTCTTTGATTCTCTTGCTTTCAGTCTCTTCATCTTTGAAGACATTATCCAACATTCGCTTCCATACAGGAGGAGAGATATCACTTAACAGCCAAGTACTCTTTGTTTCTCTTGCTTTGAGTCTCTTCATCTTTGAGGAGATTATCCAACATTCGCTTCCATACAGGAGGAGGGATATCACTTAACAGCCCAGTACTCTTTGTTTCTCTTGCTTTGAGTCTCTTCATCTTTGAGGAGATTATCCAACATTCGCTTCCATACAGGAGGAGAGATATCACTTAACAATTCAGTACACTTTGTTTCTCTTGATTTGAGTCTCTTCATCTTTGAGGAGATTATCCAACATTCGCTTCCATACAGGAGGACAGATATCACTTAACAGCCCAGTACTCTTTGTTTCTCTTGCTTTGAGCCTCTTCAGCTTTGAGGAGATTATCCAACATTCACTTCCATACAGGAGGAGAGATATCACTTAACAGTTCAGTACTCTTTGTTTCTCTTGCTTTGAGTCTCTTCATCGTTGACGAGATTATCCAACATTTGCTTCCATACAGGAGGAGAGATATCACTTAACAGCCCAGTACTCTTTGTTTCTCTTGCTTTGAGTCTCTTTATCTTTGAAGAGATTATCCAACATTCCCTTCCATACAGGAGGAGAGATATCACTTAACAGTTCAGTACTCTTTGTTTCTCTTGCTTTGAGTCTCTTCATCTTTGAGGATATTATCCAACATTCGCTTCCATACAGGAGGAGAGATATCACTTAACAGCCAAGTACTCTTTGTTTCGCTTGCTTTGAGTCTCTTCATCTTTGAAGAGATTATCCAACATTCGCTTCCATACAGGAGGAAATATATCACTTAACAGTTCAGTACTCTTTGTTTCTCTTGCTTTGAGTCTCTTCATCTTTGAGGAGATTATCCAACATTCGCTTCCATACAGGAGGAGGGATATCACTTAACAACCCAGCATTCTTTGTTTGTCTTGCTTTGAGTCTCTTCATTTTTGAAGAGATTATCCAACATTCGCTTCCATACAGGAGGAGAGATATCACTTAACAATTCAGTACTCTTTGTTTCTCTTGCTTTGAGTCTCTTCATCTTTGAGGAGATTATCCAACATTCGCTTCCATACAGGAGGAGAGATATCACTTAACAGCCCAGTACTCTTTGTTTCTCTTGCTTTTAGTCTCTTCATCTTTGAAGAGATTATCCAACATTCGCTTCCATACAGGAGGAGAGATATCACTTAACAGTTCAGTACACTTTGTTTCTCTTGCTTTGAGGCTCTTCATCTTTGAGGAGATTATCCAACATTCGCTTCCATACAGGAGGAGAGATATCACTTAACAGTTCAGTACTCTTTGTTTCTCTTGCTTTGAGTCTCTTCATCTTTGAAGAGATTATCCAACATTCGCTTCCATACAGGAGGAGAGATATCACTTAACAGCCCAGGACTCTTTTTTTCTCTTTCTTTGAGTCTCTTCACCTTTGAAGAGATTATCCAACATTCCCTTCAATACAGGAGGAGAGATAACACATATCAGTTCAGTACTCTTTGTTTCTCTTGCTTTGAGTCTCTTCAACTTTGAGGAGATTATCCAATATTCGCTGCCACACAGGAGGAGAGATATCACTTAACAGTTCAGTACTCTTTGTTTCTCTTGCTTTGAGTCTCTTCATCTTTGAGGAGATTATCCCACATTCGCTTCCATACAGGAGGAGAGATATCTCTTAACAGTTCAGTACTCTTTGTTTTTCTTGATTTGAGTCTCTTCATCTTTGAGGAGATTATCCAATATTCGCTGCCACACAGGAGGAGAGATATCACTTAACAGTTCAGTACTCTTTGTTTCTCTTGCTTTGAGTCTCTTCATCTTTGAGGAGATTATCCAACATTCGCTTCCATACAGGAGGAGAGATATCACTTAACAGT
Source organism: Acanthosepion esculentum (assembly GCA_964036315.1). Classification (NCBI taxonomy): domain Eukaryota; kingdom Metazoa; phylum Mollusca; class Cephalopoda; order Sepiida; family Sepiidae; genus Acanthosepion; species Acanthosepion esculentum. The sequence goes on from OZ038505.1 coordinate 44,222,045, forward strand.
TCAGTACTCTTTGTTTCTCTTGCTTTGAGTTTCTTCATCTTTGAGTAGATTATCCAACATTCGCTTCCATACAGGAGGAGAGATATCACTTAACAGCCCAGTACTCTTTGTTTCTCTTGCTTTGAGTCTCTTCATCTTTGAGGAGATTATCCAACATTCGCTGCCACACAGGAGGAGAGATATCACTTAACAGCCCAGTACTCTTTGTTTCTCTTGCTTTGAGTCTCTTCATCTTTGAAGAGATTATACAATATTCGCTCCCATACAGGAGGAGAGATATCACTTAACAGTTCAGTGCTCTTTGTTTCTCTTGCTTTCAGTCTCTTCATGTTTGAAGAGATTATCCAACATTCGCTTCCATACAGGAGGAGAGATATCACTTAACGGCCAGGTACTAATTGTTTCTCTTGCTTTGAGTCTCTTCATCTTTGAGGAGATTATCCAACATTCGCTTCCATACAGGAGGAGAGATATCACTTAAAAGTTCAGCACTCTTTGTTTCTCTTGCTTTGAGTCTCTTCATCTTTGAGGAGATTATCCAACATTCGCTTCCATACAGGAGAAGAGATATCACTTAACAGTTCAGTACTCTTTGTTTCTCTTGCTTTGAGTCTCTTCATCTTTGAGGAGATTATCCAACATTCGCTTCCATGCAGGAGGAGAGATATCACTTAACAGTTCAGTACTCTTTGTTTCTCTTGCTTTGAGTCTCTTCATCTTTGAGGAGATTATCCAACATTCGCTGCCACACAGGAGGAAAGATATCACTTAACAGCCCAGTACTCTTTGTTTCTCTTGCTTTGAGTCTCTTCATCTTTGAAGAGATTATCCAACATTCGCTTCCATACAGGCGGAAAGATATCACTTAACACTTCAGTACTCTTTGTTTCTCTTGCTTTGAGTCTCTTCATCTTTGAGGAGGTTATCCAACATTCGCTTCCATACAGGAGGAGAGATATCACTTAACAGCCCAGTACTCTTTTTTTCGCTTGCTTTGAGTCTCTTCATCTTTGAGGAGATTATCCAACAGTGGCTTCCATACAGGAGGACAGATATCAATTAACAGTTCTGTACTCTTTGTTTCTCTTGCTTTGAGTCTCTTCATCTTTGAGGAGATTATCCAACATTCGCTTCCATCCAGGAGGAGAGATATCACTTAACAGTTCAGTACTCTTTGTTTCTCTTACTATGAGTCTCTTCATATTTGAAGAGATTATCCAACATTCGCTTCCATACAGGAGGAGAGATATCACTTAACAGTAAAGCACTCTTTGTTTCTCTTGCTTTGAGTCTCTTCATCTTTGAGGAGATTATCCAACATTCGCTTCCATACAGGAGGAGAGATATCACTTAACAATTCAGTACTCTTTGTTTCTCTGGCTTTGAGCCTTTTCATCTTTGAGGAGATTATCCAACATTCGCTTCCATGCAGGAGGAGAGATATCACTTAACAGTTCAGTACTCTTTGTTTCTCTTGCTTTCAGTCTCTTAATCTTTGAGGAGATTATCCAACATTCGCTGCCACACAGGAGGGGAGATATCACTTAACAGCCCAGTACTCTTTGTTTCTCTTGCTTTGTGTCACCTCATCTTTGAGGAGATTATCCAACATTCACTTCCATACAGGAGGAGAGATGTCACTTAACAGTTCAGTAATCTTTGTTTCTCTTGCTGTGAGTCTCTTCATCTTTGAGATTATCCAACATTCCCTTCCATACAGGAGGAGAGATATCACTTAACAGCCCAGTACTCTTTGTTTCTCTTGCTTTGAGTCTCTTCATCTTTGAAGAGATTATCCAACATTCGTTTCCATACAGGAGGAGAGATATCACTTAACAGTTCCGTAATCTTTGTTTCTCTTGCTTTGAGTCTCTTCATCTTTGAGATTATCCAACATTCGCTTCCATACAGGAGGGGAGATATCACTTAACAGCCCAGTACTCTTTGTTTCTCTTGCTTTGAGTCTCTTCATCTTTGAAGAGATTATCCAACATTCGCTTCATACAGGGGGAGAGATATCACTTAACAGTTCAGTACTTTTTGTTTCTCTTGCTTTGAGTCTCTTCATCTTTGAGGAGATTATCCAACATTCGCTTCGATACAGGAGGAGAGATATCACTTAACAGCCAAGTACTCTTTGTTTCTCTTGCTTTGAGTCTCTTCATCTTTGAGGAGATTATCCAACATTCGCTTCCATTACAGGAGGAGAGATATCACTTAACAGCCCAGTACTCTTTGTTTCTCTTGCTTTGAGTCGCTTCATCTTTGAGGAGATTATCCAACATTCGCTGCCACACAGGAGGAGAGATATCACTTAACAGCCTAGTATTCTTTGTTTCTCTTGCTTTGAGTCTATTCATCTTTGAAGAGATTATCCAACATTCGCTCCCATACAGGAGGAGAGATATCACTTAACAGTTAAGTGCTCCTTGTTTCTCTTGCTTTGAGTCTCTTCATCTTTGAGGAGATTATCCAACATTCGCTTCCATGCAGGAGGAGGGATATCACTTAACAGTTCAGTACTCTTTGTTTTTCTTGATTTGAGTCTCTTCATCTTTGAGGAGATTATCCAACATTCGCTTCCATACAGGAGGAGAGATATTACTTAACAGTTCAGTACTCTTTGTTTCTCTTGAATTGAGTATCTTCATCTTTGAGGAGATTATCCAACATTCGCTTCCATACAGGAGGAGAGATATCACTTAACAGTTCAGTACTCTTTGTTTCTCTTGCTTTGAGTCTCTTCATCTTTGAGGAGATTATCCAACATTCGCTTCCATACAGGAGGAGAGATATCACTTAACAGCCCAGTACTCTTTGTTTCACTTGCTTTGAGTCTCTTCATCTTTGAGGAGATTATCCAACATTCGCTGCCACACAGGAGGAGAGATATCACTTAACAGCCCAGTACTCTTTGTTTCTCTTGATTTGAGTCTCTTCATCTTTGAAGAGATTATCCAATATTCGCTCCCATACAGGAGGAGAGATATCACTTAACAGTTCAGTGCTCTTTGTTTCTCTTGCTTTCAGTCTCTTCTTCTTTGAAGAGATTATCCAACATTCGCTTCCATACAGGAGGAGAGATATCACTTAACGGCCCAGTACTATTTGTTTCTCTTGCTTTGAGTCTCTTCAACTTTGAAGAGATTATCCAACATTCGCTTCCATACAGGAGGAGAGATATCACTTAAAAGTTCAGCACTCTTTGTTTCTCTTGCTTTGAGTCTCTTCATCTTTGAGGAGATTATCCAACATTCGCTTCGATACAGGAGGAGAGATATCACTTAACAGCCCACTACTCTTTGTTTCTCTTGCTTTGAGTCTCTTCATCTTTGAGGAGATTATCCAACATTCGCTTCCATTACAGGAGGACAGATATCACTTAACAGCCCAGTACTCTTTGTTTCTCTTGCTTTGAGTCTCTTCAACTTTAAAGAGATTATCCAACATTTGCTTCCATACAGGAGGAGAGATATCACTTAACAGTTCAGTACTCTTTGTTTCTCTTGCTTTGAGTCTCTTCATCTTTGAAGAGATTATCCAACATTCGCTTCCATACAGGAGGAGAGATATCACTTAACAGCCCAGGACTCTTTTTTTCTCTTTCTTTGAGTCTCTTCACCTTTGAAGAGATTATCCAACATCCCCTTCCATACAGGAGGAGAGATAACACTTATCAGTTCAGTACTCTTTGTTTCTCTTGCTTTGAGTCTCTTCATCTTTGAGGAGATTATCCAACATTCGCTGCCACACAGTAGGAAAGATATCACTTAACAGCCCAGTACTCTTTGTTTCTCTTGATTTGAGTCTCTTCATCTTTGAAGAGATTATCCAACATTCGGTCCCATACAGGAGGAGAGATATCACTTAACAGTTCAGTACTCTTTGTTTCTCTTGCTTTGAGTCTCTTTGTCTTTGAAGAGATTATCCAACATTCGCTTCCATACAGGAGGAGAGATATCACTTAACAGTACAGCACTCTTTGTTTCTCTTGCTTTGAGTCTCTTCATCTTTGATAAGATTATCCAACATTCGCTTCCTTACAGGAGGAGAGATATCACTTAACAGTTCAGTACTCTTTGTTTCTCTTGCTTTGAGTCTCTTCATCTTTGAGGAGATTATCCAACATTCGCTTCCATGCAGGATGAGAGATATCACTTAGCAGTTCAGTACTCTTTGTTTCTCTTGCTTTGAGTCTCTTAATCTTTGAGGAGATTATCCAACATTCGCTGCCACACAGGAGGGGAGATATCACTTAAAGGCCCAGTACTCTTTGTTTCTCTTGCTTTGAGTCTCTTCATCTTTGAGGAGATTATCCAACATTCGCTTCCATACAGGAGGAGAGATATCACTTAACAGTTCAGTAATCTTTGTTTCTCTTGCTGTGAGTCTCTTCACCTTTGAGATTATCCAACATTCGCTTCCATACAGGAGGAGAGATATCACTTAACAGCCCAGTACTCTTTGTTTCTCTTGCTTTGAGTCTCTTCATCTTTGAAGACATTATCCAACATTCGCTTCCATACAGGGGGAGAGATATCACTTAACAGTTCAGTACTCTTTGTTTCTCTTGCTTTGAGTCTCTTCATCTTTGAAGAGATTATACAATATTCGCTCCCATACAGGAGGAGAGATATCACTTAACAGTTCAGTGCTCTTTGTTTCTCTTGCTTTCAGTCTCTTCATGTTTGAAGAGATTATCCAACATTCGCTTCCATACAGGAGGAGAGATATCACTTAACAGTTCAGTACTCTTTGTTTCTCTTGCTTTGAGTTTCTTCATCTTTGAGTAGATTATCCAACATTCGCTTCCATACAGGAGGAGAGATATCACTTAACAGCCCAGTACTCCTTGTTTCTCTTGCTTTGAGTCTCTTCATCTTTGAGGAGATTATCCAACATTCGCTGCCACACAGGAGGAGAGATATCACTTAACAGCCCAGTACTCTTTGTTTCTCTTGCTTTGAGTCTCTTCATCTTTGAAGAGATTATACAATATTCGCTCCCATACAGGAGGAGAGATATCACTTAACAGTTCAGTGCTCTTTGTTTCTCTTGCTTTCAGTCTCTTCATGTTTGAAGAGATTATCCAACATTCGCTTCCATACAGGAGGAGAGATATCACTTAACGGCCACGTACTAATTGTTTCTCTTGCTTTGAGTCTCTTCATCTTTGAGGAGATTATCCAACATTCGCTTCCATACAGGAGGAGAGATATCACTTAAAAGTTCAGCACTCTTTGTTTCTCTTGCTTTGAGTCTCTTCATCTTTGAGGAGATTATCCAACATTCGCTTCCATACAGGAGAAGAGATATCACTTAACAGTTCAGTACTCTTTGTTTCTCTTGCTTTGAGTCTCTTCATCTTTGAGGAGATTATCCAACATTCGCTTCCATGCAGGAGGAGAGATATCACTTAACAGTTCAGTGCTCTTTGTTTCTCTTGCTTTCAGTCTCTTCTTCTTTGAAGAGATTATCCAACATTCGCTTCCATACAGGAGGAGAGATATCACTTAACGGCCCAGTACTATTTGTTTCTCTTGCTTTGAGTCTCTTCAACTTTGAAGAGATTATCCAACATTCGCTTCCATACAGGAGGAGAGATATCACTTAAAAGTTCAGCACTCTTTGTTTCTCTTGCTTTGAGTCTCTTCATCTTTGAGGAGATTATCCAACATTCGCTTCGATACAGGAGGAGAGATATCACTTAACAGCCCACTACTCTTTGTTTCTCTTGCTTTGAGTCTCTTCATCTTTGAGGAGATTATCCAACATTCGCTTCCATTACAGGAGGACAGATATCACTTAACAGCCCAGTACTCTTTGTTTCTCTTGCTTTGAGTCTCTTCAACTTTAAAGAGATTATCCAACATTTGCTTCCATACAGGAGGAGAGATATCACTTAACAGTTCAGTACTCTTTGTTTCTCTTGCTTTGAGTCTCTTCATCTTTGAAGAGATTATCCAACATTCGCTTCCATACAGGAGGAGAGATATCACTTAACAGCCCAGGACTCTTTTTTTCTCTTTCTTTGAGTCTCTTCACCTTTGAAGAGATTATCCAACATCCCCTTCCATACAGGAGGAGAGATAACACTTATCAGTTCAGTACTCTTTGTTTCTCTTGCTTTGAGTCTCTTCATCTTTGAGGAGATTATCCAACATTCGCTGCCACACAGTAGGAAAGATATCACTTAACAGCCCAGTACTCTTTGTTTCTCTTGATTTGAGTCTCTTCATCTTTGAAGAGATTATCCAACATTCGGTCCCATACAGGAGGAGAGATATCACTTAACAGTTCAGTACTCTTTGTTTCTCTTGCTTTGAGTCTCTTTGTCTTTGAAGAGATTATCCAACATTCGCTTCCATACAGGAGGAGAGATATCACTTAACAGTACAGCACTCTTTGTTTCTCTTGCTTTGAGTCTCTTCATCTTTGATAAGATTATCCAACATTCGCTTCCTTACAGGAGGAGAGATATCACTTAACAGTTCAGTACTCTTTGTTTCTCTTGCTTTGAGTCTCTTCATCTTTGAGGAGATTATCCAACATTCGCTTCCATGCAGGATGAGAGATATCACTTAGCAGTTCAGTACTCTTTGTTTCTCTTGCTTTGAGTCTCTTAATCTTTGAGGAGATTATCCAACATTCGCTGCCACACAGGAGGGGAGATATCACTTAAAGGCCCAGTACTCTTTGTTTCTCTTGCTTTGAGTCTCTTCATCTTTGAGGAGATTATCCAACATTCGCTTCCATACAGGAGGAGAGATATCACTTAACAGTTCAGTAATCTTTGTTTCTCTTGCTGTGAGTCTCTTCACCTTTGAGATTATCCAACATTCGCTTCCATACAGGAGGAGAGATATCACTTAACAGCCCAGTACTCTTTGTTTCTCTTGCTTTGAGTCTCTTCATCTTTGAAGACATTATCCAACATTCGCTGCCACACAGGAGGAGAGATATCACTTAACAGCCCAGTACTCTTTGTTTCTCTTGCTTTGAGTCTCTTCATCTTTGAGGAGATTATCCCACATTCACTTCCATACAGGAGGAGAGATATCAATTAACAGTTAAGTAATCTTTGTTTCTCTTGCTTTGAGTCTCTTCATCTTTGAGATTATCCAACATTCGCTTCCATACAGGAGGAGAGATATCACTTAACAGCCCAGTACTCTTTGTTTCTCTTGCTTTGAGTCTCTTCATCTTTGAAGAGATTATCCAACATTCGCTTCCATACAGGCGGAAAGATATCACTTAACACTTCAGTACTCTTTGTTTCTCTTGCTTTGAGTCTCTTCATCTTTGAGGAGGTTATCCAACATTCGCTTCCATACAGGAGGAGAGATATCACTTAACAGCCCAGTACTCTTTTTTTCGCTTGCTTTGAGTCTCTTCATCTTTGAGGAGATTATCCAACAGTGGCTTCCATACAGGAGGACAGATATCAATTAACAGTTCTGTACTCTTTGTTTCTCTTGCTTTGAGTCTCTTCATCTTTGAGGAGATTATCCAACATTCGCTTCCATCCAGGAGGAGAGATATCACTTAACAGTTCAGTACTCTTTGTTTCTCTTACTATGAGTCTCTTCATATTTGAAGAGATTATCCAACATTCGCTTCCATACAGGAGGAGAGATATCACTTAACAGTAAAGCACTCTTTGTTTCTCTTGCTTTGAGTCTCTTCATCTTTGAGGAGATTATCCAACATTCGCTTCCATACAGGAGGAGAGATATCACTTAACAATTCAGTACTCTTTGTTTCTCTGGCTTTGAGTCTTTTCATCTTTGAGGAGATTATCCAACATTCGCTTCCATGCAGGAGGAGAGATATCACTTAACAGTTCAGTACTCTTTGTTTCTCTTGCTTTCAGTCTCTTCATCTTTGAGGAGATTATCCAACATTCGCTGCCACACAGGAGGGGAGATATCACTTAACAGCCCAGTACTCTTTGTTTCTCTTGCTTTGTGTCACCTCATCTTTGAGGAGATTATCCAACATTCACTTCCATACAGGAGGAGAGATGTCACTTAACAGTTCAGTAATCTTTGTTTCTCTTGCTGTGAGTCTCTTCATCTTTGAGATTATCCAACATTCCCTTCCATACAGGAGGAGAGATATCACTTAACAGCCCAGTACTCTTTGTTTCTCTTGCTTTGAGTCTCTTCATCTTTGAAGAGATTATCCAACATTCGTTTCCATACAGGAGGAGAGATATCACTTAACAGTTCCGTAATCTTTGTTTCTCTTGCTTTGAGTCTCTTCATCTTTGAGATTATCCAACATTCGCTTCCATACAGGAGGGGAGATATCACTTAACAGCCCAGTACTCTTTGTTTCTCTTGCTTTGAGTCTCTTCATCTTTGAAGAGATTATCCAACATTCGCTTCATACAGGGGGAGAGATATCACTTAACAGTTCAGTACTTTTTGTTTCTCTTGCTTTGAGTCTCTTCATCTTTGAGGAGATTATCCAACATTCGCTTCGATACAGGAGGAGAGTTATCACTTAACAGCCAAGTACTCTTTGTTTCTCTTGCTTTGAGTCTCTTCATCTTTGAGGAGATTATCCAACATTCGCTTCCATTACAGGAGGAGAGATATCACTTAACAGCCCAGTACTCTTTGTTTCTCTTGCTTTGAGTCGCTTCATCTTTGAGGAGATTATCCAACATTCGCTGCCACACAGGAGGAGAGAGATCACTTAACAGCCTAGTATTCTTTGTTTCTCTTGCTTTGAGTCTCTTCAACTTTAAAGAGATTATCCAACATTCGCTTCCATACAGGAGGAGAGATATCACTTAACAGTTCAGTACTCTTTGTTTCTCTTGCTTTGAGTCTCTTCATCTTTGAAGAGATTATCCAACATTCGCTTCCATACAGGAGGAGAGATATCACTTAACAGCCCAGGACTCTTTTTTTCTCTTTCTTTGAGTCTCTTCACCTTTGAAGAGATTATCCAACATCCCCTTCCATACAGGAGGAGAGATAACACTTATCAGTTCAGTACTCTTTGTTTCTCTTGCTTTGAGTCTCTTCATCTTTGAGGAGATTATCCAACATTCGCTGCCACACAGTAGGAAAGATATCACTTAACAGCCCAGTACTCTTTGTTTCTCTTGATTTGAGTCTCTTCATCTTTGAAGAGATTATCCAACATTCGGTCCCATACAGGAGGAGAGATATCACTTAACAGTTCAGGGCTCTTTGTTTCTCTTGCTTTGAGTCTCTTCATCTTTGAAGAGATTATCCAACATTCGCTTACATACAGGAGGAGAGATATCACTTAACAGTTCAGTACTCTTTGTTTCTCTTGCTTTGAGTCTCTTTGTCTTTGAAGAGATTATCCAACATTCGCTTCCATACAGGAGGAGAGATATCACTTAACAGTTCAGTACTCTTTGTTTCTCTTGCTTTGAGTCTCTTCATCTTTGAGGAGATTATCCAACATTCGCTGCCACACAGGAGGGGAGATATCACTTAAAGGCCCAGTACTCTTTGTTTCTCTTGCTTTGAGTCTCTTCATCTTTGAGGAGATTATCCAACATTCGCTTCCATACAGGAGGAGAGATATCACTTAACAGTTCAGTAATCTTTGTTTCTCTTGCTGTGAGTCTCTTCACCTTTGAGATTATCCAACATTCGCTTCCATACAGGAGGAGAGATATCACTTAACAGCCCACTACTCTTTGTTTCTCTTGCTTTGAGTCTCTTCATCTTTGAAGACATTATCCAACATTCGCTTCCATACAGGAGGAGAGATATCACTTAACAGTTCCGTAATCTTTGTTTCTCTTGCTTTGTGTCTCTTCATCTTTGAGATTATCCAACATTCGCTTCCATACAGGGGGAGAGATATCACTTAACAGTTCAGTACTCTTTGTTTCTCTTGCTTTGAGTCTCTTCATCTTTGAGGAGATTATCCAACATTCGCTTCCATACAGGAGGAGAGATATCACTTAACAGCCCAGTACTCTTTGTTTCGCTTGCTTTGAGTCTCTTCATCTTTGAGGAGATTATCCAACATTCGCTTCCATTACAGGAGTAGAGATATCACTTAACAGCCCAGTACTCTTTGTTTCTCTTGCTTTGAGTCTCTTAATCTTTGAGGAGATTATCCAACATTCGCTGCCACACAAAAGGAGAGATATCACTTAACAGCCCAGTACTCTTTGTTTCTCTTGCTGTGAGTCTCTTCATCTTTGAAGAGATTATCCAACATTCGCTCCCATACAGGAGGAGAGATATCACTTAACAGTTCAGTGCTCTTTGTTTCTCTTGCTTTGAGTCTCTTCATCTTTGAAGAGATTATCCAACATTCGCTTCCATACACGAGGAGAGATATCACTTAACAGCCCAGTACTATTTGTTTCTCTTGCTTTGAGTCTCTTCATCTTTGAAGAGATTATCCAACATTCGCTTCCATACAGGAGGAGAGATATCACTTAACAGTTCAGTACTCTTTGTTTCTCTTGCTTTGAGTCTCTTCATCTTTGAAGAGATTATCCAACATTCGCTGCCACACCGGAGGGGAGATATCATTTAAAGGCCCAGTACTCTTTGTTTCTCTTGCTTTGAGTCTCTTCATCTTTGAGGAGATTATCCAACATTCACTTCCATACAGGAGGAGAGATATCACTTAACAGTTCCGTAATCTTTGTTTCTCTTGCTTTGAGTCTCTTCAACTTTGAGATTATCCAACATTCGCTTCCATACAGGAGGAGAGATATCACTTAACAGCCCAGTACTCTTTGTTTCTCTTGCTTTGAGTCTCTTCATCTTTGAAGAGATTATCCAACATTCGCTTCCATACAGGGGGAGAGATATCACTTAACAGTTCAGTACTCTTTGTTTCTCTTGCTTTGAGTCTCTTCATCTTTGAGGAGATTATCCAACATTCGCTTCCATACAGGAGGACACATATCAATTGTCAGTTCAGTACTCTTTGTTTCTCTTGCTTTGAGTCTCTTCATCTTTGAGGAGATTATCCAACATTCGCTTCCATACAGGAGGAGAGATATCACTTAACAGCCCAGTAATCTTTGTTTCTCTTGCTTGGAGTCTCTTCATCTTTGAGGAGATTATCCAACATTCGCTTCCATTACAGGAGGAGAGATATCACTTAACAGCCCAGTACTCTTTGTTTCTCTTGCTTTGAGTCTCTTCATCTTTGAGGAGATTATCCAACATTCGCTGCCACACAAAAGGAGAGATATCACTTAACAGCCCAGTACTCTTTGTTTCTCTTGCTTTGAGTCTCTTCATCTTTGAAGAGATTATCCAACATTCGCTCCCATACAGGAGGAGAGATATCACTTAACAGTTCAGTGCACTTTGTTTCTCTTGCTTTGAGTCTCTTCATCTTTGAAGAGATTATCCAACATTCGCTTCCATACACGAGGACAGATATCACTTAACAGCCCAGTACTATTTGTTTCTCTTGCTTTGAGTCTCTTCATCTTTGAAGAGATTATCCAACATTTGCTTCCATACAGGAGGAGAGATATCACTTTACAGTTCAGTACTTTTTGTTTCTCTTCCTTTGGGTCTCTTCATCTTTGAAGAGATTATCCAACATTTGCTTCCATACAGGAGGAGAAATATCACTTAACAGTACAGCACTCTTTGTTTCTCTTGCTTTGAGTCTCTTCATCTTTGAGGAGATTATCCAACATTCGCTTCCATACAGGAGGAGAGATATCACTTAACAGCCCAGTACTCTTTGTTTCTCTTGCTTTGAGTCTCTTCATCTTTGAGGAGATTATCCAACATTCACTTCCATACAGGAGGAGAGATATCACTTAACAGTTCAGTAATCTTTGTTTCTCTTGCTTTGAGTCTCTTCATCTTTGAGATTATCCAACATTCGCTTCCATACAGGAGGAGAGATATCACTTAACAGCCCAGTACTCTTTGTTTCGCTTGCTTTGAGTCTCTTCATCTTTGAGATTATCCAACATTCGCTTCCATACAGGAGGACAAATATCAATTAACAGTTCAGTACTCTTTGTTTCTCTTGCTTTGAGTCTCTTCATCTTTGAAGAGTTTATCCAACATTCGCTTCCATACAGGAGGAGAGATATCACTTAACAGCCCAGTACTCTTTGTTTCTCTTGCTTTGAGTCTCTTCATCTTTGAAGAGATTATCCAACATTCGCTCCCTTACAGGAGGAGAGATATCACTTAACAGTTCAGTACTCTTTGTTTCTCTTGCTTTGAGTCTCTTCATCTTTGAAGAGATTATCCAACATTCGCTTCCATACAGGAGGAGAGATATCACTTACCAGCCCAGTACTATTTGTTTCTCTTGCTTTGAGTCTCTTCATCTTTGAAGAGATTATCCAACATTCGCTTCCATACAGGAGGAGAGATATCACTTAACAGTTCAGTACTCTTTGTTTCTCTTGCTTTTAGTCTCTTCATCTTTGAAGAGATTATCCAACATTCGCTTCCATACAGGAGGAGAGATATCACTTAACAGTTCAGCACTCTTTGTTTCTCTTGCTTTGAGTCTCTTCATCTTTGAGGAGATTATCCAACATTCGCTTCCATACAGGAGGAGAGATATCACTTAACAGTTCAGTACTCTTTGTTTCTCTTGCTTTGAGTCTCTTCATCTTTGAGGAGATTATCCAACATTCGCTTCCATGCAGGAGGAGAGATATCACTTAACAGCCCAGTACGCTTTGTTTCTCTTGCTTTGAGTCTCTTCATCTTTGAGGAGATTATCCAACATTCGCTTCCATTACAGGAGGAAAGATATCACTTAACAGCCCAGTACTCTTTGTTTCTCTTGCTTTGAGTCTCTTCATCTTTGAAGAGATTATCCAACATTCGCTTCCATACACGAGGAGAGATATCACTTAACAGCCCAGTACTATTTCTTTCTCTTCCTTTGAGTCTCTTCATCTTTGAAGAGATTATCCAACATTCGCTTCCATACAGGAGGAGAGATATCATTTAACAGTTCAGTACTCTTTGTTTCTCTTGCTTTGAGTCTCTTCATCTTTGAGGAGATTATCAAACATTCGCTTCCATGCAGGAGGAATGATATCACTTAACAGTTCAGTACTCTTTGTTTCTCTTGCTTTGAGTCTCTTCATCTTTGAGGAGATTATCCAACATTCGCTGCCACACAGGAGGGGAGATATCACTTAAAGGCCCAGTACACTTTGTTTCTCTTGCTTTGAGTCTCTTCATCTTTGAGGAGATTATCCAACATTCACTTCCATGCAGGAGGAGAGATATCACTTAACAGTTCAGTAATCTTTGTTTCTCTTGTTGTGAGTCTCTTCATATTTGAGATTATCCAACATTCGCTTCCATACAGGAGGAGATATATCACTTAACAGCCCAGTACTCTTTGTTTCTCTTGCTTTGAGTCTCTTCATCTTTGAAGAGATTATCCAACATTCGCTTCCATACAGGAGGAGAGATATCACTTAACAGTTCCATAATCTTTGTTTCTCTTGCTTTGAGTCTCTTCATCTTTGAGGAGATTATCCAACATTCGCTTCCATACAGGAGGAGAGATATCACTTAACAGTTCAGTACTCTTTGTTTCTCTTGATTTGAGTCTCTTCATCTTTGAGGAGATTATCCAACATTCGCTTCCATACAGGAGGAGAAATATCACTTAACAGTTCAGTACTCTTTGTTTCTCTTGATTTGAGTCTCTTCATCTTTGAGGAGATTATCCAACATTCGCTTCCATACAGGAAGACAGATATCACTTAACAGTTCAGTACTCTTTGTTTCTCTTGCTTTGAGTCTCTTCATCTTTGAGGAGATTATCCAACATTCGCTTCCATTCAGGAGGAGAGATATCACTTACAGTTCAGTACTTTTTGTTTCTCTTGCTTTGGGTCTCTTCATCTTTGAAGAGATTATCCAACATTCGCTTCCATACAGGAGGAGAGATATCACTTAACAGTACAGCACTCTTTGTTTCTCTTGCTTTGAGTCTCTTCATCTTTGAGGAGATTATCCAAAATTCAATTCCATACAGGAGGAGAGATATCACTTAACAGTTCAGTAATCTTTGTTTCTCTTGCTTTGAGTCTCTTCATCTTTGAGATTATCCAACATTCACTTCCATACAGGAGGAGAGATATCACTTAACAGCCCAGTAATCTTTGTTTCGCTTGCTTTGAGTCTCTTCATCTTTGAGGAGATTATCCAACATTCGCTTCCATTAAAGGAGGAAAGATATCACTTAACAGCCCAGTACTCTTTGTTTCTCTTGCTTTGAGTCTCTTCATCTTTGAAGAGATTATCCAACATTCGCTTCCATACACGAGGAGAGATATCACTTAACAGCCCAGTACTATTTGTTTCTCTTGCTTTGAGTCTCTTCATCTTTGAAGAGATTATCCAACATTCGCTTCCATACAGTAGGAGAGATATCACTTAACAGTTCAGTACTCTTTGTTTCTCTTGCTTTGAGTCTCTTCATCTTTGACGAGATTATCCAACATTCGCTTCCATGCAGGAGGAATGATATCACTTAACAGTTCAGTACTCTTTGTTTCTCTTGCTTTGAGTCTCTTCATCTTTGAGGAGATTATCCAACATTCGCTGCCACACAGGAGGGGAGATATCACTTAAAGGCCCAGTACTCTTTGTTTCTCTTGCTTTGAGTCTCTTCATCTTTGAGGAGATTATCCAACATTCACTTCCATACAGGAGGAGAGATATCACTTAACAGTTCAGTAATCTTTGTTTCTCTTGCTGTGAGTCTCTTCATATTTGAGATTATCCAACATTCGCTTCCATACAGGAGGAGATATATCACTTAACAGCCCAGTACTCTTTGTTTCTCTTGCTTTGAGTCTCTTCATCTTTGAAGAGATTATCCAACATTCGCTTCCATACAGGAGGAGAGATATCACTTAACAGTTCCGTAATCTTTGTTTCTCTTGCTTTGAGTCTCTTCATCTTTGAGATTATCCAACATTCGCTTCCATACAGGGGGAGAGATATCTCTTACCAGTTCAGTACTCTTTGTTTCTCTTGCTTTGAGTCTCTTCATCTTTGAGGAGATTATCCAACATTCGCTTCCATACAGGAGGAGAGATATCACTTAACAGCCCAGTACTCTTTGTTTCGCTTGCTTTGAGTCTCTTCATCTTTGAGGAGATTATCCAACATTCGCTTCCATACAGGAGGACAGATATCAATTGTCAGTTCAGTACTCCTTGTTTCTCTTGCTTTGAGTCTCTTCATCTTTGAGGAGATTATCCAACATTCGCTTCCATACAGGAGGAGAGATATCACTTAACAGCCCAGTAATCTTTGTTTCTCTTGCTTTGAGTCTCTTCATCTTTGAGGAGATTATCCAACATTCGCTTCCATTACAGGAGGAGAGATATCAATTAACAGCCCAGTACTCTTTGTTTCTCTTGCTTTGAGTCTCTTCATCTTTGAGGAGATTATCCAACATTCGCCGCCACACAAAAGGAGAGATATCACTTAACAACCCAGTACTCTTTGTTTCTCTTGCTTTGAGTCTCATCATCTTTGAAGAGATTATCCAACATTCGCTCCCATACAGGAGGAGAGATATCACTTAACAGTTCAGTGCTCTTTGTTTCTCTTGCTTTGAGTCTCTTCATCTTTGAAGAGATTATCCAACATTCGCTTCCATACACGAGTAGAGATATCACTTAACAGCCCAGTACTATTTGTTTCTCTTGCTTTGAGTCTCTTCATCTTTGAAGAGATTATCCAAAATTTACTTCCATACAGGAGGAGAGATATCACTTAACAGTTCAGTAATCTTTGTTTCTCTTGCTTTGAGTCTCTTCATCTTTGAGATTATCCAACATTCGCTTCCATACAGGAGGAGAGATATCACTTAACAGCCCAGTAATCTTTGTTTCGCTTGCTTTGAGTCTCTTCATCTTTGAGATTATCCAACATTCGCTTCCATACAGGAGGACAGATATCAATTAACAGTTCAGTACTCTTTGTTTCTCTTGCTTTGAGTCTCTTCATCTTTGTGGAGATTATCCAACATTTGCTTCCATACAGGAGGAGAGATATCACTTAACAGTTCAGCACTCTTTGTTTCTCTTGCTTTGAGTCTCTTCATCTTTGAGGAGATTATCCAACATTCGCTTCCATACAGGAGGAGAGATATCACTTAACAGTTCAGTACTCTTTGTTTCTCTTGATTTGAGTATCTTCATCTTTGAGGAGATTATCCAACATTCGCTTCCATACAGGAGGAGAGATATCACATAACAGTTCAGTACTCTTTGTTTCTCTTGATTTGAGTCTCTTCATCTTTGAGGAGATTTTCCAACATTCGCTTCCATACAGGAGGAGAGATATCACTTAACAGCCCAGTACGCTTTGTTTCGCTTGCTTTGAGTCTCTTCATCTTTGAGGAGATTATCCAACATTCACTTCCATACAGGAGGAGAGATATCACTTAACAGTTCAGTAATCTTTGTTTCTCTTGCTGTGAGTCTCTTCATATTTGAGATTATCCAACATTCGCTTCCATACAGGAGGAGATATATCACTTAACAGCCCAGTACTCTTTGTTTCTCTTGCTTTGAGTCTCTTCATCTTTGAAGAGATTATCCAACATTCGCTTCCATACAGGAGGAGAGATATCACTTAACAGTTCCGTAATGTTTGTTTCTCTTGCTTTGAGTCTCTTCATCTTTGAGATTATCCAACATTCGCTTCCATACAGGGGGAGAGATATCTCTTAACAGTTCAGTACTCTTTGTTTCTCTTGCTTTGAGTCTCTTCATCTTTGAGGAGATTATCCAACATTCGCTTCCATACAGGAGGAGAGATATCACTTAACAGCCCAGTACTCTTTGTTTCGCTTGCTTTGAGTCTCTTCATCTTTGAGGAGATTATCCAACATTCGCTTCCATACAGGAGGACAGATATCAATTGTCAGTTCAGTACTCTTTGTTTCTCTTGCTTTGAGTCTCTTCATCTTTGAGGAGATTATCCAACATTCGCTTCCATACAGGAGGAGAGATATCACTTAACAGCCCAGTAATCTTTGTTTCTCTTGCTTTGAGTCTCTTCATCTTTGAGGAGATTATCCAACATTCGCTTCTATTACAGGAGGAGAGATATCAATTAACAGCCCAGTACTCTTTGTTTCTCTTGCTTTGAGTCTCTTCATCTTCGAGGAGATTATCCAACATTCGCTGCCACACAAAAGGAGAGATATCACTTAACAACCCAGTACTCTTTGTTTCTCTTGCTTTGAGTCTCATCATCTTTGAAGAGATTATCCAACATTCACTTCCATACAGGAGGAGAGATATCACTTAACAGTTCAGTAATCTTTGTTTCTCTTGCTGTGAGTCTCTTCATATTTGAGATTATCCAACATTCGCTTCCATACAGGAGGAGATATATCACTTAACAGCCCAGTACTCTTTGTTTCTCTTGCTTTGAGTCTCTTCATCTTTGAAGAGATTATCCAACATTCGCTTCCATACAGGAGGAGAGATATCACTTAACAGTTCAGTGCTCTTTGTTTCTCTTGCTTTGAGTCTCTTCATCTTTGAAGAGATTATCCAACATTCGCTTCCATACACGAGTAGAGATATCACTTAACAGCCCAGTACTATTTGTTTCTCTTGCTTTGAGTCTCTTCATCTTTGAAGAGATTATCCAAAATTTACTTCCATACAGGAGGAGAGATATCACTTAACAGTTCAGTAATCTTTGTTTCTCTTGCTTTGAGTCTCTTCATCTTTGAGATTATCCAACATTCGCTTCCATACAGGAGGAGAGATATCACTTAACAGCCCAGTAATCTTTGTTTCGCTTGCTTTGAGTCTCTTCATCTTTGAGATTATCCAACATTCGCTTCCATACAGGAGGACAGATATCAATTAACAGTTCAGTACTCTTTGTTTCTCTTGCTTTGAGTCTCTTCATCTTTGTGGAGATTATCCAACATTCGCTTCCATACAGGAGGAGAGATATCACTTAACAGTTCAGCACTCTTTGTTTCTCTTGCTTTGAGTCTCTTCATCTTTGAGGAGATTATCCAACATTCGCTTCCATACAGGAGGAGAGATATCACTTAACAGTTCAGTACTCTTTGTTTCTCTTGATTTGAGTCTCTTCATCTTTGAGGAGATTATCCAACATTCGCTTCCATACAGGAGGAGAGATATCACTTAACAGTTCAGTACTCTATGTTTCTCTTGATTTGAGTCTCTTCATCTTTGAGGAGATTATCCAACATTCGCTTCCATACAGGAGGAGAGATATCACTTAACAGTTCAGTACTCTTTGTTTCTCTTGCTTTGAGTCTCTTCATCTTTGAGGAGATTATCCAACATTCGCTTCCATACAGGAGGAGAGATATCACTTAACAGTTCTGTACACTTTGTTTCTGTTGCTTTGAGTTTCTTCATCTTTGAGGAGATTATCAAACATTCGCTTCCATACAGGAGGAGAGATATCAGTTAACCGTTCAGTACTCTTTGTTTCTCTTGGTTTGAGTCTCTTCATCTTTGAGGAGATTATCCAACATTCGCTGCCACACAGGAGGAGAGATATCACTTAACAGCCCAGTACTCTTTGTTTCTCTTGCTTTGAGTCTCTTCACCTTTGAAGAGATTATCCAACATTCGCTTCCATACAGGAGGAGAGATATCACTTAACAGTTCAGTACTCTTTGTTTCTCTTGATTTGAGTCTCTTCATCTTTGAAGAGATTATCCAACATTCGCTTCCATACAGGAGGAGATATATCACTTAACAGTTCAGTACTCTTTGTTCCTCTTGCTTTGAGTCTCTTCATCTTTGAAGAGATTATCCAACATTCGCTTCCATACAGGAGGAGAGATATCACTTAACAGTTACGCACTCTTTGTTTCTCTTGCTTTGAGTCTCTTCATCTTTGAAGAGATTATCCAACATTCGCTTCCATACAGGAGGAGAGATATCACTTAACAGCCCAGTACTATTTGTTTCTCTTGCTTTGAGTCTCTTCATCTTTGAAGAGATTATCCAACATTCGCTTCCATACAGGAGGAGAGATATCACTTAACAGTTCAGTACTCTTTGATTCTCTTGCTTTGAGTCTCTTCATCTTTGAAGAGATTATCCAACATTCGCTTCCATACAGGAGGAGAGATATCACTTAACAGTTCAGCACTCTTTGTTTCTCTTGCTTTGAGTCTCTTCATCTTTGAGGAGATTATCCAACATTCGCTTCCATGCAGGAGGAGAGATATCACTTAACAGTTCAGTACTCTTTGTTTCTCTTGCTTTGAGTCTCTTCATCTTTGAGGAGATTATCCAACATTCGCTGCCACACAGGAGGAGACATATCACTTAACAGTTCAGTACTCTTTGTTTCTCTTGCTTTGAGTCTCTTCATCTTTGACGAGATTATTCAACATTCGCTTCCATACAGGAGGAGAGATATCACTTAACAGCCCAGTACTCTTTGTTTCTCTTGCTTTGAGTCTCTTCATCTTTGAGGAGATTATCCAACATTCACTTCCATACAGGAGGAGAGATATCACTTAACAGTTCAGTAATCTTTGTTTCTCTTGCTTTGAGTCTCTTCATCTTTGAAGAGATTATCCAACATTCGCTTCGATACAGGAGGAGAGATATCATTTAACAGCCCAGTACTCTTTGTTTCTCTTGCTTTGAGTCTCTTCATCTTTGAAGAGATTATCCAACATTCGCTCCCATACTGGAGGAGAGATATCACTTAACAGTTCAGTACTCTTTGTTTCTCTTGCTTTGAGTCTCTTCATCTTTGAAGAGATTATCCAACATTCGCTTCCATACAGGAGGAGAGATATCACTTACCAGCCCAGTACTATTTGTTTCTCTTGCTTTGAGTCTCTTCATCTTTGAAGAGATTATCCAACATTCGCTTCCATACAGGAGGAGAGATATCACTTAACAGTTCAGTACTCTTTGTTTCTCTTGCTTTGAGTCTCTTCATCTTTGAAGAGATTATCCAACATTCGCTGCCACACAGGAGGAGAGATATCACTTAACAGCCCAGTACTCTTTGTTTCTCTTGCTTTGAGTCTCTTCACCTTTGAAGAGATTATCCAACATTCGCTTCCATACAGGAGGAGAGATATCACTTAACAGTTCAGTACTCTTTGTTTCTCTTGATTTGAGTCTCTTCATCTTTGAAGAGATTATCCAACATTCGCTTCCATACAGGAGGAGATATATCACTTAACAGTTCAGTACTCTTTGTTCCTCTTGCTTTGAGTCTCTTCATCTTTGAAGAGATTATCCAACATTCGCTTCCATACAGGAGGAGAGATATCACTTAACAGTTCAGCACTCTTTGTTTCTCTTGCTTTGAGTCTCTTCATCTTTGAAGAGATTATCCAACATTCGCTTCCATACAGGAGGAGAGATATCACTTAACAGCCCAGTACTATTTGTTTCTCTTGCTTTGAGTCTCTTCATCTTTGAAGAGATTATCCAACATTCGCTTCCATACAGGAGGAGAGATATCACTTAACAGTTCAGTACTCTTTGATTCTCTTGCTTTGAGTCTCTTCATCTTTGAAGAGATTATCCAACATTCGCTTCCATACAGGAGGAGAGATATCACTTAACAGTTCAGCACTCTTTGTTTCTCTTGCTTTGAGTCTCTTCATCTTTGAGGAGATTATCCAACATTCGCTTCCATACAGGAGGAGAGATATCACTTAACAGTTCAGTACTCTTTGTTTCTCTTGCTTTGAGTCTCTTCATCTTTGAGGAGATTATCCAACATTCGCTTCCATGCAGGAGGAGAGATATCACTTAACAGTTCAGTACTCTTTGTTTCTCTTGCTTTGAGTCTCTTCATCTTTGAGGAGATTATCCAACATTCGCTGCCACACAGGAGGAGACATATCACTTAACAGTTCAGTACTCTTTGTTTCTCTTGCTTTGAGTCTCTTCATCTTTGACGAGATTATTCAACATTCGCTTCCATACAGGAGGAGAGATATCACTTAACAGCCCAGTACTCTTTCTTTCTCTTGCTTTGAGTCTCTTCATCTTTGAGGAGATTATCCAACATTCACTTCCATACAGGAGGAGAGATATCACTTAACAGTTCAGTAATCTTTGTTTCTCTTGCTTTGAGTCTCTTCATCTTTGAAGAGATTATCCAACATTCGCTTCGATACAGGAGGAGAGATATCATTTAACAGCCCAGTACTCTTTGTTTCTCTTGCTTTGAGTCTCTTCATCTTTGAAGAGATTATCCAACATTCGCTCCCATACTGGAGGAGAGATATCACTTAACAGTTCAGTACTCTTTGTTTCTCTTGCTTTGAGTCTCTTCATCTTTGAAGAGATTATCCAACATTCGCTTCCATACAGGAGGAGAGATATCACTTACCAGCCCAGTACTATTTGTTTCTCTTGCTTTGAGTCTCTTCATCTTTGAAGAGATTATCCAACATTCGCTTCCATACAGGAGGAGAGATATCACTTAACAGTTCAGTACTCTTTGTTTCTCTTGCTTTGAGTCTCTTCATCTTTGAAGAGATTATCAAACATTCGCTTCCATACAGGAGGATAGATATCACTTAACAGTTCAGCACTCTTTGTTTTTCTTGCTTTGAGTCTCTTCATCTTTGAGGAGATTATCCAACATTCGCTTCCATACAGGAGGAGAGATATCACTTAACAGTTCAGTACTCTTTGTTTCTCTTGCTTTGAGTCTCTTGATCTTTGAAGAGATTATCCAACATTCGCTTCCATGCAGGAGGAGAGATATCACTTAACAGTTCAGTAATCTTTGTTTCTCTTGCTTTGAGTCTCTTCATCTTTGAGGAGATTATCCAACAGTCGCTTCCATACAGGAGGAGAGATATCACTTAACAGTCCAGTACTCTTTGTTTCTCTTGCTTTGAGTCTCTTCATCTTTGAGGAGATTATCCAACATTCACTTCCATACAGTAGGAGAGATATCACTTAACAGTTAAGTACTCTTTGTTTCTCTTGCTTTGAGTCTCTTCATCTTTGAAGAGATTATCCAACATTTGCTTCCATATAGGAGGAGAGATATCACTTTACAGTTCAGTACTCTTTGTTTCTCTTGCTTTGAGTCTATTCATCTTTGAGGAGATTATCCAACATTCGCTGCCAAAGAGGAGGAGAGATATCACTTAACTGCCCAGTACTCTTTGTTTCTCTTGCTTTGAGTCTCTTCATCTTTGAGGAGATTATCCAACATTCACTTCCATACAGGAGGAGAGATATCACTTAACAGCCCAGAACTCTTTGTTTCTCTTGCTTTGAGTCTCTTCATCTTTAAGATTATCCAACATTCGCTTCCATACAGGAGGAGAGATATCACTTAACAGCCCAGTACTCTTTGTTTCTCTTCCTTTGAGTCTCTTCATCTTTGAAGAGATTATCCAACATTCGCTTCCATACAGGAGGAGAGATATCACTTAAGAGTTCAGTACTCTTTGTTTCTCTTGCTTTGAGTCTCTTCATCTTTGAGGAGATTATCCAACATTCGCTTCCATACAGGAGGAGAGATATCACTTAACAGCCCAGTACTCTTTGTTTCGCTTGCTTTGAGTCTCTTCATCTTTGAAGAGATTATCCAACATTCGCTTCCATACAGGAGGAGAGATAATACTTAACAGTTCAGTACTCTTTGTTTCTCTTGCTTTGAGTCTCTTCATCTTTGAGGAGATTATCCAACTTTCGCTTCCATACAGGAGGAGGGATATCACTTAACAGCCCAGTGCTCTTTGTTTCTCTTGCTTTGAATCTCTTCATCTTTGACGAGATTATCCAACATTCGCTTCCATACCGGAGGAGAGATATAACTTAACAGTTCAGTACTCTTTGTTTCTCTTGCTTTGAGTCTCTTCATCTTTGAGGAGATTATCCAACATTCGATTCCATACAGGAGGAGAGATATCACTTAACAGTTCAGTACTCTTTGTTTCTCTTGCTTTGAGTCTCTTCATCTTTGAAGAGATTATCCAACATTCGCTTCCATACAGGAGGAGAGATATCACTTAACAGTTCAGCTCTCTTTGTTTCTCTTGCTTTGAGTTTCTTCATCTTTGAGGAGATTATCCAACATTCGCTCCCATACAGGAGGAGAGATATCACTTAACAGTTCAGTACTCTTTGTTTCTCTTGATTTGAGTCTCTTCATCTTTGAGGAGATTATCCAACATTCGCTTCCATACAGGAGGAGAGATATCACTTAACAGTTCAGTACTCTTTGTTTCTCTTGATTTGAGTCTCTTCATCTTTGAGGAGATTATCCAACATTCGCTTCCATACAGGAGGAGAGATATCACTTAGCAGTTCAGTACTCTTTGTTTCTCTTGCTTTGAGTCTCTTCATCTTTGAGGAGATTATCCAACATTCGCTTCCATACAGGAGGAGAGATATCACTTAACAGTTCTGTACTCTTTGTTTCTCTTGCTTTGAGTTTCTTCATCTTTGAGGAGATTATCAAACATTCGCTTCCATACAGGAGGAGAGATATCACTTAACCGTTCAGTACTCTTTGTTTCTCTTGGTTTGAGTCTCTTCATCTTTGAGGAGATTATCCAACATTCGCTGCCACACAGGAGGAGAGATATCACTTAACAGCCCAGTACTCTTTGTTTCTCTTGCTTTGAGTCTCTTCACCTTTGAAGAGATTATCCAACATTCGCTTCCATACAGGAGGAGAGATATCACTTAACAGTTCAGTACTCTTTGTTTCTCTTGATTTGCGTCTCTTCATCTTTGAAGAGATTATCCAACATTCGCTTCCATACAGGAGGAGATATATCACTTAACAGTTCAGTACTCTTTGTTCCTCTTGCTTTGAGTCTCTTCATCTTTGAAGAGATTATCCAACATTCGCTTCCATACAGGAGGAGAGATATCACTTAACAGTTCAGTAATCTTTGTTTCTCTTGCTGTGAGTCTCTTCATATTTGAGATTATCCAACATTCGCTTCCATACAGGAGGAGATATATCACTTAACAGCCCAGTACTCTTTGTTTCTCTTGCTTTGAGTCTCTTCATCTTTGAAGAGATTATCCAACATTCGCTTCCATACAGGAGGAGAGATATCACTTAACAGTTCCGTAATCTTTGTTTCTCTTGCCTTTAGTCTCTTCATCTTTGAGATTATCCAACATTCGCTTCCATACAAGAGGAGATATATCACTTAACAGCCCAGTACTCTTTGTTTCTCTTGCTTTGAGTCTCTTCATCTTTGAGGAGATTATCCAACATTCGCTTCCATACAGGAGGACAGATATCAATTGTCAGTTCAGTACTCTTTGTTTCTCTTGCTTTGAGTCTCTTCATCTTTGAGGAGATTATCCAACATTCGCTTCCATACAGGAGGAGAGATATCACTTAACAGCCCAGTAATCTTTGTTTCTCTTGCTTTGAGTCTCTTCATCTTTGAGGAGATTATCCAACATTCGCTTCCATTACAGGAGGAGAGATATCACTTAACAGCCCAGTACTCTTTGTTTCTCTTGCTTTGAGTCTCTTCATCTTTGAGGAGATTATCCAACATTCGCTGCCACACAAAAGGAGAGATATCACTTAACAACCCAGTACTCTTTGTTTCTCTTGCTTTGAGTCTCTTCATCTTTGAAGAGATTATCCAACATTCGCTCCCATACAGGAGGAGAGATATCACTTAACAGTTCAGTGCTCTTTGTTTCTCTTGCTTTGAGTCTCATCATCTTTGAAGAGATTATCCAACATTCGCTTCCATACACGAGTAGAGATATCACTTAACAGCCCAGTACTATTTGTTTCTCTTGCTTTGAGTCTCTTCTTCTTTGAAGAGATTATCCAACATTCGCTTCCATACAGGAGGAGAGATATCACTTACAGTTCAGTACTTTTTGTTTCTCTTGCTTTGGGTCTCTTCATCTTTGAAGAGATTATCCAACATTCGCTTCCATACAGGAGGAGAGATATCACTTAACAGTACAGCACTCTTTGTTTCTCTTGCTTTGAGTCTCTTCATCTTTGAGGAGATTATCCAAAATTCAATTCCATACAGGAGGAGAGATATCACTTAACAGTTCAGTAATCTTTGTTTCTCTTGCTTTGAGTCTCTTCATCTTTGAGATTATCCAACATTCGCTTCCATACAGGGGGAGAGATATCACTTAACAGTTCAGTACTCTTTGTTTCTCTTGCTGTGAGTCTCTTCATATTTGAGATTATCCAACATTCGCTTCCATACAGGAGGAGATATATCACTTAACAGTACAGCACTCTTTGTTTCTCTTGCTTTGAGTCTCTTCATCTTTGAGGAGATTATCCAACATGCGCTGCCACACAGGAGGGGAGATATCACTTAAAGGCCCAGAACTCTTTGTTTCTCTTGCTTTGAGTCTCTTCATCTTTGAGGAGATTATCCAACATTCACTTCCATACAGGAGGAGAGATATCACTTAACAGTTCAGTAATCTTTGTTTCTCTTGCTGTGAGTCTCTTCATATTTGAGATTATCCAACATTCGCTTCCATACAGGAGGAGATATATCACTTAACAGCCCAGTACTCTTTGTTTCTCTTGCTTTGAGTCTCTTCATCTTTGAAGAGATTATCCAACATTCGCTTCCATACAGGAGGAGAGATATCACTTAACAGTTCCGTAATCTTTGTTTCTCTTGCTTTGAGTCTCTTCATCTTTGAGATTATCCAACATTCGCTTCCATACAGGGGGAGAGATATCACTTAACAGTTCAGTACTCTTTGTTTCTCTTGCTTTGAGTCTCTTCATCTTTGAGGAGATTATCCAACATTCGCTTCCATAAAGGAGGAGAGATATCACTTAACAGCCCAGTACTCTTTGTTTCGCTTGCTTTGAGTCTCTTCAACTTTGAGGAGATAATCCAACATTTGCTTCCATACAGGAGGACAGATATCAATTGTCAGTTCAGTACTCTTTGTTTCTCTTGCTTTGAGTCTCTTCATCTTTGAGGAGATTATCCAACATTCGCTTCCATACAGGAGGAGAGATATCACTTAACAGCCCAGTAATCTTTGTTTCTCTTGCTTTGAGTCTCTTCATCTTTGAGGAGATTATCCAACATTCGCTTCCATTACAGGAGGAGAGATATCAATTAACAGCCCAGTACTCTTTGTTTCTCTTGCTTTGAGTCTCTTCATCTTTGAGGAGATTATCCAACATTCGCTGCCACACAAAAGGAGAGATATCACTTAACAACCCAGTACTCTTTGTTTCTCTTGCTTTGAGTCTCATCTTTGAAGAGATTATCCAACATTCGCTCCCATACAGGAGGAGAGATATCACTTAACAGTTCAGTGCTCTTTGTTTCTCTTGCTTTGAGTCTCTTCATCTTTGAAGAGATTATCCATCATTCGCTTCCATACTCGAGTAGAGATATCACTTAACAGCCCAGTACTATTAGTTTCTCTTGCTTTGAGTCTCTTCATCTTTGAAGAGATTATCCAAAATTTACTTCCATACAGGAGGAGAGATATCACTTAACAGTTCAGTAATCTTTGTTTCTCTTGCTTTGAGTCTCTTCATCTTTGAGATTATCCAACATTCGCTTCCATACAGGAGGAGAGATATCACTTAACAGCCCAGTAATCTTTGTTTCGCTTGCTTTGAGTCTCTTCATCTTTGAGATTATCCAACATTCGCTTCCATACAGGAGGACAGATATCAATTAACAGTTCAGTACTCTTTGTTTCTCTTGCTTTGAGTCTCTTCATCTTTGTGGAGATTATCCAACATTCGCTTCCATACAGGAGGAGAGATATCACTTAACAGTTCAGCACTCTTTGTTTCTCTTGCTTTGAGTCTCTTCATCTTTGAGGAGATTATCCAACATTCGCTTCCATACAGGAGGAGAGATATCACTTAACAGTTCAGTACTCTTTGTTTCTCTTGATTTGAGTCTCTTCATCTTTGAGGAGATTATCCAACATTCGCTTCAATACAGGAGGAGAAATATCACTTAACAGTTCAGTACTCTTTGTTTCTCTTGATTTGAGTCTCTTCATCTTTGAGGAGATTGTCCAACATTCGCTTCCATACAGGAGGAGAGATATCACTTAACAGTTCAGTACTCTTTGTTTCTCTTGCTTTGAGTCTCTTCATCTTTGAGGAGATTATCCAACATTCGCTTCCATACAGGAGGAGAGATATCACTTACAGTTCAGTACTTTTTGTTTCTCTTGCTTTGGGTCTCTTCATCTTTGAAGAGATTATCCAACATTCGCTTCCATACAGGAGGAGAGATATCACTTAACAGTACAGCACTCTTTGTTTCTCTTGCTTTGAGTCTCTTCATCTTTGAGGAGATTATCCAAAATTCAATTCCATACAGGAGGAGAGATATCACTTAACAGTTCAGTAATCTTTGTTTCTCTTGCTTTGAGTCTCTTCATCTTTGAGATTATCCAACATTCACTTCCATACAGGAGGAGAGATATCACTTAACAGCCCAGCAATCTTTGTTTCGCTTGCTTTGAGTCTCTTCATCTTTGAGGAGATTATCCAACATTCGCTTCCATTACAGGAGGAAAGATATCACTTAACAGCCCAGTACTCTTTGTTTCTCTTGCTTTGAGTCTCTTCATCTTTGAAGAGATTATCCAACATTCACTTCCATACACGAGGAGAGATATAACTTAACAGCCCAGTACTATTTGTTTCTCTTGCTTTTAGTCTCTTAATCTTTGAAGAGATTATCCAACATTCGCTTCCATACAGTAGGAGAGATATCACTTAACAGTTCAGTACACTTTGTTTCTCTTGCTTTGAGTCTCTTCATCTTTGAGGAGATTATCCAACATTCGCTTCCATGCAGGAGGAATGATATCACTTAACAGTTCAGTACTCTTTGTTTCACTTGCTTTGAGTCTCTTCATCTTAGAGGAGATTATCCAACATTCGCTGCCACACAGGAGGGGAGATATCACTTAAAGGCCCAGTACTCTTTGTTTCTCTTGCTTTGAGTCTCTTCATCTTTGAGGAGATTATCCAACATTCACTTCCATACAGGAGGAGAGATATCACTTAACAGTTCAGTAATCTTTGTTTCTCTTGCTGTGAGTCTCTTCATATTTGAGATTATCCAACATTCGCTTCCATACAGGAGGAGATATATCACTTAACAGCCCAGTACTCTTTGTTTCTCTTGCTTTGAGTCTCTTCATCTTTGAAGAGATTATCCAACATTCGCTTCCATACAAGAGGAGAGATATCACTTAACAGTTCCGTAATCTTTGTTTCTCTTGCTTTGAGTCTCTTCATCTTTGAGATTATCCAACATTCGCTTCCATACAGGGGGAGAGATATCTCTTAACAGTTCAGTACTCTTTGTTTCGCTTGCTTTGAGTCTCTTCATCTTTGAGGAGATTATCCAACATTCGCTTCCATACAGGAGGAGAGATATCAATTTTCAGTTCAGTACTCTTTGTTTCTTTTGCTTTGAGTCTCTTCATCTTTGAGGAGATTATCCAACATTCGCTTCCATACAGGAGGAGAGATATCACTTAACAGCCCAGTAATCTTTGTCTCTCTTGCTTTGAGTCTCTTCATCTTTGAGGAGATTATCCAACATTCGCTTCCATTACAGGAGGAGAGATATCAATTAACAGCCCAGTACTCTTTGTTTCTCTTGCTTTGAGTCTCTTCATCTTTGAGGAGATTATCCAACATTCGCTGCCACACAAAAGGAGAGATATCACTTAACAACCCAGTACTCTTAGTTTCTCTTGCTTTGAGTCTCATCATCTTTGAAGAGATTATCCAACATTCGCTCCCATACAGGAGGAGAGATATCACTTAACAGTTCAGTGCTCTTTGTTTCTCTTGCTTTGAGTCTCTTCATCTTTGAAGAGATTATCCAACATTCGCTTCCATACACGAGTAGAGATATCACTTAACAGCCCAGTACTATTTGTTTCTCTTGCTTTGAGTCTCTTCATCTTTGAAGAGATTATCCAAAATTTACTTCCATACAGGAGGAGAGATATCACTTAACAGTTCAGTAATCTTTGTTTCTCTTGCTTTGAGTCTCTTCATCTTTGAGATTATCCAACATTCGCTTCCATACAGGAGGAGAGATATCACTTAACAGCCCAGTAATCTTTGTTTCGCTTGCTTTGAGTCTCTTCATCTTTGAGATTATCCAACATTCGCTTCCATACAGGAGGACAGATATCAATTAACAGTTCAGTACTCTTTGTTTCTCTTGCTTTGAGTCTCTTCATCTTTGTGGAGATTATCCAACATTTGCTTCCATACAGGAGGAGAGATATCACTTAACAGTTCAGCACTCTTTGTTTCTCTTGCTTTGAGTCTCTTCATCTTTGAGGAGATTATCCAACATTCGCTTCCATACAGGAGGAGAGATATCACTTAACAGTTCAGTACTCTTTGTTTCTCTTGATTTGAGTCTCTTCATCTTTGAGGAGATTATCCAACATTCGCTTCCATACAGGAGGAGAGATATCACTTAACAGTTCAGTACTCTTTGTTTCTCTTGATTTGAGTCTCTTCATCTTTGAGGAGATTATCCAACATTCGCTTCCATACAGGAGGAGAGATATCACTTAACAGCCCAGTACTCTTTGTTTCGCTTGCTTTGAGTCTCTTCATCTTTGAGGAGATTATCCAACATTCACTTCCATACAGGAGGAGAGATATCACTTAACAGTTCAGTAATCTTTGTTTCTCTTGCTGTGAGTCTCTTCATATTTGAGATTATCCAACATTCGCTTCCATACAGGAGGAGATATATCACTTAACAGCCCAGTACTCTTTGTTTCTCTTGCTTTGAGTCTCTTCATCTTTGAAGAGATTATCCAACATTCGCTTCCATACAGGAGGAGAGATATCACTTAACAGTTCCGTAATCTTTGTTTCTCTTGCTTTGAGTCTCTTCATCTTTGAGATTATCCAACATTCGCTTCGATACAGGGGGAAAGATATCTCTTAACAGTTCAGTACTCTGTGTTTCTCTTGCTTTGAGTCTCTTCATCTTTGAGGAGGTTATCCAGCATTCGCTTCCATACAGGAGGAGAGATATCACTTAACAGCCCAGTACTCTTTGTTTCGCTTGCTTTGAGTCTCTTCATCTTTGAGGAGATTATCCAACATTCGCTTCCATACAGGAGGACAGATATCAATTGTCAGTTCAGTACTCTTTGTTTCTCTTGCTTTGAGTCTCTTCATCTTTGAGGAGATTATCCAACATTCGCTTCCATACAGGAGGAGAGATATCACTTAACAGCCCAGTAATCTTTGTTTCTCTTGCTTGAGTCTCTTCATCTTTGAGGAGATTATCCAACATTCGCTTCCATTACAGGAGGAGAGATATCAATTAACAGCCCAGTACTCTTTGTTTCTCTTGCTTTGAGTCTCTTCATCTTTGAGGAGATTATCCAACATTCGCTGCCACACAAAAGGAGAGATATCACTTAACAACCCAGTACTCTTTGTTTCTCTTGCTTTGAGTCTCATCATCTTTGAAGAGATTATCCAACATTCGCTCCCATACAGGAGGAGAGATATCACTTAACAGTTCAGTGATCTTTGTTTCTCTTGCTTTGAGTCTCTTCATCTTTGAAGAGATTATCCAACTTTCGCTTCCATACAAGAGGAGAGATATCACTTAACAGTTCCGTAATCTTTGTTTCTCTTGCTTTGAGTCTCTTCATCTTTGAGATTATCCAACATTCGCTTCCATACAGGGGGAGAGATATCTCTTAACAGTTCAGTACTCTTTGTTTCGCTTGCTTTGAGTCTCTTCATCTTTGAGGAGATTATCCAACATTCGCTTCCATACAGGAGGAGAGATATCAATTTTCAGTTCAGTACTCTTTGTTTCTCTTGCTTTGAGTCTCTTCATCTTTGAGGAGATTATCCAACATTCGCTTCCATACAGGAGGAGAGATATCACTTAACAGCCCAGTAATCGTTGTCTCTCTTGCTTTGAGTCTCTTCATCTTTGAGGAGATTATCCAACATTCGCTTCCATTACAGGAGGAGAGATATCAATTAACAGCCCAGTACTCTTTGTTTCTCTTGCTTTGAGTCTCTTCATCTTTGAGGAGATTATCCAACATTCGCTGCCACACAAAAGGAGAGATATCACTTAACAACCCAGTACTCTTAGTTTCTCTTGCTTTGAGTCTCATCATCTTTGAAGAGATTATCCAACATTCGCTCCCATACAGGAGGAGAGATATCACTTAACAGTTCAGTGCTCTTTGTTTCTCTTGCTTTGAGTCTCTTCATCTTTGAAGAGATTATCCAACATTCGCTTCCATACACGAGTAGAGATATCACTTAACAGCCCAGTACTATTTGTTTCTCTTGCTTTGAGTCTCTTCATCTTTGAAGAGATTATCCAAAATTTACTTCCATACAGGAGGAGAGATATCACTTAACAGTTCAGTAATCTTTGTTTCTCTTGCTTTGAGTCTCTTCATCTTTGAGATTATCCAACATTCGCTTCCATACAGGAGGAGAGATATCACTTAACAGCCCAGTAATCTTTGTTTCGCTTGCTTTGAGTCTCTTCATCTTTGAGATTATCCAACATTCGCTTCCATACAGGAGGACAGATATCAATTAACAGTTCAGTACTCTTTGTTTCTCTTGCTTTGAGTCTCTTCATCTTTGTGGAGATTATCCAACATTTGCTTCCATACAGGAGGAGAGATATCACTTAACAGTTCAGCACTCTTTGTTTCTCTTGCTTTGAGTCTCTTCATCTTTGAGGAGATTATCCAACATTCGCTTCCATACAGGAGGAGAGATATCACTTAACAGTTCAGTACTCTTTGTTTCTCTTGATTTGAGTCTCTTCATCTTTGAGGAGATTATCCAACATTCGCTTCAATACAGGAGGAGAAATATCACTTAACAGTTCAGTACTCTTTGTTTCTCTTGATTTGAGTCTCTTCATCTTTGAGGAGATTGTCCAACATTCGCTTCCATACAGGAGGAGAGATATCACTTAACAGTTCAGTACTCTTTGTTTCTCTTGCTTTGAGTCTCTTCATCTTTGAGGAGATTATCCAACATTCGCTTCCATACAGGAGGAGAGATATCACTTACAGTTCAGTACTTTTTGTTTCTCTTGCTTTGGGTCTCTTCATCTTTGAAGAGATTATCCAACATTCGCTTCCATACAGGAGGAGAGATATCACTTAACAGTACAGCACTCTTTGTTTCTCTTGCTTTGAGTCTCTTCATCTTTGAGGAGATTATCCAAAATTCAATTCCATACAGGAGGAGAGATATCACTTAACAGTTCAGTAATCTTTGTTTCTCTTGCTTTGAGTCTCTTCATCTTTGAGATTATCCAACATTCACTTCCATACAGGAGGAGAGATATCACTTAACAGCCCAGCAATCTTTGTTTCGCTTGCTTTGAGTCTCTTCATCTTTGAGGAGATTATCCAACATTCGCTTCCATTACAGGAGGAAAGATATCACTTAACAGCCCAGTACTCTTTGTTTCTCTTGCTTTGAGTCTCTTCATCTTTGAAGAGATTATCCAACATTCACTTCCATACACGAGGAGAGATATAACTTAACAGCCCAGTACTATTTGTTTCTCTTGCTTTTAGTCTCTTAATCTTTGAAGAGATTATCCAACATTCGCTTCCATACAGTAGGAGAGATATCACTTAACAGTTCAGTACACTTTGTTTCTCTTGCTTTGAGTCTCTTCATCTTTGAGGAGATTATCCAACATTCGCTTCCATGCAGGAGGAATGATATCACTTAACAGTTCAGTACTCTTTGTTTCACTTGCTTTGAGTCTCTTCATCTTAGAGGAGATTATCCAACATTCGCTGCCACACAGGAGGGTAGATATCACTTAAAGGCCCAGTACTCTTTGTTTCTCTTGCTTTGAGTCTCTTCATCTTTGAGGAGATTATCCAACATTCACTTCCATACAGGAGGAGAGATATCACTTAACAGTTCAGTAATCTTTGTTTCTCTTGCTGTGAGTCTCTTCATATTTGAGATTATCCAACATTCGCTTCCATACAGGAGGAGATATATCACTTAACAGCCCAGTACTCTTTGTTTCTCTTGCTTTGAGTCTCTTCATCTTTGAAGAGATTATCCAACATTCGCTTCCATACAAGAGGAGAGATATCACTTAACAGTTCCGTAATCTTTGTTTCTCTTGCTTTGAGTCTCTTCATCTTTGAGATTATCCAACATTCGCTTCCATACAGGGGGAGAGATATCTCTTAACAGTTCAGTACTCTTTGTTTCGCTTGCTTTGAGTCTCTTCATCTTTGAGGAGATTATCCAACATTCGCTTCCATACAGGAGGAGAGATATCAATTTTCAGTTCAGTACTCTTTGTTTCTTTTGCTTTGAGTCTCTTCATCTTTGAGGAGATTATCCAACATTCGCTTCCATACAGGAGGAGAGATATCACTTAACAGCCCAGTAATCTTTGTCTCTCTTGCTTTGAGTCTCTTCATCTTTGAGGAGATTATCCAACATTCGCTTCCATTACAGGAGGAGAGATATCAATTAACAGCCCAGTACTCTTTGTTTCTCTTGCTTTGAGTCTCTTCATCTTTGAGGAGATTATCCAACATTCGCTGCCACACAAAAGGAGAGATATCACTTAACAACCCAGTACTCTTAGTTTCTCTTGCTTTGAGTCTCATCATCTTTGAAGAGATTATCCAACATTCGCTCCCATACAGGAGGAGAGATATCACTTAACAGTTCAGTGCTCTTTGTTTCTCTTGCTTTGAGTCTCTTCATCTTTGAAGAGATTATCCAACATTCGCTTCCATACACGAGTAGAGATATCACTTAACAGCCCAGTACTATTTGTTTCTCTTGCTTTGAGTCTCTTCATCTTTGAAGAGATTATCCAAAATTTACTTCCATACAGGAGGAGAGATATCACTTAACAGTTCAGTAATCTTTGTTTCTCTTGCTTTGAGTCTCTTCATCTTTGAGATTATCCAACATTCGCTTCCATACAGGAGGAGAGATATCACTTAACAGCCCAGTAATCTTTGTTTCGCTTGCTTTGAGTCTCTTCATCTTTGAGATTATCCAACATTCGCTTCCATACAGGAGGACAGATATCAATTAACAGTTCAGTACTCTTTGTTTCTCTTGCTTTGAGTCTCTTCATCTTTGTGGAGATTATCCAACATTTGCTTCCATACAGGAGGAGAGATATCACTTAACAGTTCAGCACTCTTTGTTTCTCTTGCTTTGAGTCTCTTCATCTTTGAGGAGATTATCCAACATTCGCTTCCATACAGGAGGAGAGATATCACTTAACAGTTCAGTACTCTTTGTTTCTCTTGATTTGAGTCTCTTCATCTTTGAGGAGATTATCCAACATTCGCTTCCATACAGGAGGAGAGATATCACTTAACAGTTCAGTACTCTTTGTTTCTCTTGATTTGAGTCTCTTCATCTTTGAGGAGATTATCCAACATTCACTTCCATACAGGAGGAGAGATATCACTTAACAGTTCAGTAATCTTTGTTTCTCTTGCTGTGAGTCTCTTCATATTTGAGATTATCCAACATTCGCTTCCATACAGGAGGAGATATATCACTTAACAGCCCAGTACTCTTTGTTTCTCTTGCTTTGAGTCTCTTCATCTTTGAAGAGATTATCCAACATTCGCTTCCATACAGGAGGAGAGATATCACTTAACAGTTCCGTAATCTTTGTTTCTCTTGCTTTGAGTCTCTTCATCTTTGAGATTATCCAACATTCGCTTCGATACAGGGGGAAAGATATCTCTTAACAGTTCAGTACTCTGTGTTTCTCTTGCTTTGAGTCTCTTCATCTTTGAGGAGGTTATCCAGCATTCGCTTCCATACAGGAGGAGAGATATCACTTAACAGCCCAGTACTCTTTGTTTCGCTTGCTTTGAGTCTCTTCATCTTTGAGGAGATTATCCAACATTCGCTTCCATACAGGAGGACAGATATCAATTGTCAGTTCAGTACTCTTTGTTTCTCTTGCTTTGAGTCTCTTCATCTTTGAGGAGATTATCCAACATTCGCTTCCATACAGGAGGAGAGATATCACTTAACAGCCCAGTAATCTTTGTTTCTCTTGCTTTGAGTCTCTTCATCTTTGAGGAGATTATCCAACATTCGCTTCCATTACAGGAGGAGAGATATCAATTAACAGCCCAGTACTCTTTGTTTCTCTTGCTTTGAGTCTCTTCATCTTTGAGGAGATTATCCAACATTCGCTGCCACACAAAAGGAGAGATATCACTTAACAACCCAGTACTCTTTGTTTCTCTTGCTTTGAGTCTCATCATCTTTGAAGAGATTATCCAACATTCGCTCCCATACAGGAGGAGAGATATCACTTAACAGTTCAGTGCTCTTTGTTTCTCTTGCTTTGAGTCTCTTCATCTTTGAAGAGATTATCCAACTTTCGCTTCCATACAAGAGGAGAGATATCACTTAACAGTTCCGTAATCTTTGTTTCTCTTGCTTTGAGTCTCTTCATCTTTGAGATTATCCAACATTCGCTTCCATACAGGGGGAGAGATATCTCTTAACAGTTCAGTACTCTTTGTTTCGCTTGCTTTGAGTCTCTTCATCTTTGAGGAGATTATCCAACATTCGCTTCCATACAGGAGGAGAGATATCAATTTTCAGTTCAGTACTCTTTGTTTCTCTTGCTTTGAGTCTCTTCATCTTTGAGGAGATTATCCAACATTCGCTTCCATACAGGAGGAGAGATATCACTTAACAGCCCAGTAATCGTTGTCTCTCTTGCTTTGAGTCTCTTCATCTTTGAGGAGATTATCCAACATTCGCTTCCATTACAGGAGGAGAGATATCAATTAACAGCCCAGTACTCTTTGTTTCTCTTGCTTTGAGTCTCTTCATCTTTGAGGAGATTATCCAACATTCGCTGCCACACAAAAGGAGAGATATCACTTAACAACCCAGTACTCTTAGTTTCTCTTGCTTTGAGTCTCATCATCTTTGAAGAGATTATCCAACATTCGCTCCCATACAGGAGGAGAGATATCACTTAACAGTTCAGTGCTCTTTGTTTCTCTTGCTTTGAGTCTCTTCATCTTTGAAGAGATTATCCAACATTCGCTTCCATACACGAGTAGAGATATCACTTAACAGCCCAGTACTATTTGTTTCTCTTGCTTTGAGTCTCTTCATCTTTGAAGAGATTATCCAAAATTTACTTCCATACAGGAGGAGAGATATCACTTAACAGTTCAGTAATCTTTGTTTCTCTTGCTTTGAGTCTCTTCATCTTTGAGATTATCCAACATTCGCTTCCATACAGGAGGAGAGATATCACTTAACAGCCCAGTAATCTTTGTTTCGCTTGCTTTGAGTCTCTTCATCTTTGAGATTATCCAACATTCGCTTCCATACAGGAGGACAGATATCAATTAACAGTTCAGTACTCTTTGTTTCTCTTGCTTTGAGTCTCTTCATCTTTGTGGAGATTATCCAACATTTGCTTCCATACAGGAGGAGAGATATCACTTAACAGTTCAGCACTCTTTGTTTCTCTTGCTTTGAGTCTCTTCATCTTTGAGGAGATTATCCAACATTCGCTTCCATACAGGAGGAGAGATATCACTTAACAGTTCAGTACTCTTTGTTTCTCTTGATTTGAGTCTCTTCATCTTTGAGGAGATTATCCAACATTCGCTTCCATACAGGAGGAGAGATATCACTTAACAGTTCAGTACTCTTTGTTTCTCTTGATTTGAGTCTCTTCATCTTTGAGGAGATTATCCAACATTCGCTTCCATACAGGAGGAGAGATATCACTTAACAGCCCAGTACTCTTTGTTTCGCTTGCTTTGAGTCTCTTCATCTTTGAGGAGATTATCCAACATTCACTTCCATACAGGAGGAGAGATATCACTTAACAGTTCAGTAATCTTTGTTTCTCTTGCTGTGAGTCTCTTCATATTTGAGATTATCCAACATTCGCTTCCATACAGGAGGAGATATATCACTTAACAGCCCAGTACTCTTTGTTTCTCTTGCTTTGAGTCTCTTCATCTTTGAAGAGATTATCCAACATTCGCTTCCATACAGGAGGAGAGATATCACTTAACAGTTCCGTAATCTTTGTTTCTCTTGCTTTGAGTCTCTTCATCTTTGAGATTATCCAACATTCGCTTCGATACAGGGGGAAAGATATCTCTTAACAGTTCAGTACTCTGTGTTTCTCTTGCTTTGAGTCTCTTCATCTTTGAGGAGGTTATCCAGCATTCGCTTCCATACAGGAGGAGAGATATCACTTAACAGCCCAGTACTCTTTGTTTCGCTTGCTTTGAGTCTCTTCATCTTTGAGGAGATTATCCAACATTCGCTTCCATACAGGAGGACAGATATCAATTGTCAGTTCAGTACTCTTTGTTTCTCTTGCTTTGAGTCTCTTCATCTTTGAGGAGATTATCCAACATTCGCTTCCATACAGGAGGAGAGATATCACTTAACAGCCCAGTAATCTTTGTTTCTCTTGCTTTGAGTCTCTTCATCTTTGAGGAGATTATCCAACATTCGCTTCCATTACAGGAGGAGAGATATCAATTAACAGCCCAGTACTCTTTGTTTCTCTTGCTTTGAGTCTCTTCATCTTTGAGGAGATTATCCAACATTCGCTGCCACACAAAAGGAGAGATATCACTTAACAACCCAGTACTCTTTGTTTCTCTTGCTTTGAGTCTCATCATCTTTGAAGAGATTATCCAACATTCGCTCCCATACAGGAGGAGAGATATCACTTAACAGTTCAGTGCTCTTTGTTTCTCTTGCTTTGAGTCTCTTCATCTTTGAAGAGATTATCCAAAATTTACTTCCATACAGGAGGAGAGATATCACTTAACAGTTCAGTAATCTTTGTTTCTCTTGCTTTGAGTCTCTTCATATTTGAGATTATCCAACATTCGCTTCCATACACGAGTAGAGATATCACTTAACAGCCCAGTACTATTTGTTTCTCTTGCTTTGAGTCTCTTCATCTTTGAAGAGATTATCCAAAATTTACTTCCATACAGGAGGAGAGATATCACTTAACAGTTCAGTAATCTTTGTTTCTCTTGCTTTGAGTCTCTTCATCTTTGAGATTATCCAACATTCGCTTCCATACAGGAGGAGAGATATCACTTAACAGCCCAGTAATCTTTGTTTCGCTTGCTTTGAGTCTCTTCATCTTTGAGATTATCCAACATTCGCTTCCATACAGGAGGACAGATATCAATTAACAGTTCAGTACTCTTTGTTTCTCTTGCTTTGAGTCTCTTCATCTTTGTGGAGATTATCCAACATTCGCTTCCATACAGGAGGACAGATATCAATTAACAGTTCAGCACTCTTTGTTTCTCTTGCTTTGAGTCTCTTCATCTTTGAGGAGATTATCCAACATTCGCTTCCATACAGGAGGAGAGATATCACTTAACAGTTCAGTACTCTTTGTTTCTCTTGATTTGAGTCTCTTCATCTTTGAGGAGATTATCCAACATTCGCTTCCATACAGGAGGAGAGATATCACTTAACAGTTCAGTACTCTTTGTTTCTCTTGATTTGAGTCTCTTCATCTTTGAGGAGATTATCCAACATTCGCTTCCATACAGGAGGAGAGATATCACTTAACAGTTCAGTACTCTTTGTTTCTCTTGCTTTGAGTCTCTTCATCTTTGAGGAGATTATCCAACATTCGCTTCCATACAGGAGGAGAGATATCACTTAACAGTTCTGTACTCTTTGTTTCTCTTGCTTTGAGTTTCTTCATCTTTGAGGAGATTATCAATCATTCGCTTCCATACAGGAGGAGAGATATCAGTTAACCGTTCAGTACTCTTTGTTTCTCTTGGTTTGAGTCTCTTCATCTTTGAGGAGATTATCCAACATTCGCTGCCACACAGGAGGAGAGATATCACTTAACAGCCCAGTACTCTTTGTTTCTCTTGCTTTGAGTCTCTTCACCTTTGAAGAGATTATCCAACATTCGCTTCCATACAGGAGGAGAGATATCACTTAACAGTTCAGTACTCTTTGTTTCTCTTGATTTGAGTCTCTTCATCTTTGAAGAGATTATCCAACATTCGCTTCCATACAGGAGGAGATATATCACTTAACAGTTCAGTACTCTTTGTTCCTCTTGCTTTGAGTCTCTTCATCTTTGAAGAGATTATCCAACATTCGCTTCCATACAGGAGGAGAGATATCACTTAACAGTTCAGCACTCTTTGTTTCTCTTGCTTTGAGTCTCTTCATCTTTGAGGAGATTATCCAACATTCGCTTCCATACAGGAGGAGAGATATCACTTAACAGTTCAGTACTCTTTGCTTCTCTTGCTTTGAGTCTCTTCATCTTTGAGGAGATTATCCAACATTCGCTTCCATACAGGAGGAGAGATATCACTTAACAGCCCAGTACTCTTTGTTTCTCTTGCTTTGAGTCTCTTCATCTTTGAAGAGATTATCCAACATTCGCTTCCATACACGAGGAGAGATATCACTTAACAGCCCAGTACTCTTTGTTTCTCTTGCTTTGAGTCTCTTCATCTTTGAAGAGATTATCCAACATTCGCTTCCATACAGGAGGAGAGATATCACTTAACAGTTCAGTACTCTTTGTTTCTCTTGCTTTGAGTCTCTTCATCTTTGAGGAGATTATCCAACATTCGCTTCCATGCAGGAGGAATGATATCACTTAACAGTTCAGTCCTCTTTGTTTCTCTTGCTTTGAGTCTCTTCATCTTTGAGGAGATTATCCAACATTCGCTGCCACACAGGAGGGGAGATATCACTTAAAGGCCCAGTACTCTTTGTTTCTCTTGCTTTGAGTCTCTTCATCTTTGAGGAGATTATCCAACATTCACTTCCATACAGGAGGAGAGATATCACTTAACAGTTCAGTAATCTTTGTTTCTCTTGCTGTGAGTCTCTTCATATTTGAGATTATCCAACATTCGCTTCCATACAGGAGGAGATATATCACTTAACAGCCCAGTACTCTTTGTTTCTCTTGCTTTGAGTCTCTTCATCTTTGAAGAGATTATCCAACATTCGCTTCCATACAGGAGGAGAGATATCACTTAACAGTTCCGTAATCTTTGTTTCTCTTGCTTTGAGTCTCTTCATCTTTGAGATTATCCAACATTCGCTTCCATACAGGAGGAGAGATATCACTTAACAGCCCAGTACTCTTTGTTTCTCTTGCTTTGAGTCTCTTCATCTTTGAAGAGATTATCCAACATTCGCTTCCATACAGGGGGAGAGATATCACTTAACAGTTCAGTACTCTTTGTTTCTCTTGCTTTGAGTCTCTTCATCTTTGAGGAGATTATCCAACATTCGCTTCCATACAGGAGGAGAGATATCACTTAACAGCCCAGTACTCTTTGTTTCGCTTGCTTTGAGTCTCTTCATCTTTGAGGAGATTATCCAACATTCGCTTCCATACAGGAGGACAGATATCAATTGTCAGTTCAGTACTCTTTGTTTCTCTTGCTTTGAGTCTCTTCATCTTTGAGGAGATTATCCAACATTCGCTTCCATACAGGAGGAGAGATATCACTTAACAGCCCAGTAATCTTTGTTTCTCTTGCTTTGAGTCTCTTCATCTTTGAGGAGATTATCCAACATTCGCTTCCATTACAGGAGGAGAGATATCACTTAACAGCCCAGTACTCTTTGTTTCTCTTGCTTTGAGTCTCTTCATCTTTGAGGAGATTATCCAACATTCGCTGCCACACAAAAGGAGAGATATCACTTAACAACCCAGTACTCTTTGTTTCTCTTGCTTTGAGTCTTTTCATCTTTGAAGAGATTATCCAACATTCGCTCCCATACAGGAGGAGAGATATCACTTAACAGTTCAGTGCTCTTTGTTTCTCTTGCTTTGAGTCTCTTCATCTTTGAAGAGATTATCCAACATTCTCTTCCATACACGAGTAGAGATATCACTTAACAGCCCAGTACTATTTGTTTCTCT
The DNA here is from genome assembly GCA_964036315.1 of Acanthosepion esculentum. NCBI lineage: Eukaryota > Metazoa > Mollusca > Cephalopoda > Sepiida > Sepiidae > Acanthosepion > Acanthosepion esculentum. Next base: position 44,263,028 of record OZ038505.1, read on the forward strand.
TGCTTTGAGTCTCTTCATCTTTGAAGAGATTATCCAACATTCGCTTCCATACAGGAGGAGAGATATCACTTACAGTTCAGTACTTTTTGTTTCTCTTGCTTTGGGTCTCTTCATCTTTGAAGAGATTATCCAACATTCGCTTCCATACAGGAAGAGAGATATCACTTAACAGTACAGCACTCTTTGTTTCTCTTGCTTTGAGTCTCTTCATCTTTGAGGAGATTATCCAATATTCAATTCCATACAGGAGGAGAGATATCACTTAACAGTTCAGTAATCTTTGTTTCTCTTGCTTTGAGTCTCTTCATCTTTGAGATTATCCAACATACACTTCCATACAGGAGGAGAGATATCACTTAACAGCCCAGTAATCTTCGTTTCGCTTGCTTTGAGTCTCTTCATCTTTGAGGAGATTATCCAACATTCGCTTCCATTACAGGAGGAAAGATATCACTTAACAGCCCAGTACTCTTTGTTTCTCTTGCTTTGAGTCTCTTCATCTTTGAAGAGATTATCCAACATTCGCTTCCATACACGAGGAGAGATATCACTTAACAGCCCAGTACTATTTGTTTCTCTTGCTTTGAGTCTCTTCATCTTTGAAGAGATTATCCAACATTCGCTTCCATACAGTAAAAGAGATATCACTTAACAGTTCAGTACTCTTTGTTTCTCTTGCTTTGAGTCACTTCATCTTTGAGGAGATTATCCAACATTCGCTTCCATGCAGGAGGAATGATATCACTTAACAGTTCAGTACTCTTTGTTTCTCTTGCTTTGAGTCTCTTCATCTTTGAGGAGATTATCCAACATTCGCTGCCACACAGGAGGGGAGATATCACTTAAAGGCCCAGTACTCTTTGTTTCTCTTGCTTTGAGTCTCTTCATCTTTGAGGAGATTATCCAACATTCACTTCCATACAGGAGGAGAGATATCACTTAACAGTTCAGTGATCTTTGTTTCTCTTGCTGTGAGTCTCTTCATATTTGAGATTATCCAACATTCGCTTCCATACAGGAGGAGATATATCACTTAACAGCCCAGTACTCTTTGTTTCTCTTGCTTTGAGTCTCTTCATCTTTTAAGAGATTATCCAACATTCGCTTCCATACAGGAGGAGAGATATCACTTAACAGTTCCGTAATCTTTGTTTCTCTTGCTTTGAGTCTCTTCATCTTTGAGATTATCCAACATTCGCTTCCATACAGGGGGAGAGATATCACTTAACAGTTCAGTACTCTTTGTTTCTCTTGCTTTGAGTCTCTTCATCTTTGAGGAGATTATCCAACATTCGCTTCCATACAGGAGGAGAGATATCACTTAACAGCCCAGTACTCTTTGTTTCTCTTGCTTTGAGTCTCTTCATCTTTGAGGAGATTATCCAACATTCGCTTCCATACAGGAGGAGAGATATCACTTAACAGTTCAGTACTCTTTGCTTCTCTTGCTTTGAGTCTCTTCATCTTTGAGGAGATTATCCAACATTCGCTTCCATACAGGAGGAGAGATATCACTTAACAGCCCAGTACTCTTTGTTTCTCTTGCTTTGAGTCTCTTCATCTTTGAAGAGATTATCCAACATTCGCTTCCATACACGAGGAGAGATATCACTTAACAGCCCAGTACTCTTTGTTTCTCTTGCTTTGAGTCTCTTCATCTTTGAAGAGATTATCCAACATTCGCTTCCATACAGGAGGAGAGATATCACTTAACAGTTCAGTACTCTTTGTTTCTCTTGCTTTGAGTCTCTTCATCTTTGAGGAGATTATCCAACATTCGCTTCCATGCAGGAGGAATGATATCACTTAACAGTTCAGTCCTCTTTGTTTCTCTTGCTTTGAGTCTCTTCATCTTTGAGGAGATTATCCAACATTCGCTGCCACACAGGAGGGGAGATATCACTTAAAGGCCCAGTACTCTTTGTTTCTCTTGCTTTGAGTCTCTTCATCTTTGAGGAGATTATCCAACATTCACTTCCATACAGGAGGAGAGATATCACTTAACAGTTCAGTAATCTTTGTTTCTCTTGCTGTGAGTCTCTTCATATTTGAGATTATCCAACATTCGCTTCCATACAGGAGGAGATATATCACTTAACAGCCCAGTACTCTTTGTTTCTCTTGCTTTGAGTCTCTTCATCTTTGAAGAGATTATCCAACATTCGCTTCCATACAGGAGGAGAGATATCACTTAACAGTTCCGTAATCTTTGTTTCTCTTGCTTTGAGTCTCTTCATCTTTGAGATTATCCAACATTCGCTTCCATACAGGAGGAGAGATATCACTTAACAGCCCAGTACTCTTTGTTTCTCTTGCTTTGAGTCTCTTCATCTTTGAAGAGATTATCCAACATTCGCTTCCATACAGGGGGAGAGATATCACTTAACAGTTCAGTACTCTTTGTTTCTCTTGCTTTGAGTCTCTTCATCTTTGAGGAGATTATCCAACATTCGCTTCCATACAGGAGGAGAGATATCACTTAACAGCCCAGTACTCTTTGTTTCGCTTGCTTTGAGTCTCTTCATCTTTGAGGAGATTATCCAACATTCGCTTCCATACAGGAGGACAGATATCAATTGTCAGTTCAGTACTCTTTGTTTCTCTTGCTTTGAGTCTCTTCATCTTTGAGGAGATTATCCAACATTCGCTTCCATACAGGAGGAGAGATATCACTTAACAGCCCAGTAATCTTTGTTTCTCTTGCTTTGAGTCTCTTCATCTTTGAGGAGATTATCCAACATTCGCTTCCATTACAGGAGGAGAGATATCACTTAACAGCCCAGTACTCTTTGTTTCTCTTGCTTTGAGTCTCTTCATCTTTGAGGAGATTATCCAACATTCGCTGCCACACAAAAGGAGAGATATCACTTAACAACCCAGTACTCTTTGTTTCTCTTGCTTTGAGTCTTTTCATCTTTGAAGAGATTATCCAACATTCGCTCCCATACAGGAGGAGAGATATCACTTAACAGTTCAGTGCTCTTTGTTTCTCTTGCTTTGAGTCTCTTCATCTTTGAAGAGATTATCCAACATTCTCTTCCATACACGAGTAGAGATATCACTTAACAGCCCAGTACTATTTGTTTCTCTTGCTTTGAGTCTCTTCATCTTTGAAGAGATTATCCAACATTCGCTTCCATACAGGAGGAGAGATATCACTTACAGTTCAGTACTTTTTGTTTCTCTTGCTTTGGGTCTCTTCATCTTTGAAGAGATTATCCAACATTCGCTTCCATACAGGAAGAGAGATATCACTTAACAGTACAGCACTCTTTGTTTCTCTTGCTTTGAGTCTCTTCATCTTTGAGGAGATTATCCAATATTCAATTCCATACAGGAGGAGAGATATCACTTAACAGTTCAGTAATCTTTGTTTCTCTTGCTTTGAGTCTCTTCATCTTTGAGATTATCCAACATACACTTCCATACAGGAGGAGAGATATCACTTAACAGCCCAGTAATCTTCGTTTCGCTTGCTTTGAGTCTCTTCATCTTTGAGGAGATTATCCAACATTCGCTTCCATTACAGGAGGAAAGATATCACTTAACAGCCCAGTACTCTTTGTTTCTCTTGCTTTGAGTCTCTTCATCTTTGAAGAGATTATCCAACATTCGCTTCCATACACGAGGAGAGATATCACTTAACAGCCCAGTACTATTTGTTTCTCTTGCTTTGAGTCTCTTCATCTTTGAAGAGATTATCCAACATTCGCTTCCATACAGTAAAAGAGATATCACTTAACAGTTCAGTACTCTTTGTTTCTCTTGCTTTGAGTCACTTCATCTTTGAGGAGATTATCCAACATTCGCTTCCATGCAGGAGGAATGATATCACTTAACAGTTCAGTACTCTTTGTTTCTCTTGCTTTGAGTCTCTTCATCTTTGAGGAGATTATCCAACATTCGCTGCCACACAGGAGGGGAGATATCACTTAAAGGCCCAGTACTCTTTGTTTCTCTTGCTTTGAGTCTCTTCATCTTTGAGGAGATTATCCAACATTCACTTCCATACAGGAGGAGAGATATCACTTAACAGTTCAGTGATCTTTGTTTCTCTTGCTGTGAGTCTCTTCATATTTGAGATTATCCAACATTCGCTTCCATACAGGAGGAGATATATCACTTAACAGCCCAGTACTCTTTGTTTCTCTTGCTTTGAGTCTCTTCATCTTTTAAGAGATTATCCAACATTCGCTTCCATACAGGAGGAGAGATATCACTTAACAGTTCCGTAATCTTTGTTTCTCTTGCTTTGAGTCTCTTCATCTTTGAGATTATCCAACATTCGCTTCCATACAGGGGGAGAGATATCACTTAACAGTTCAGTACTCTTTGTTTCTCTTGCTTTGAGTCTCTTCATCTTTGAGGAGATTATCCAACATTCGCTTCCATACAGGAGGAGAGATATCACTTAACAGCCCAGTACTCTTTGTTTCGCTTGCTTTGAGTCTCTTCATCTTTGAGGAGATTATCCAACATTCGCTTCCATACAGGAGGACAGATATCAATTGTCAGTTCAGTACTCTTTGTTTCTCTTGCTTTGAGTCTCTTCATCTTTGAGGAGATTATCCAACATTCGCTTCCATACAGGAGGAGAGATATCACTTAACAGCCCAGTAATCTTTGTTTCTCTTGCTTTGAGTCTCTTCATCTTTGAGGAGATTATCCAACATTCGCTTCCATTACAGGAGGAGAGATATCAATTAACAGCCCAGTACTCTTTGTTTCTCTTGCTTTGAGTCTCTTCATCTTTGAGGAGATTATCCAACATTCGCTGCCACACAAAAGGAGAGATATCACTTAACAACCCAGTACTCTTTGTTTCTCTTGCTTTGAGTCTCTTCATCTTTGAAGAGATTATCCAACATTCGCTCCCATACAGGAGGAGAGATATCACTTAACAGTTCAGTGCTCTTTGTTTCTCTTGCTTTGAGTCTCTTCATCTTTGAAGAGATTATCCAACATTCGCTTCCATACACGAGTAGAGATATCACTTAACAGCCCAGTACTATTTGTTTCTCTTGCTTTGAGTCTCTTCATCTTTGAAGAGATTATCCAAAATTTACTTCCATACAGGAGGAGAGATATCACTTAACAGTTCAGTAATCTTTGTTTCTCTTGCTTTGAGTCTCTTCATCTTTGAGATTATCCAACATTCGCTTCCATACAGGAGGAGAGATATCACTTAACAGCCCAGTAATCTTTGTTTCGCTTGCTTTGAGTCTCTTCATCTTTGAGATTATCCAACATTCGCTTCCATACAGGAGGACAGATATCAATTAACAGTTCAGTACTCTTTGTTTCTCTTGCTTTGAGTCTCTTCATCTTTGTGGAGATTATCCAACATTCACTTCAATACAGGAGGAGAGATATCACTTAACAGTTCAGTACTCTTTGTTTCTCTTGCTTTGAGTCTCTTCATCTTTGAAGAGATTATCCAACATTTGCTTCCATACACGAGGAGAGATATCACTTAACAGTTCAGCACTCTTTGTTTCTCTTGCTTTGAGTCTCTTCATCTTTGAGGAGATTATCCAACATTCGCTTCCATACAGGAGGAGAGATATCACTTAACAGTTCAGTACTCTTTGTTTCTCTTGATTTGAGTCTCTTCATCTTTGAGGAGATTATCCAACATTCGCTTCCATGCAGGAGGAGAGATATCACTTAACAGTTCAGTACTCTTTGTTTCTCTTGCTTTGAGTCTCTTCATCTTTGAGGAGATTATCCAACATTCGCTGCCACACAGGAGGAGAGATATCACTTAACAGTCCAGTACTCTTTGTTTCTCTTGCTTTGAGTCTCTTCATCTTTGAGGAGATTATCCAACATTCACTTCCAAACAGGAGGAGAGATATCACTTAACAGTTCAGTACTCTTTGTTTCTCTTGCTTTGAGTCTCTTCATCTTTGAAGAGATTATCCAACATTCGCTTCCATACAGGAGGAGAGATATCACTTAACAGTTCAGTACTCTTTGTTTCTCTTGCTTTGAGTCTCTTCATCTTTGAGGAGATTATCCAACATTCGCTGCCACAGAGGAGGAGAGATATCACTTAACAGCCCAGTACTCTTTGTTTCTCTTGCTTTGAGTCTCTTCATCTTTGTGGAGATTATCCAACATTCACTTCCATACAGGAGGAGAGATATCACTTAACAGCCCAGTACTCTTTGTTTCTCTCGCTTTGAGTCTCTTCATCTTTGAGGAGATTATCCAACATTCACTTCCATACAGGAGGTGAGATATCACTTAACAGTTCAGTAATCTTTGTTTCTCTTGCTTTGAGTCTCTTCATCTTTGAGATTATCCAACATTCGCTTCGATACAGGAGGAGAGATATCACTTAACAGCCCAGTACTCTTTGTTTCGCTTGCTTTGAGTCTCTTCATCTTTGAGGAGATTTTCCAACATTTGCTTCCATACAGGAGGACAGATATCAATTAACAGTTCTGTACTCTTTGTTTCTCTTGCTTTGAGTCTCTTCATCTTTGAAGAGATTATCCAACATTCGCTTCCATACAGGAGGAGAGATATCACTTAACAGCCCAGTACTCTTTGTTTCTCTTGCTTTGAGTCTCTTCATCTTTGAAGAGATTATCCAACATTCGCTCCCATACTGGAGGAGAGATATCACTTAACAGTTCAGTACTCTTTGTTTCTCTTGCTTTGAGTCTCTTCATCTTTGAAGAGATTATCCAACATTCGCTTCCATACAGGAGGAGAGATATCACTTACCAGCCCAGTACTATTTGTTTCTCTTGCTTTGAGTCTCTTCATCTTTGAAGAGATTATCCAACATTCGCTTCCATACAGGAGGAGAGATATCACTTAACAGTTCAGTACTCTTTGTTTCTCTTGCTTTGTGTCTCTTCATTTTGAAGAGATTATCCAACATTCCCTTCCATACAGGAGGAGAGATATCACTTAACAGTTCAGCACTCTTTGTTTTTCTTGCTTTGAGTCTCTTCATCTTTGAGGAGATTATCCAACATTCGCTTCCATACAGGAGGAGAGATATCACTTAACAGTTCAGTACTCTTTGTTTCTCTTGCTTTGAGTCTGTTGATCTTTGAGGAGATTATCCAACATTCGCTTCCATGCAGGAGGAGAGATATCACTTAACAGTTCAGTAATCTTTGTTTCTCTTGCTTTGAGTCTCTTCATCTTTGAGGAGATTATCCAACATTCGCTTCCATACAGGAGGAGAGATATCACTTAACAGTCCAGTACTCTTTGTTTCTCTTGCTTTGAGTCTCTTCATCTTTGAGGAGATTATCCAACATTCACTTCCATACAGTAGGAGAGATATCACTTAACAGTTCAGTACTCTTTGTTTCTCTTGCTTTGAGTCTCTTCATCTTTGAAGAGATTATCCAAAATTCGCTTCCATATAGGAGGAGAGATATCACTTAACAGTTCAGTACTCTTTGTTTCTCTTGCTTTGAGTCTCTTCATCTTTGAGGAGATTATCCAACATTCGCTGCCACAGAGGAGGAGAGATATCACTTAACTGCCCAGTACTCTTTGTTTCTCTTGCTTTGAGTCTCTTCATCTTTGAGGAGATTATCCAACATTCACTTCCATACAGGAGGAGAGATATCACTTAACAGTTCAGTACTCTTTGTTTCTCTTACTTTGAGTCTCTTCATCTTTGACGAGATTATCCAACATTCGGTCCCATACAGGAGGAGAGTTATCACTTAACAGTTCAGTACTCTTTGTTTCTCTTGCTTTGAGTCTCTTCATCTTTGAAGAGATTTTCCAACATTCGCTTCCATACATGAGGAGAGATATCACTTACCAGCCCAGTACTATTTGTTTCTCTTGCTTTGAGTCTCTTCATCTTTGAAGAGATTATCCAACATTCGCTCCCATACTGGAGGAGAGATATCACTTAACAGTTCAGTACTCTTTGTTTCTCTTGCTTTGAGTCTCTTCATCTTTGAAGAGATTATCCAACATTCGCTTCCATACAGGAGGAGAGATATCACTTAACAGTTCAGTACTCTTTGTTTCTCTTGCTTTGAGTCTCTTCATCTTTGAGGAGATTATCCAACATTCGCTTCCACACAGGAGGAGAGATATCACTTAACAGCCCAGAACTCTTTGTTTCTCTTGCTTTGAGTCTCTTCATCTTTGAGATTATCCAACATTCGCTTCCATACAGGAGGAGAGATATCACTTAACACCCCAGTACTCTTTGTTTCTCTTCCTTTGAGTCTCTTCATCTTTGAAGAGATTATCCAACATTTGCTTCCATACAGGAGGAGAGATATCACTTAACAGTTCAGTACTCTTTGTTTCTCTTGCTTTGAGTCTCTTCATCTTTGAGGAGATTATCCAACATTCGCTGCCACACAGGAGGAGAGATACCACTTAACAGCCCATTACTCTTTGTTTCTCTTGCTTTGAGTCTCTTCATCTTTGAAGAGATTATCCAACATTCGCTTCCATACAGGAGGAGAGATATCACTTAACAGTTCAGTACTCTTTGTTTCTCTTGCTTTGAGTCTCTTCATCTTTGAGGAGATTATCCAACATTCGCTTCCATACAGGAGGAGAAATATCACTTAACAGCCCAGTACTCTTTGTTTCGCTTGCTTTGAGTCTCTTCATCTTTGAAGAGATTATCCAACATTCGCTTCCATACAGGAGGAGAGATATCACTTAACAGTTCAGTACTCTTTGTTTCTCTTGCTTTGAGTCTCTTCATCTTTGAGGAGATTATCCAACTTTCGCTTCCATACAGGAGGAGGGATATCACTTAACAGCCCAGTGCTCTTTGTTTCTCTTGCTTTGAATCTCTTCATCTTTGACGAGATTATCCAACATTCGCTTCCATACAGGAGGAGAGATATAACTTAACAGTTCAGTACTCTTTGTTTCTCTTGCTTTGAGTCTCTTCATCTTTGAGGAGATTATCCAACATTCGCTTCCATACAGGAGGAGAGATATCACTTAACAGTTCAGTACTCTTTGTTTCTCTTGATTTGAGTCTCTTCATCTTTGAGGAGATTATCCAACATTCGCTTCCATACAGGAGGAGAGATATCACTTAACAGTTCAGTACTCTTTGTTTCTCTTGCTTTGAGTCTCTTCATCTTTGAGGAGATTATCCAACATTCGCTTCCATACAGGAGGAGAGATATCACTTAACAATTCTGTACTCTTTGTTTCTCTTGCTTTGAGTTTCTTCATCTTTGAGGAGATTATCAAACATTCGCTTCCATACAGGAGGAGAGATATCACTTAACCGTTCAGCACTCTTTGTTTCTCTTGCTTTGAGTCTCTTCATCTTTGAGGAGATTATCCAACATTCGCTTCCATACAGGAGGAGAGATATCACTTAACAGTTCAGTACTCTTTGCTTCTCTTGCTTTGAGTCTCTTCATCTTTGAGGAGATTATCCAACATTCGCTTCCATACAGGAGGAGAGATATCACTTAACAGTTCAGTACTCTTTGTTTCTCTTGCTTTGAGTCTCTTCATCTTTGAAGAGATTATCCAACATTCGCTTCCATACAGGAGGAGAGATATCACTTAACAGTTCAGTACTCTTTGTTTCTCTTGCTTTGAGTCTCTTCATCTTTGAGGAGATTATCCAACATTCGCTTCCATACAGGAGGAGAGATATCACTTAACAGTTCAGTACTCTTTGTTTCTCTTGCTTTGAGTTTCTTCATCTTTGAGGAGATTATCCAACATTCGCTGCCACACAGGAGGAGATATATCACTTAACAGTTCAGTACTCTTTGTTTCTCTTGCTTTGAGTTTCTTCATCTTTGAGGAGATTATCCAACATTCGCTGCCACAGAGGAGGAGAGATATCACTTAACAGTTCAGTAATCTTTGTTTCTCTTGCTTTGAGTCTCTTCATCTTTGAGGAGATTATCCAACATTCGCTGCCACACAGGAGGAGAGATATCACTTAACAGCCCAGTACACTTTGTTTCTCTTGCTTTGAGTCTCTTTATCTTTGAAGAGATTATGCAACATTCGCTTCCATACAGGAGGAGAGATATCACTTAACAGTTCAGTACTCTTTGTTTCTCTTGCTTTGAGTCTCTTCATCTTTGAAGAGATTATCCAACATTCGCTTCCATACAGGAGGAGAGATATAACTTAACAGTTCAGTACTCTTTGTTTCTCTTGCTTTGAGTCTCTTCATCTTTGAAGAGATTATCCAACATTCGCTTCCATACAGGAGGAGGGATATCACTTAACAGTTCAGTCCTCTTTGTTTCTCTTGCTTTGAGTCTCTTCATCTTTGAGGAGATTATCCAACTTTCGCTTCCATACAGGAGGAGAGATATCACTTAACAGTTCAGTACTCTTTGTTTCTCTTGCTTTGAGTCTCTTCATATTTGAGGAGATTATCCAACATTCGCTTCCATACAGGAGGAGAGATATCACTTAACAGTTCAGTACTCTTTGTTTCTCTTGCTTTGAGTCTCTTCATCTTTGAGGAGATTATCCAACATTCGCTTCCATACAGGAGGAGTGATATCACTTAACAGCCCAGTACTCTTTGTTTCTCTTGCTTTGAGTCTCTTCATCTTTGAGGAGATTATCCAACATTCGCTTCCATACAGGAGGAGAGATATCACTTAACAGCCCAGTACTCTTTGTTTCTCTTGCTTTGAGTCTCTTCATCTTTGAGGAGATTATCCAACATTCGCTTCCATACAGGAGGAGAGATATCACTTAACAGTTCAGTACTCTTTTCTTTTTTTCTAATGAAATCTTTCGGTCTTTTAATATTCTGCTCAGCTTTTGGGATGCAACTTTGGTCACTTTTCTTATTCCGAATGAATTGTAAAAATTAAAATATTTGTCTTTCTTTTAATAACGGCCGTATAAAGTTTCTCCTTTTATTGAAAAGTAAAGGAAAGTAGGAGTTAAACGTAGTTGAACTTTTATATAACCAAAGTGTCTGCGTATCTGCAAGTTTGTTTATTTCTATTATCATTTCAAGGCGCCGCGTTTAAAATCAAACTTTGATGGCATGTAATCCGACTTACTCATGAAGTATCGTGTAGCTGAAAGTCAGTCGATGTCAGATCATCAAATCTATCAGCTAAATCCAAATAACTTATTCATTTCTTTGGATAGAATTTCGCGAATGGCAACTCAGCTGTAGTTACAGTCATTCACATGCACACCGCCTGCCAATAACACGTTGCTAGGTCCAGAGTAATTGCTTTTGTTCGTAACGAAATTAACTCGTAGGATGTCGATAGTAGCCACAAGTACCGTAGGCGAGAGCTTGTAACAATTTAAGGATGCACCTAAGAAAATAAAAGGCTAGTGAAGGACGTTTATCGCTTGTAGAAAAATAACAGAATACTTTGTGAAGCACCCGAAGCCCATATTTGCCATTTAGGCTACCATTTGCAATTTTTTTTGTTGCTGTTTTTCTAATGCCTGAATAAAATTAACTCTCATCTTAAATTTGTTATCACATATATGAAATAAGTCATATATATATATATATATATATATATATATAATAAATGTTTATAGACATGCATATATGGACCTAGGTGAGTATTTCTGTAAATAACTGAAATGCATATTTGAAAGCTAAATGTATATAGATTGTTTTATTTTCTGTTGTATATTGCTTTTCTATTAATTAAACAATGAAACCAATGATGTTAAGTTCATATATTTTCCTAAATGTATTCTAGCACACTTAATTTACTGATGTTGTTCTAAGTAACTTACATTATTTAGATTATTCAGACTGTTATCTTCATCTTCATTGCCATATTCACAACGTTTCGGCCGTTGTAAGCTCCGGCTTTCTTCAGGTGATTGGTATTTCGAACCGAACCCTTTATTTCGCCCACCGGGGTAGATTGTTCTAGTTCCACGTGCCATGCCCCTTCTGGATGTCTCAGTTATTTCCCTTTAACTCAAGTCTCCAAGTTTGGTTCACCACTGCTATGGCCTGGTACTGAAATCTAACCAACGTCTTTATCCACTGGGCCATGGCACATGGAACTAGAACAATCTACGCCAGTTCCCATCGACGTACAAGTTAAAAAGTGTCTAATGTTACAAAGCAATGAAGACCGTTTTGTAGCTTTAGTTGAAAGCATCAACCAAATGATTAAAAATTGGTTAACGGTTCTCATTCCTGTAAATCCTAAAATCTACCCAGCAAGGATCGAACGCACTACTCACTCGTAATAAAGATTTTTGTTCGAAATTACAATTACCTGAAGAAGGCCGGAGCGTACAACGGCCGAAACGTTGTGAATATGGCAATGAAGATGAGGATAACAGTCCGAATAATGAAAATAATGTAAGTAATTACAATGCCTCATCTCAGAGATATAGAAGCCGAAACGTTGTGAATATGGCAGTGAAGATGAGGATAATAGTCCGAATATTGTAAATAATGTAAGTAATCATAATACCTCATCTCAGAGATATAGATAGATATTGTTTTAAGTCTTTGAAACAAAGAAAAGTTTACTGAACTCCTAATCTCAATCCTTCTGCATGAAAGCGAAGGGTGGAGAATTTCATACAAAGAGGAAATTTGAGGTAAAAGATGTGCTTCTACAGAAGGATACTGAGAATATCATGAATGGAGCCTGTGAGCAACAAGGAAGTTTTAAGGAAAATGGAACAAAAGAAAACATTTACATAGATTCGGAAAGAAACAGTTGAAATTTCTGGGATACATAATGAGGAAAGAGAACTTGGAGAATTTGACACTCACACTGACTGGGGAGCCGAGTAAGCTAGTAAGCAGAACATTGCTTAGTGTTATAAGCACGATTTAGTAATGGTTTCCGGCTCGAGTTGACGAATTCCAGTCCATTTTATTACATTCACTCAAACCGGTCTAGAAGAAGGAAAACTCTGAAAAGTCTGGAGAAGCTTGGACTAACTTGTCCGAGACACTGTGGTCCTGCGACTCATGATCGGGTTACGGGGATCGTGATAAGGGGGAAAAAAGTTGGGACGAGCCATAATAACCCACGTAAGTAAAAGAACATTATTAGAAGATTTTCTGATGTCAATATATAAATACAGTCGAAAATATTAAATTAATGCAAATCACATAAGCTTCAATAATTCAAAAATATCTGAACCGATCTTTGTCATTTTTAAATTAGTTTGTTTACATGCTTTGTAAAATCTCTAACTTAATTTTTAACCTTTTTCTTGGCTATTATTTGAGATATCTGGAATTAACGATGTTATTATACAAATTAAAATAATTTAATACATTCAAACCTAATAAATGCTATTTTTTCTTCGCTTGTTTTTTTCCAGATTTAATATATTGGAACGTGGCTAATGATGGAAAGGACGCAAGAAATGCTGAGAAACACGAAGCAACAAAGTTACTGAGTGATGGAATAGCTACTTTAGAGATATCAAAGGAGTTTATCAGAGATAATTGAGTGATAAAGCAAGCTATTGAAAATTTAACTAAATTTAGATCTAGAAGCAAAGGAAGTTTTTAAGACCTTATGACATCGAGAGGAACATAAATTAAAGCACGTTATAACCAAACAACCACTTTTGACCAACGCTCAGATCTTTGAAAAGGTAGGAGTGATATAAACTTTTATGTGCGGGTGGTGTAACGGCACGAAATTGGAAACTGGCGAGTAGTGTTCCAATTATTATCTGGTTTGTTATATTCACTTACGCGAAAATAACTTTTAAAAGGGTAAGAATTCACCTCTCCTCCCACAGCCATGGTTTAATTAACAGGACTTGTATCAGTGAATCATTATTATCTCCAAAAATTTAACTAACCTGCAAAAAGTTGATAAGTCGTAAAAAAACAAATGAAGCAATCTGGTAATGAGAAATACAGATTTTTTTTAATAATTGCCATTATAATTATGATTTTTTCAGAATCTTTCAAAATTAAAGAAAAATTAAGGAAAATCGCAATTGTCACGACATTCTCGTTTAATAAATAAAACATTGAAGAGTATCTGCTGCATAAATATATTAGTGAAACTATTGGCAATAAAAACTACAGGTCTGCATTGTAATGGCGGTCTACGAGATTAAAAGATGGAATATTCTTCTGTCACTCAGCAATATTGTCTGATGGCAATAATTAGTTTATTAGTTTATAAAGATAAACTAATAAAGTGCCACTTTCGCTTATTGTCTCTTTTAGGTCGGACTAATTTTAACGAAAATATTATTCAGGTAGAATTCCGATTGTAGCAGGTAAAATGAAATGTGACTGGGCATCATCGTGTCTTTTTCCATCAGGTAAAATTTCTTCTTGATACTGAATGTTTCTTTTTTTCTTTTTGTAAAAAGGTTCGCCAAAAACAAAATATTCCCATTAGACGTAATGAAAACTGCTATATTTGTTAGGCGTCACAGGAAAAGAGAATTCGAAGAAAGAACAAGATAGTAAAATTATTTTCAAGTTGATTAGCAAAGTCTAAGTTTGTCGATTTGGAAATGATGTTATATTGTTTCCCATCGACGTACAAGTTAAAAAATGTCTAAAGTTACAAAGCAATGAAAACCGTTTTGTAGCTTTAGTTGAAAGCATCAAACAAGTGACTAAAAATTAGTTCCTGTAAATCCTAAAATCTACTCAGCTAGGATCGAACGCACTCCTCACTCGTAATGAATCAAGCCAGGTAACGTTACTAACCATTACACCACATCGAAATTCTCAAAACAAAGTTCAAGTATAGCTTAGATCTAACAAAAGGCCTCATGTATGGCGCACCCAGCGAGACTCGAACGCATTACTCAGTTGTAATTGATTTAGCGAGACAAGCTTTCTAACCATTACACTAGGTTAAAGTGACCTAAATGATTTTCTAAGCTTAGCTTAGATGTGGCATGAAGCCGGAAGTATGAAGCAGCCAGTGAGAATCGAACTCACTACTCAGTCGTAACTGAACGAGCAAAACAAGTTTGCTATTACACCACTTCGAAGTGCCCAACCTCGATTCATATAAACTGAAAGATTTATATAGATTGTAAAGAGAACGAGTGAAGAAGTGTTTCCCAGTATTTATATTCGGATTAATATCTTCATCTCTGTTATTATTCAGCCTCGTTCGAGTATCTGTCAATCTTGACAACCTCCAGGGAATTTAAAACTGCACATTTTATTTAATCTACGGGGGCAGATTGTTTTCTCACCACTGTCCATATCTAGGGACATCATGTTTTGTTCGTATTTACCCACAACAGCGAAACCTCTCTGCTTCCTATCATCATGGCTGATGCTCAACTTCACGAGAGCACCTCTTTCCGCATTCTTGATCTCACGCTTTCCACTGAACTGAGGTGGAACGAATACATTGAATCAATAGCCACAGCTGCTGCAAGGAAAGTTAGTTCTTTGTAACGTGCCAGAAAGTTTTTTCTCCTCTGAGTCCATCCATCAAATCTACAAATCTAGCATTTGTCCTTGCATTGGATACTGTTACCATATATGGTCTGGTGCCGCCACTGTTCATCTCGAGGTTCTCGACAAAATCCAAAGACGGAAATGCAATGTGATAGATCCTCACCTGGCATCTCGGCTCCAGTCACTTTCTCAAAAACCTGATGTGGCTTTCCTCTTTTCTACAAATATTTTCATGGCAAATGCTCTGATGACCTATTTTCACTGGTGCCTCGACTGCATAAATTTAAGCGTGCTATTACGTTGGCATCTCGGTTGGGACCGAGATGCCCTTTTACTGTTGAAACAGTTAAATGTAACCGCCTCTTCTGCTCCAACAGCTTCTTCTCTCGCACTTCCCGACAGTGGAACTCCCTTCCTCTTACTGGCTTCCCTGATAACTATAATCTTCAAAAATTTAAATGTAATGTCAATTGACATCTTCTGATACCTTTATCTTGACGCCTGTCCTTCTCTTTATCCTTTCCACACCCCCCTTTTCTGTTACTTTCACTCTTTGTAACGCCTTGCATGCTAGTGGTACTCCCGCCTTGCTTAAGGTGAAATGCTTAAAAAATAGTACTGCCCAGTTATTGCTCGCTCTGTTTCCACTGATTGTTATGTGCACTACTCGGCCCAGGGTTTGAACTCACAATTACAGTGTCACCAAATTTACGAACAAACGTTTTAATTCTCATACAGAAAAATAGTCTCATGGATTCGGGCGATCTTTAATTATTGAAATGTTTCAGAATTTCTGCTTCAAAACCTCTGAAAGTCTTTATGGTATGTAACGGATGAAAAGGATCATGAAATACAAATACAGATTTATCCCATCCGCATGTATTTCAGAGAATTCGTCAAAACTCCAAAATAATCTCGAAAACTAAAAGAGAATATTGAACGTTCAAAGCATATTCTGTATTTTGAAGAATTACAACAAAAATAATATTTTTTGTTATAGCTTTAATTAAAAGTCGTCTTTTAATATTGCCTGGGAAACAGATTTCTAAACAGGCATTCACTTTAAAATAAATATCGTAATGGACGGAGCTTTCAGTTTTAAACGGAGGGAACGAAAAATGCCGACATAAAATCGATTGTGCCTTCATTTACGGTTGTTAAAAAAATAATTGATCAAAATAAATTTGTTTTATATTTTTATTAAATCATTCACTGATTGTGCAAGAATGAGGTGACTCAATTAAGTGGAAAATATGTAACTTGGAAGAAAGAGAGAGAGAGAGAGAGAGAGAGAGAGAGAGAGAGAGAGAAAGCGAGAGAAAACCCCAGGAAAAAAAAGAATCCTCTGAAAGGCAAATTCTTTACCCATTATGCCTTGCTGTAAGAATGAGAGTATGAATTAAAAAAATTCAATATAAGCCTATTAGTTTAATACGAGAGGGAGTGAAAAGTTGTTGGACTGACCAAGAAGTACATCGAAAAAAATTCCGAGGGTTGATCATTTGGAAAGTTGGTTTGCCTGATAAGTTTTCATTATCACCTAGTATATATATATATATATATATATATATATATATATATATATATATATATATATATATATATATATATATATATATATAGGTGCGTGTGTATGTATGTAAAATTTCAGGTATAACTAAAATATGTATATACAAGAGGACAATATGAATAAAAACAAAAGGATAACTTATCTTAGCGGACGCTTCTCGTCCTCTGATGGACTTTATCAAATTAAAGTTCTTGAAAAAATCCATCATCGGTCGAAACGCGCCTTCTAAGATAAGTTTTCCTTTTGACTCTAATCCTCCCTTTCGTATGTTGAGCACTTTGAAAGAAAGGGAATTTGTCAGCTTTTGATTATTAATGCTAAAAACTCTTCGCTATGAATCTCATATATATAAAGCCTTAAAAATTCCACTTTTCCGTGGCGTGTGCTGATGGCCTAATGGTAAGACTCTCCTACTGACGCCAAATCGCACGGTTAAGCCGCACTTCTGAGGTTCGAAACAGTCTGTATGTGATAAATCTCTCTATATATATCCAAATCAATTTTTATTAAATAGAATTGAAAAAGTCTGTCTTTAATTTTTTTATTATACTTTCCCAAATTCTGGATAAGATGTTGAGTATTATGTTCGAAGTTGTGAATCAGGACTGCAAAGAGGAAAGTCCTTGAAGAAAAATTTTGAAAAAATGAACGTCGGACAGTTTATCGACAAGGAACATAATACTGAACATTTTATCCGGAACTTGGAAAAGTATAACAAAAAAATGAAACCTTGACAGACCTGATCTGTTCTATTTCATCATACTTTTTGTATATATATATATATATATATATATATATATATATATATATATATATATGAATATGAGGAGAGAGAGAGAGAGAGAGAGAGAGAGAGAGAGAGATGATAATATTATTTGGTAATCCGCATGGATAATTCCAAAGAGAATATAGAACCAGAGAGAGAGAGAGAGAGAGAGCTCAATGGAAGAACAGAGCAAATGATAATTATGAAAGCGGAGATTTTAGAAGCCCATGGTAATATTTTATTTTGCAAAACCGATCATTGGTTCCGTCTCATCAGACTAAACAGTTTCAGCAATAAATGGATTTAAAATTTAACCAGGCACAAAACGAAATATTTAAACCTAAATTATTTTTTTAAAATATAGATTCAAAATGGAGGAAGGGAAAGCAAAAGAGGGTGAAAAATAGAGATCTAGAGACATATATAGAAAAGGAAGCCGCAGTGGTGAAAGAAAGACAGGCTTATGTATTTCCACCGGATGTGCGAAGTGAAGTAGAAAGAGTATCTTCAAATGGGAACAGAAGAAAGAGACAAAGGAAAAAGCGCAAAGGAAAAAGAAAGGAAAGAGGAAGAAAACAAGAGAAAGAAATTGAAAACTTGAGAGATGATTTGGAACTGGTAATCATCGGTGTTTAAAACTGACATTCGAAAATTTTCCATTCAATGCATGTAGTTATTTACGACATTAATACCCGTGTAATTTAAAAAAAAAGCGATTAAGAAAATAAAGTAGTAATATAACGAATAATTTTACAAAAATTATAT
The DNA here is from genome assembly GCA_964036315.1 of Acanthosepion esculentum. Lineage (NCBI taxonomy): Eukaryota > Metazoa > Mollusca > Cephalopoda > Sepiida > Sepiidae > Acanthosepion > Acanthosepion esculentum. Next base: position 44,281,496 of record OZ038505.1, read on the forward strand.
AATAATTTTAATATATATATATATATATATATATATATATATATATATATATATATATATCAAGATGTTTTTAAGAAATAATAATAAATTTATAAGAAAAATAACATTTTAAGTGAATAAAAATAAAATAAAAATAAAATTAAAGTTACGAAGATACATATACACGGACATACATATTTCCACATAAACATAGATACATACATACACCTATATACGTATAAACATACATATACAGATACACTATATACATGAAGCCACATTCTGAAAAAAATCATATATAGAGATCCGCATCCTCAAAAACGCACAAAATATATATACATTTATATATATAACTTAAAAACATATACATATATATACATACACATACACGCATATATATATATATATATATATATATATATATATATATATATATATATATATATATAGACACACACGCACACATACTGACAAGTACATACTTAAATGATATATAATACATATCCAAACACAGCCCTAACCATATAAGTGTACACAGGCATATAAGAGTGTATCCCATGAAGTGTATCTAGATACATACACACACAATATATATATATATATATATATATATATATATATATATATATTTAAATAACATACAAAACATAAGCATACATACATATACCTAAAACTAAGGTTTTTCGAAATAAAATATAACCATGGGTTTCTAAAGTCTCCACTTTCATTATATATATATATATATATATATATATATATATATATATATATATATATATATATATATATATATATATATATATGTATGTATTTATATATGTATCATATTTTTAAATTTAAAAAATCGCTTAAATATATATTTATGATCCGTGAGTCAAGATATCATAATATTCTATATAGCTTGATGTACTATTTATCTCATTATGTGCATATCTATCTATCTATCTATCTATCTATCTATCTATCTATCTATCTATAATATAAGTATAAATGTGCATTTATCTTACCAAGTGTACACAAATATACTTATATAAGTCACATCATTATCATATTCAGTAATTTTGCAGAATCGTGTAACCGAAATCCTTTTAATGGGCATTTAAATAACATCCGTGCTGTTTTAGAAGAAGACATTTCTCTTCACTTCATTAAATCTCTTAGTGAATTGCCATGTGTTGGAGTTCTGCTATTTCTTCTGTTATTCCGCTTCGATCGCAGACTCCATGTGGGAGCTATTAAAACAAAATAGGTCCGCTGTTCAGATTTAAGTAATGGTTCATTCGGCACAAACTGAAACAAAAGATAAAAAGAAAAGGAATGTTGGAGAAAAGTCCAAATATATTCAAAATAAAACAAAGAATTGCATCAGGCGGAATCTTTAACATTCATCTGGTCGTGTGCAATTCCTAAGTTTGACCCTATATTTTTCACCAACCATTCTTTTTCTATCAAATTAACTCACTCACTATCTATCTATCTATCTATCTATCTATCTATCTATCTATCTATCTATGTGTGTGTGTGACCAAATTTGTGTCAAGATTGAGGGTACCTGGGTATCGGTTTATGTTTATGTTTAGCGAGATTGTTATTAGTAATGAATATAGAGATCGACCCTCAGAGTATGTCCCAAAGTAATGTCCTTGTGCCAAGTGTGGTTTACTATATATTCCTTCTATTTCAAGATTGCGCAATATTTTTTCTTCAGTCTCTATTTATATGCCATGTCCCTTCAGGACGTAAGCGATCACGTCTCTCCACATATTCATTTCTTTTAAATTAATCGAGTTTTGTCATGGCATCTTGAAGAAGATAGGGGTTGCCTTCTTTGAAGTTTTAGCATTCAGAATTATCGTTCTCTTACACTGGTTACCAAGCAAATTCTACTATTTAACCCATACCTGGGGGAAGAAAAATTGATGTGATTTTAGGGGAGCAATCTTTTTTTGCATTATTTGCATTAAAAGCAACAACAGTTCTTTGTTAAGGATTTCATTAACTTTTTAGCCCTTTCTGGCTCGGTGTTTGACATCAATATCAAAGTTGTACTAATATTTAAAAGTGCTTTCGATTTTCATAATACAAACATTATTTTCTTGATGCTTGATTTGGTTGTTATTGTGTTATTACTAATAATATTAGAAGATTTTGCATTTTTTCCTACTAGAATTTTTTGCAACACACTGACGCGTGTTGAAATCTTCACAGTATTTATTATTCTTCAAGTTATCGCTAACGATTTTTGTCGAGATTTACAAACTCGACGATTCATTCAATTTCGCTGACTAATCGATGAAATTTGAATAAGCTGATTTGTTTGAATAAATACTTTGACATAAACTCTACGTTTTGGTTTCATAATTTCTTTAATTTAATTTAATTTTATAGAACTTCATGGTAAATAGTATGTTTTAAGAATTTTTTTCCTTTTTTAACATCGAAGAATACAGTCTTAAGATTTCTTACTCTTGAGCATGCAACATACAACTGGCTATGCGCAAATATTTCTTTCTGGAGCCAAATTCAAACTTTTTGAAGCTTTTGGCCTTGTGATTTGTTTATAATTCTTGAAAACGCAGGGCGAACTGGAAACTGGATTGTTGTTACAAAAAATTGGTGTTTGCAAAGTTATGAAAACACCTAAGATGTCAAAATCGAATTGTTTTTGCTCGAAAAAAACTGATTTGAGCTAGTTTAGGCGGCTTACTTAAAGTTATATTCAAAAAATTACTGTATGAACTTTTAAAAAATATAGCTTTAAGTAAGCTGCACATACTCGTATCTTTTTCAAGATGTCATGACAAGACACGATTAATGAAAAAGAAATGAATCAGTAGACCAACTACGTTCTGAAGGGATATGGCATATGCATAGAAACTGAAGAAAAAAAGATTTCGCAATCTTGAAATAGAATAGATATATAGTAAACCAAGCTTGTCACAAGGATATTAATATGGGACACACGGTGAGAATCGATCTAAATTTTCATTACTAATGATTAATCAAATTACGTCGCTAAAATGTTGAGTATTATATTCGAAGTTTGGACTATGACTGGAAAGTCGGTAGTACTTGTAGAAAAATATAAAAATATGAACTTCAGACAGTTTATCTACAACTTCGAACCTAATGATCGCAATTCAAGAAGAACTGGAAACTGCATTCTTGTATATGTAAGAATTTAAAGAAAAGATATACAAAAAATAATATTTCATTTTTATGAAATAAGTATTTGTTATTTTAATCATTAAAGTTCTTTTAAAATAGTGGGAGTATTTTGTATGTTAAATAATAAAACATTGAATTTTCCCTCAAAATTAATGAAAATATCTACGCACCCTATTAAAAACAACTGTACTTTTTACCCCCGTACATGTGTGCAATTCTCCCCAAAATTTGGTTTCGATCGGTTAATGTACGGCTATTTTAGAGGGTGTGACAGACGGATATTTTATATATAGATATTTAATAACTCTAATTTAAAATATATTAGTAATGTTATCACTGATAATATCTAAATAATTACAAAATAAAACAAATGTTTAGCTTATAAAAGTCGAAAACACTTCGAATTTGTGCAATATTTATACAACCTTGATTCTGATATCAAATACTGAGTCGGAAGGAAGATAAATGTTTTAAAATACTTCACAGAAATCTTACGGTTTTTTAATACAACTTAATCAAAATAAATTAGGAATATGAAAGAAAATTATTGAAATGACGCATGAGAAATGTTTTATTTATTTTGTTTATTCTTAGAATAAAACAACTGGATTCCTTTGTCCTTCTGTTTCCTACACAAATATCATTGAAGTAAAGAAATTATGGAGCGTTTCATTCGTAGCAAACGGCCTCACCTACAAAGTACTTCTTTTATGTGTCTCTTCATAACGTGGGCGATCATGACTCCGCGCAGATTCCTGTCCTTTGTAGATTTAAACAATGTCTGTCCTATTCATATCCTTTCTAATCCATGTTCTGTCAATCATTGGTTATGTAGTTAGCTCGTTGTTTCTCTCTGTACCGTTTGCCATCGATACAAATGGCAGAGGGAAACAGCGAATTTCTGTAAATATCGGGAAGAGCAGGCACTGGAAAAATGATAAGGCGACAAATGTTGCGCAGAGTTACAAAGGGCAGGAAGCTGTGGACAGCAATTTTCGTCAACGCTTTGAAGTCACACGGCACATAAGATATAACCTTTGAACACTTCGACGTGGAATAATAGTTAGCAAGCCTTGTCTCGCTAGATCAATTACGAGTAAATAGTGAGTGCCCCATACTTTCAGCCTTGTGTCACATCTAAGCTAGGCTTAGAAAATCCCCATAAAGTATAACCTTTTCAAACAATGTTCAATAATTTAAAGATACAAGAATATTTTATGATGCAAATGGATATTTATTGGTGATTACCTGAACGCATTTTGAAATGATCAACCTTGAAACGTGAATTGAAAAATCTATGATAGAGATATGTAGTATGTTGTAGAGAAGCTATTAACATTCTAAAGCGAGCCTTCGTCCTAGAAAAAAGATAGATATACGCCAGGCATGTACTTGCAACCAGAACTCAACAGGCTAGAAAAACCATGGATCAATATCTTCAAGCATTGCATGTTCAAGCGAAGGAATGTAAATTCAAAGATGTTTACAAAGAGGAAGCTATTAGAAATGCCTTTAATTCTGGGTTATCCGCACCTCCTATTCGATAGAGATTTCTTGTTATTGTAGCAACTCTTTTCTGGGGTTTCTGCCAAACTCTTTATGAAGACTCACTAAGGCCTCGGTGGCAGATCTACTAAGTTTAACGCAAAAATTGATGCACGCACGTTGCTAAGATTTATTTATCGCACCAATAAAGATTAGCTGTGCATGTATTTCCAGTGAGCGGTCTAATCAGAGCACGCACATTCTAGAAACTTTCCGGTGCCATTTCATAATTGAAAGGAAATTAAGATAACGAAACAAAATGTTATTTTAACGAGTGGCATTTTTTTTTATTGACCCTGCAAAGATTTTCCTGATTGTAACTTTGATTTGTTTTAACATTATATTTATTTTTCTTTTATAATAATGTCAACAAAGAAACAATATCCCTACAAATTCTCTTGCCATTTATTCAATGAAAGTTCTTATTTCATTCGCAGTGAATAAGTTAGGAGTACAGCACATTGTCAGTTCAATTTTAATACGTCTCTAAGGAGACGTATTAGAATTGAAATGACTATGAAGATTGAACTGGCTTAGCATGAAAACACTTTTGTGGTTTTCATGTCTAACGGAAAACATTATAACAAAATTCACGAGCATAACATCTATAGCTAAAAAAATCAATTTATAACAGACTATAAATATCCATGTGCTGTTTTATGACTGATATCCTGGGGTCCATGAGAATTTAGTGGCCGTGCATTTTGTAAATTAAATTAAAAGGTTTAATCTCTCCGCAGACTCTTTAATAATGTTAGTCATTTTGCCTTGTCTTCTCTGAACTGAGTTCGGTTGTTTTATGCACGCAGCATGCTGTAAGGAATATATTTTCCAAGGAACACAATATTTACGCTCACCGAAAGAAGCTTGCGAGGTGATATTGTTTTCTCCTTAGAGGATGTCGTGGACCTCACTATTTTGCAATTCATCAAATGCATACATCATTCGGCTGTAACTCTAAACTGTTCAGACAAGGTGAAAAAAAGCAAAAAAGTTGTGAAAAAGAGAGAATGGGATGTTGACGTCTGAAGGAAAAGAGAGAGAGAGAGAGAGAGAGAGAGAGAGAGAAAGTAGAGTGAGTGGACGGGTAAAAGGAAGGAAGAAAAGAAGTAGAAGTTAAATGAAAAGACAAAAGAAAATCTAAGAAGAATAATTTAAGAAAAAACCGAGGAAAGGGAAGAAAAATGAGGCAGGCCGAAATTTACACGGGGAAATAGAAGAAAGCAAGAAAAAAAGGAACAAAAAAGAAAGGAAAAAGAGCGAAGGAAAGAATGGAGATAAAATAGAAGGAGAAACGCAAGGAAATGTGGCGTAGCATGAAGGAGTGGAGAAATGATGAATGAGGCGGAAAAAGAAAAGGATAAACAGAAAAAGGAAAAGAGAAAGGGACTGTAAAAGGAATTAAAGAAAAGAGATGGGGAAAAGATGAGAAAAAGAAAAAGGGAAATTTAAAAAGTAAGCAGAAAACAAAAGATTATAAAAAGCAGAATGGAAAGGTTGAATGGAGGGACGGAAAAAGAAAAGGGAAATGAATGAATATAGATGAGAAGTAAAGGAACAAAGGTAGAATAAGCTAGTTAGCTAGATAATTAGCAAGGTAGAAAGACAGACAGGCAGATAAACAGACATAGATAGATAGATAGATAGATAGATAGTATTAGTGATATAGTATATTAAGATATCTTGACCCATACAACATAAATATATATTTGAGAGATTTTCAAGATTGAAAAATGCAATACATATAATGAATATATATATATATATATATATATATATATATATATATATATATATATATATATATATATAAATATATATATATATATATTGTCATCCACAGACAGACGGTTTCGCTGTATCACAGCTCATCAGTGTGGCTAGACGTCCGGTTGCCTCTGGCTAGAATCGAAAACCGGCTGAATTCGCATCAGTCGGAAATTTTACCCTGAAGCCGTTGGCGCACGGCAGAGAAGAAGGTGAATTTAAGCGTATTTATATTTAGATAAACACACAGTGACTGAGAGAACTCGATTCGATTTACCGAAGAGTCTTGCATTATTAGCCGTAATAGTCACTGTTTACAAACCCACACATCCTCCCCAGATTATAATATTATATGCGTATATATATGTAAATATATATGCATGTATATATAATATATTATATATATAATATATTATATATATAATATATTCTATATATAATATATATATGTATATATATATATATATAAGTGGAAATTGAAGTCATCATATAGCCTAACGATTGCGTTTAGTATGAAAGAGAGTATCGCCTCTGGGTGTTGACTTCAGTGTTCACTTCTTCATTTTATATTTACATATCCTCTATCCCTGATATCAATATCACTTTAACCAATAAATATAGCACACCATAAAACTATATTTGTATCATATATATATATATATATATATATATATATATATATATATATATATATATATATATATATATATATAAGGTAGATAGATGAGGAGAGAAAGTAAGGAGGATACGCAAAAACGAAAAGAATAGTGTCAACATAGATACAAGTTAATGATTGAAAGAAACGAAAGGAAATATAGTAAAAGAATGAAAGAGAGATCGAAGAGATCGAAGAGAAAGAACAAAAGGAAACACAGAAGTTTAAAAGGGAGAGAGGAGGGCAATGAGAAAAACAACAAGAAGAAAAGAAAAAAGAATAGGAGAGAAATATAAATAATAGAAATAATAGTGAAACGTATAAAATTGAGAACAGAAACGAGAAGAAGAAGAAGAAGAAGAAGAAGAAGAAGAAGAAGAAGAAGAAGAAGAAGAAGAAGAAGAAGAAAGAGACAGACGCAAAGGAAAGTAATTTAGAAAATAATTCTCAAGCAGTGAATAAAGAAAAGACGAGAAATGTGGAATTCATTCTAATGCTGCTACATTTAATTTAAAGAAAAAAAAGCACATATCGCTTAGAAATGTCTCCCTCAGCAATCATACGGACACGTTGGAGACGACTAATAGAAATAGTCCAAGCCCGTTATACTTAGGCACCCAATGAGGATCAGAATGGCTTTCGGGACGAGCTTGCTATTGCAAGCGCTTGGGTTAATGATTATAGAGACGGCAGATGAAGGCTAGCAATACTTGTATGATGAAATGACTTTGATCATTCTGAACGTCGAAATTCCGCCGCGATATTGCGTAAAACTCAACAATGTGTATCTTATGCCGGACTTGTAAATAGACATGAATAACAAGTGGTTTCTGAACAAGAAGATAATTTTATTATCGAGCGAACCCAAGCTGCTGGTTTGACCTGAACACTGTTTCGTTGAATGTAGATTTCTTTCGAAAAAGCACGCTTTGGAAATAACTCTAATGGTCGCTGGACCGTTTCATTGGTTTCATTTTCTTATGTGTTGCAGATTCGTCTATTTCTCTTTTCTAATCGTAATTATCTGAAATTCTTCAAACGTAAGTGAAATCTGTAGTCAAACGTCCGTGGAAGGGAACGTTCGATTTCAATGTCCGACCAGATTAAGAAGTGATTGCACAATGAGAAAAGACTGGAAGGCTGTGACAGAAGTTTTTCAGTGACGAGAATAAAATGGAAGTGAATAGTGTAGCGGATAGCAAGTAATCCCAAGAAACAAACGCTTATATTGTCGACATAAATAAAAGTAAAAGTTTCAGAGGGGACAAAATGGCCGAATCAAAAATAAGCAGAAATGGAAAACAACAAAAAGAAATGGAATAGAAGAGGAAAGAGAAAAGAAAAATATAAATAAATAAAATATGAATAAAAAGAACAATTTTTTCTTTGTAGTTTTATTTTACTTTTGGACAAAATATGAAAAGAATGGACAAAAGTGGTGGGAAAGAAAATAAGGAAATGAAAAAGAATAAAGAGGAAGGAAAGAAAGAAGGAACCAGTAAAAATGAATAAAATGGAGGGAAGAAATAACGGAAAGAAAAACTAGAAGAAAAAGGAGGAAAATAAAAAAGGGAAAGAAACAAGAAAGAATAAAGGCAAGAGAAGGAAAGAAAGAACCAGAAAAAGAAAAAGGAACCAGAAAAGAAGGAATGGAAAAGAATAAAGCTAAGGAAAAGTAGAAAGTAAATGAAAAGGTTGAATGAGGGAAAAGAGAAGAGAGAATGGTAGATACATTTAAATGTAGAAAGAAAAATGAATTGACGAATAAAATAGGAAAGATCCAGACCAAAACGGACATAAAGAATGAGGAGTGAAAAATAAGGATCGGATTAAAAGGAAACTGGTGAACACAAGGAAAGAAAATGAGGAGAAAAGAACAGGGAAGAATCTAAAGTATAACAAAGAATAGCAAGAAAGAAAATAAATGAAAATCAATAAATAAATACAGACTGAAATAAACAAAGAAAAACGAATGAAAAGAAATTTATCAAAAACAGGAAGAAGGAAGTCCATTCGCAAGCCTGAAAGAAAGAAAGAAATAAATAAATAAAGAAAGAAAGAAATAGAAAAAGGTCTGGAAGAAAAAGGAAGAAAAGAGAAGTACATATATTTATATGCAAGAAAGAAAGTATAAAAAAGTAATGAAGGAAGGAAGGAAAGAATGGAAAGTAAAAACAGGAAGAAAGGGCGAAGAAATGGGAAGAAATGCTTCAATCTCTAGAAAGAAAGAAAATGAAGTAAGGAAAGAAAGAGATCAAAGACAGTAAAATAATGGAGAAATAAATAGTATAAAATACATATTCAGTAAAAGAAACAAATGTGGGGGCAACGAAAAAGAATCAGACAGGAAAAAATGTGGAAAAATGAAATTGAAAGATATCTCCCACATACTTAAAAGTAACAAAGCGAGAAAAGAAAGCACAAAACCTGTAAGAAATAGTAGAGAAAAAGGGGAAATGGCACCTCCCCAATACTGAAAATGGAAAACAGAAAAGAAAAAGATCAAAGACTGTTGGCTCAATCAGGGAAAGAGAAAATAATTGAAAACCGAAATGGTGAAATGAAATGAAGAATGAAATTTGCCTATCGTCAACTCGACCAAAAATAATAATGCATTTCCTTTTTTCATTAGTCGTAAAACTTATCAAGTCATGTGTACAGAAATGTTTTCATGGCAATGATTGAACTCACGATGGCAATACCGCGGTACGGTTGCCTCTGCTTTTACTGACGCCTACACTTTCATATTCTCCCACTTTTATGTATAAAAATAGATACAGGGATGGTTCTTATTTACACTATTTATATTCGGGCTATTGTCCTTACATTTGTTGTTATTATCACTGCGTTTAGACCATTGTTTCGCAATGGCCTACTGCATTGGTTTGTGAATTTGGTGGTTATGAGTTCAATCCGTGTGTCGGGCAGTCAAAACAGTACTGCACAGCTATTGGTCATAACTGAACAGTAGTGTTTCCATTGAGTACTCATAACTGAACAGTACTGAATATAAATAACTAAATTCCCAGATCGATATATACTCTCGAGGAAGGCCAGAGGGCAAAACGGCCGAAATGTAATGATAGCAACAGCAAAGATGAAGAAAATAGTGTAATTAATGCTAATTCCTCATCCCAGAAATTCAGAGAGGGATGAAAAGCTAATGCCGATCGGAAATTTCTTCAGCATCCTTTTTTAACATATTATCCTGTTCTTTATCATTATAAAAATATTCCATTTTTATCTCATCACTTCTGTTAGTTATCATCGTTATCAGATAATTAAGTACACTGTGTTCAGCTGGCGAGTTTTGCAGAAGGCCCTGTCATCACCTTTGTGAATATTTTCCTTTAACAAGCAGAATTTCCAGTTTCATAAAAAATTGCAGTTTAAGGCAGTTCTCATACATCGATTAATATTAATAAGTGTCACATTAATAACTTATAGTTATTTGTAGATCCACCTATCTACTTATAGTTGCTTGTAGGTTCATATTATGTACTTATAGCAGCTTGGTTGACAAATCATATGTACTTATAGCAGATTGTAAGCCTAACTTATGTAATTATAGCTGCTTGTAGGCCCAATTTATATTTGGTTGTAGGTCTGTCTTATGTATTTATAGTTTTGTAGAGCCATCTTATGTATTTAAAGCAGCTTGTAGGTCCATCTTATACATTTATAGTTGTTTGGAGGTACATTTTATATAATGATAGTTTTTAGATCCATCTTATGTACTTATGATTTTGTAGTATATTTTATATACTTATAGTTTTGTTGTATATCTTATGTATTTATATTTTGTAGGTGCACCTTATGTACTTATAGTTGCTTGTAGGTCCATCTTATACATATATAGTTGCTTGTATGTCCATATTACATACTTATAGTTTTGTAGGTACATCTTAGTGTCATTATATTTGTTTTTTGAAGGTCATCATGATGATAATAATTGTTTAATTAAACTTTTTTAATTGATATTCTATCATATTTTCTTTATTGCATTTGTGACATCTTTAATGCCACTTTTCTTGCTGACTGATTGCTCTCTAACGTTCCTTCAAATAAGCATATCAGTTTTTTATCGCTTTGTCTAAAAAAACAAAACAAATCCACTAGATACTGACTCTTTAAATACTTCTATGCGAAAACCCAACTAGTAACATTCCACCATCGCCGATCAGTAACATAAACATTCACCAATAGCAGTGAACGGATGTTCCCTAAGGGAGACCCCGTGCCTTGAACACCTATTGGGATTAACTCAGCCCAAATCTCACGTGATACCTACGATCCAGTAAAGATGCCTACGATCCAGTAAAGATGCCTACGATCCAGTAAAGATGCTGGAAAATGGTCGATTTCCTGTACCATTCCAGAAAGTACCTGACTCCTCCTGATATCCTCTACTTTTACAAGAGCTAGGTCAGACCGAAAATGGAGTATTGCGGCCATATATGAGCAGGAGCAGGCCAGTTTCACTTATCCAGTCTCAATAAAGTCCAAGAGCGTCCCCGCGTCCTTGTGGGTGACAAATAATTTCCCACCCTACAACCCCTTTCTCACAGACGAAACGTTGCAAGTCTCTTGCTGCTCTATCGCTATTCCCATGGAAAGTGTTCAGATGAATTACATTTCTTAGTTCCACCAGATATAACCTTCACGGCTAAGACCCTCCATGCCACGCCCATTGTAGTGAACCACCCTCATTTCCTTCGTATTCCATTGATAAGATGTACGTTTTACTCGAGCAGCTTCTTCCCCGAATCACTGCCTTGTGGAACTGACTCCCACGAGGATGCTTTCCCAATCACTACAATCTTAACCTATTCATGTCAAGAGTTAAACGTTATCTTCCCCATATATCCGGATAAGCTGTGCTTCTTACATTGTAATGCTCTACATCGAGCGACCCTCTGGCCTTGCACCAGGTGAACATCACTGTAAAAAAGAAATGCGTTCTGCAATGGGCTTGGAGAGAAAGAAGAAATCTTAGTCGCCTGAAGGACAGTTTTGATAAGCCCATCCCAGCTTTTAGCATAGAGATCAGTGCCAAAAAGACCAATCTCATGATCAGCAATGGCAAAGACATCAAATCAGATTAAAATCAGCGAAGCAAGATTAGTAACAATGAAGTCTTTCAAGTACATTGGCATACGGCGGCTTCAAACCTGCAATTTTGACAAGGGTTGCTCAAAATGCTTCAATAACAAAACTTAATACGATCCAGTGAGAAAAGACTATCTGCCTACCTTGCAACATTCTTCCTGTAGCGCTCCATTGCCAATGTCAATGTTTCTGCTTGTCTGTGAAACGTAGACATTCACAGCAGAACTCCAAAAACGTATTCTGGCAAAATGAGACACGAATCTACAGGAAGATTTTAGATATTTCATTCACTGAACATGGGACAAACGAACACGTCAAAAGAAATATTCATAATACAACTGGACCCCCAGTTGTCAAAAATGGAAGTTTAGATTGTCCGGTCACGGCTCCCGTCCAACAGTCCTTACAAATCCATATCTCTCGCGCTTCAGTTCGGTTTCTTGCTTTCCAGTCAACTGTGATCTTCAAAAGTCTAAATGAAATAGTAATCGCCATCTTCTCTCTCCTTAAATATTGTTCTTTTATTGTTCTTACGCCTTAATTATGTTTTTTTTCTCAGATTCTTTCATAGTCAGTTGTCACTGACGTCTTATTGAGTTTATTACTTTGATTTGGGTAACGAAAATCTTGTAAGAAGCAGTTCCAGGAATTGGTACACGCAGAAGACAGAGATAAAGTTTGTCCTCGAAGGCACACCAAAGCCTTCAACTGAAGTCAAAAGATAGTAGAATATATCCTTTAAAATTAATTTCGAGTTTCAAAAATTGTCGTAATACACACAAACACAAATACGACATAATCTTTTGACGTAATCCAAACAAAATAGAAGTTTATATGATTAATATAATTCTTATATAATTGTTATTTGTATAGAAAATACGTACATGGGAAATGACACGTTTGAATCACCAAGGAAATTGAAAGACAATATTGAGTCTCTTTACATTGAGTGGTTCTATAGTGTTTTTAAAATACTATTTTAGTCTTATCGTCAAATTTGCCGGATGTTCCTATTTTGGTTGTTTGGTTTGTTGATCAAAATGTGAACGAATTGCACTAACATTCGATAAGTAACGAGTTAAGAATTTAATTTTGATAGGTGCGATCTTACCAATGTCTCGTCAGTCAGTCGGTTATGTGCCGTCCGTGAAACACACTTGCGCGAGCATGGATCTTTCGATACATGACTGACGAGGCAGATTTTTCCCCGCAGTAGGTTGCCATTTCTTTCTGCAGTAGACCAGTTGCCATCCAAGGCTGTAGAACCCGGTCTGTCCTGCTATTTACCCATAGCTAGTGGGAGAAGAAGCGAATTCATACCTTTCTCAAAGGTATTAGCACGTAAGTGAATGTGATGGATTCGACTGGAATTCGAACTCGGCTCTCCGATTCCTCAATGCGATCCCCCGTAAAGGTGATTTCTGAAATTCAGTTTTTGACAATCCACAGACTGTTCTTTATCTGTGTATTAACATTTTTTTTCTTTCTTGTAAAAGATAGTGGCGTGTTTTGCCGTTACCTTCTTTACGTTTTGGAATTCAGTTTTCCTTGTCTTAGTTGAAAGGAATAGTTTCCTAAAGCGTCCAGAACGACTTTCTTCAGTGAGTCACCTAAATAATAAGAAAACTAAAGCTAGGGCAACAAGTGAAATCGATTTTGCCACTCATTCAATCACATGCACACACAGATGCATTGCTAAAATAGAGAAAAATAAAAGAAAGTGTGTTCTTTGCAATTAGATAGCCTTTATTGATAATAATACTAATAATGATGATAATATTTGTAAGGATAACAATATTGATAATAATATTGTTGGTAGTACAATTTATAAAATTTTCGATCTGATAAGTCCAAGTACATTGTCCAAGTAAAAAATATTTGCCCGACTAAATCTTGTAATCAGCTGGATTCATCTTTTAATATTTCGGAAATATTAAAATAATATTAGGATTAATCTTTTCCTAAAAATACTTCCCAGAAGAATATTGCACTTTAGCTGAACATTGTATATCTATTCGGACACAGTGATAGAGATATAATTGTTTACGAGTTATCAAACATAGGGAAAGGTGTTTCCGATTCAGAAAGCTTACAGTTTGGTTGCCTGATGGAGCGCGGTGTTTAGGACTATTGATTAAGGAATTAATGTTCGATTTTCGTGATGTGCCCAGTTTTTGTTGACCTGAGTTAAACTTCATAAAATCAAGTTCAGTAAACTCTTATTATGACGCTTTCTGTTTTTGTTAAAGTAGAAATTAATTTTAAATCTTGCGAAGAATTCGGCATAATAGCTTAAGTGATTATTCGAAAGTTATCTGACTATATTTACATGATTGTATCGGTTAACGGAAATGAGAGTGCGGCTAACATTTACTGGTCACGAGCCACTACTGAGTTAATCATTGTTCTGTTTACTCATGTTCAATAATTAAGCGAGGTTTTTGAAATGTTGTGTTTGAACGGTTCGACGGTCTTTACGGTGGCTGACAAGTAGACAACGTGCGTAAAACTCGATAAATCTGCGACCGGGACCCTCAGAATGTTTCATCAAGCTTTTGTCGAACATTTTAGGTCAAATAGAGACTTTTAAGTAATATCAGCGTTAAAAGGCCTGTGGAAGATCGTGAGCGTTCACGGCGACCAATCACCAAAAAATGTAAAATCGTGACTCTTCACAATTTCTTATCCTTTGTAACTCTATTTGTAGCACTATTTGTTCCCTTACTATTTCCCTCAGGCCCTGTTTCTTCAACTCCTCTTGCCTTCAATATGTCCCGTGAGTGTGAAATGATCATAGCTCTATTTCTTAATTACGAGTTTCAGAAATTTCTTCTGTTTTTTTCTGATTTTAAGTAAAAGTAATTTTTGTTTCCTTTTTCCTTACAATTTCTTCGTTCTCCGTCCATGGTATTCTCAGCATCCTTCTGTAGCACAAGTCACCTCTTCGTCTGTGAGAAATGAATTGTTTTTTTGTTTGTTTAAAGGCATATCAACTCCGTATGGGTAATTTAATGCCGAAATTTAATTTTTTTGCGAGCATTAGTAACTTCTTTTGCAAAAATATATTGCAGGTAATATTTTTTTGTCAAAAATGTATTGCTGGTATTTCTACTATAAAAATGTTTATTTTTATATTTTCATAGTGATTTGACTCCAGTCTGGGGGTTCGTTATCTGCCCATAGCTGGGTCCCTAACATGTGCTACCATACATATTGTAAAGCGTCTTCGATCTTTACTGGTTGTCAAGAACTCATTTTTTTTCCATTGCTAGTGTGTGTGAAAGAATCTAAAACTGAAAAACTGTACAAAATCAAAATGTCATTTCAGTCAACGATTTAACTTCCCCAAAATGTCCTTTTCAATATTCATATTTCTCTCTCTCTCTCTCTCTCTCTCTCTCTCTCTCTATCTATCTATCTATCTATCTATCTATATATATATATATATATATATATATATATATATATATTGCCAAAGTTCCGTTCTATAAGATCATCCGAACAACGGAAATTATGTAAACAACTTTACAGAAATCTTTACTGTTTTGCAAAGCTCAATTACCTGATTAGGACGTCGTCTGGCTACGAAGTAGAATCCATGAAATACATATCTGATTAACAAAATATCTAATTTAACTAAATAAATTATTATTTTCCATTTGAGTGATAAATTTTATACTTTGGGACTTTTACTGAATGCAACAGTTTTTATTGCTACTCAGATATCTTCTTTGCTTGAATATAGTTTTCATTCTTATATATATATATATATATATATATATATATATATATATATATATATATATATATATATATATATATATATATATACAATAGCGAGCATAAAGATTAGAACGATGTTATGAAAAAGTCTAAATGTGAAATAACTTTTTATTTTAAAGCTTCAAAGAACATTTTATCAAGGAAAAATAAGGATATAAAGGTAAATTATATAATTTCAAAATATAAATCTCAATAAACTTATTTTCATAAAGTTATAAGAATAAATATACAACATTCGAAAAAAATAGATGATCAAAAACATCAGAACGATTAAATAAAGCCATAAAATTTAATAATTATTTTGCATTATTGAAAATTTTTTAGAGTAAGAATATAAAATAGGGTATTTTAATAAATTACACCGACTCTTTACTGGCTCTTGCATTGTAAACATGGCGAAAAAATCTGTGACGTCAATGGAACTTAAAAAACTGATAGTTAAGTTATGTAATGAAGATAAACCCTCGATTTGGGATATTTCAAAGACTGTGGGGAAATCTAAGTCTTATTCATAGTATTTTAAGAAAACTTGAGGAAACTGGGTCATGTGATGCCAAAAAACCACCTGGCAGGTTTGGGGAAACTACTGCAAGGGAAGACAGATGGATTGGTAATCAATCAAAAAAGGATCGATTTGCGATAGCAATCGTTATCTCTAAAAGAGCTAATGCTAACCTTGGCATTAAAATATCAAGGCACACTATTTTCCGAAGACTCAATGAAATAAATTTACGAAGTCTTACATTTCTAAAAAGAATCAAATGAACCGATTTAAATTTGTCACTGAACACGTCATATGGACAGAAGAACAGAGATGAGTCAAAGTTGAACATGCTCGGTTGTGAAGGGAGAAGGTTCATTCGACGCAGGTGGATTCAGACAAACGTCTTATTAAGACTTTATACTGAAAGTATTTTGTAGGTCTAAATTAACACGACATACAAGCGTACAATTAAGAATCGAATACTAAATGTATGTGCAATATTCTAATCACCAATTGGTATTTTTATAATATATATGTGCGTATGCGTGTGTGTGCGTGCTTTTTTACTGAAATAAAATTTACTGTAAACAACGATTTTTCAATCCGAAGACATCATTTTTCATATGTTTGCGTGTGTATGTGTATCTGTGTATATGTGTGTGTGTATGTGTATTTTTGCTGAAAGAAATTTTACTGTAAACAACGATTCATTTTCTCTGAGTATCTACATAAGATTATTTCATAATTCCAAAGTTGATATGCAGAAGCAAATAAATATTTAAATCCCAGCATTGGACATGTGTGTTAGTGTTTATGCCATGGCCACCCATTTTATCAAAGTATTTGTTTATGTCTATGGATTTGAACTGACTACGTCTTTAGACTATAAAAGAATCTTTCCAATGCCAGCATGCAACAATAAGAAGTTTTATTCTTCGTTTATGTAATGTGTTTCTTTCTCTTGATGGTTTAAGTAATTTAATCATATTCTTAGTTTTGAGTGACAGTTTCAATGAAATCAAAATTCATACCACTTTTCCATGACACACTATCTTTCCGACATAGCGTTACTGGACACAACAGTCGTTGAAAATTCTGAGTTCGTCTTATTATTTATCTTCAAATGCAACATGGCAGCATTTTAATAATCATGACAGTTGCTATCAATATTGAAACATGGCTGAATGATCATTTGTCCATTTTTTTCTTTAGATTTATTTATCTTTTTAATCTTTTTTTAATTCTGTTTATATCTCACAAAATATTATCAAATACTGACAGCACATCAAATATATAAATGTTAATTTTGGTCCGTTTATCTGCGTCATGTGTCTGCAAGCATATCAGCACAATAAACAAACGGGTTTACTTTATAGGGAATTTTCATGATATTTGATGGAATATTTTATATTATTTTTATCTGTCGGGCTTGCTACCTGAAACAGACTCTGGAACAAATAATCTGTTAAAAGTGGAGATGTTATTTTTTTTATTCGGATTGTACTTTCGTACTGGGATGTGCAGGTAAGTTTTATCAGCTCAGAAAGTAGAATTGATAATACGTGTTCAAACTCCAGCCAAGTCTGTTACATTCACTTTTGCACAAATATCTTTGGGATAAACATGACATCGTCTCTTCTCCACCCTATACAGCTATGGGTTATATAGCAGGCTAGAGTCTGCAGCCGTAATTGGCAATTAGTCGTAGAGAGGTTAAACTCTGAATTCCAAACTGTGAAGACAACAAGAAACTTCTCCACTATCTGGAGAAGGCATGGCATTTCGCAAAGAAAAATCTGCGGATCGCCTTACATTCTGAAGTGACATGTCATTAAACGTAATTAGATTTTTATGCAGCTATAAAACAATAACTTGATTCTTGTGGATATTGATACTCTTCCACTGCGAAGAGTACAGGTCCACCAGTTCTTGACAATCAGTAAAGATCGAAGACGCTTTACAATATGTATGGTAGCACATGTTAGGGACCCAGCTATGGGCAGATAACGAACCCCCAGACTGGAGTCAAATCACTATGAAAATATAAAAATAAACATTTTTATAGTAGAAATACCAGCAATACATTTTTAACAAAAAAATATTACCTGCAATATATTTTTGCAAAAGAAGTTACTAATGCTCGCAAAAAAATTAAATTTCGGCATTAAATTACCCATACGGAGTTGATATGCCTTTAAACAAACAAAAAATGTTAAATTTATTGTTATAAATCTATGACTTCATTTAGTCGAACGCTTTTCGATATATTTTTATAAATTTGACTTCATTTCGTCTAATGCATGTGAAATGTACTGTTATAAATCTATGACTTCATTTCATCGAAATGCATAAGAAATAAATCTATGACTTCATTTATTTGAATGCAAGTCAAATTTACTGTCATAAATTTGACTTCATTTAACTTATTGCATTTTAAATTTACTGTTATAAATGTATGTCTTCATTTGGTTTAATGTATGTGAAATTTACTGTCATAAATCGATGACTTCATTAAGTAGAATGCATTTTAAATTTGCTGTTAGAAGTCTATGACTTCATTAAATCCAATTGCACGTGAAATACATCATGAACATTTTTTAGTTGAATGCATGTCAAATTTAGTGTTAGAAATTTGTCTAATGCGTTTTAATTCTACTGTTATGAATCTAATTTAATTTAGTAGAACACTTGTGAAATATACTGTTATAAATCTATGGCTTCATGTTTCATGTCAGTATTCTCCTTTCTTTTTATTTACACAGAAAGATGAATAACAATGAAAATCTATGAAAGGTTCTGAGTTATGTCCGATTGCTGACTGCTGCTGTCAGACTAACAAAAATATATTTGTTATCTGAAATGTCCAAGTTACCCAATACAATCGCTATCATACACATTTCATCCATTGAAAAAAAGTGACAAAAATACATTTTTCTGTGTTTATTTTGGATATTTACTGAAAAATATAGAACCATGAATAATTATATGAAGAACTTTTAGAAATGTTTCGCTATTTATTTAGTTCACATCAATAATGTAAGAAGTGGAATAATGCGGAGCTGGTTTGATTCTTTTTCTTACTTTGTAGCCATGTGCGTATGTATTCTTAGCAATATTTGTGGATTGCTACAAACTGAATGTGGCAGACAAATTCACATACCTTGTTAGCGCGATAGGCAGTCACTGCAATCTTCACGATGAAATACCTGCCTGTGGGAAGAAGGCCACCGATGCTTTTGTCTGGTTTCAGAGAAGACTTAAGGATTGCGCTAAGATGGTGGTCTACAATGCCTTATGTGCTGACGTGCCTGTTATACTCTTGTGAGACATAGCGAAGATACTTAGACGCTCTGAATAGGTTCCACTAACGCTGTTTAAGATCGATATCCACTGGATATCCCACGCGCCAGACGTTAATGTCCTCGAATTGGTTAATGGAATCAGCATCAAAGCGCACATTCGTCATCGCATATTTCACTGGACAGATCATGTCATTCGCCTTGAACACAACAGAATACTAAAGCAGCTCTACGGCGAATTGCTCTGCGAAACTCGACCGAAGGAAGAGATTCAAGGAGAGTTTAAAAGAATCCCTTGCAGACTGCCATATAGAATATCCTGAGTGGGGAACTGCTGCTTGTGATCAAAATAAATGGACACGTACAATTCATGAGGACACTAAGATTTTCCAAGAAAATCCAATGGGTTGGGCAAATGTCAATCGCGCAGTTAGTAAAAGGGAAATCATTGATCCAGTAATCCATCAATTTACATGTGATGAATGTGGCAGTGTATGTCTCGCCAATGGAGTCTTCTTTATACATAAGCGGAGATATATTGGTAGAGCTTTTACAGTCAGTTGTTGTTGGCGCCCGCTCGAATCCGTGCATCGGGATCATCACCTTCTCTCCCGATTCTTTTTCTCTCCTCCGGTGGCGGTGGCAGTGATCGCTGTGAAATTGACTTTGGTCGACAACTATGCGCGATGGATAGGGCGATACTGGGCGTGTTAGAAAACCTGCAGAAACCGCTCCGGTCTCGCCCTTCACATGAAAACGCACCAGAACGCTGAACAGAATATACAAAACAGGTCAGATCCTGTACAGAACAAGTTGCTTTGTCACATCTGCAATAAGCTTTCTTGCTGGCTCCAAGGGCCATTGTCGCTTAAACGACAACTAAAAAACTTAGATCAAAATTGTCAGCGAGGCTTATACTTGTTTAATAAATCAACACAAATCATATGTATCGAATCTAGTGTGTGGGCATCACGTGTATACCTCGTGGCGCCTGTGAGTATGTTTACTTCTTTAAATGTTAGCATAATTTAAGGAGGAACGGTGGATTAATGGATAGCGACTCGGACTGAGGAATCGGAGAGCTGAGTTTGAATTCCAGTCGAATCTATTACATTCGTGCTAATACCATTAGGAAAGGTATGAATCCTCTTCTCCCCCCAGCTATGGGTAAATAACAGGACAAACCGGGTTCTATAGCCTTGGATGGCAACTGATCTACCGCAGAAAGTAATGGCAACCTACTGCGGGAAAAAAATCTGCCTCGTCTGTCATGTATCGAAAGATGCATGATCGCCTAAGCGTGTATCACGCATGGCACATAACTGATTGAATTTATGCGCGCACTAAGATTTTGTATATTAGTGTATTTTAATTTTTTTAATCACTTCACCTCCAAAAAGACAATAAGGCCACTAAAACACAAGGGGTTACTAGAGTGTGAAAGAACATAAGAAAAAATTAACACTGTTAAGCAACAAGTACAATAAAAGAACAGGAATTAAGCAGGCAGAAAATAGTAGTTGACATTACATTTAATTTTTTTTATTAATGTTGACTGGAAATCAAGAAGTCGAAAGGGAATTCCACAAGCAATAAGTGCGAGAGAAGAAACACTTAGCATAGAAATTACGGTTCAATCTAACCATTGAAACTGCAAAATTATTACACCTTACCGCCAATCTAGTCTATGTACCTTTGTACCATATTTGCCTAACAAATTTGACGAATGTGGAAGTGAACATCCTCTACAAATGCTAGGATCTTATATCATTTATGAATATTGGTGATATGAAGAAGTGCCTCTGGCGGGCATTTGTTGCATGTTGATTATTAATTGATATTCCTTCGAGATATTTTTGGCTTACGGCAATACGATGCTGAAACACCGGTTCTCGTACGATCATCGAAGATAAAAAAAACACCGAATCTGGTCAGTACTTAGATGCGTCAATGCTTGGAAATACAAGGTGATGTAAACAGGTTGTCTAATGGATAACGGCTCGGAATTTGAGATCGGGGAGCCGAGTTCCAATTCCGGGTGGGTTTGTTATATTAACTTACGCGCAAATACCCCTGAGAACCATATGAACCCGCCTATTATTTCCCCCAGCTATTGGTTAATTAGTAGGATTTGTATCAGTAAATCACTATCTGCAAAATACTTAAAATCTAAAAATATTTTCTGGTTTTAAATAACCTGCAATAGGTAAAAAAAAAGTCAGTCAGTGATTCTTGATATTTTATCTATAATCATTTGTGTACATTTTTTTAATAAGGTAGCGTTTTTTAAATCAGCAATATGGCTTTTTTACTTCTATGTGTTAGTCAAGAATCTATAATCTCAACTGATTTTTCTGAAATATTCATCTAGATAGGTGTCGCATGAATCAATACTGAAAAATAACAATAGATCTTTATAGGAATATATTAAAATTACATAACTGCTAATTTAAATAACATCATTTATTATTTATTATGTTATCTTATTAAAGAAATAATTAATTTCTTATTTAACCTGTTAAAATTCAACATATTTTGGAACATTACATGTACACTAAATGAACTGTTATATCTAAAAATGCTTGTTATTTTTCTTAAGATTCTAAAGGTTTTATGTAAGATTTCACACTCTACTGTAAAATAGCTTTACACACGTTTATGCTAAGATGTGAGAAATAGAGTTGGTTTACTGGTTTTGCTACTATATTCACATGACAGGGCAATATGCGCACTTCATTGTGACGAAAGAAACAAAAATTATGCATTTAAATATATAATAATAAAATACGATTAAAGTGTTGCAAACTTCGAGCATTTAATTTATTTGCTTTTTGATAAGATGAACAAAAATCAACATATTTTCATAATCAACAACTTTAAAATGTCGATAAGTTATCTTTTTGCCTTTTTGAGAAAAGAAAAAATAACTAGAAAATGAAAAATTAAATAGAATTACAAATTTTTAAAAAAACTCGTATTTAGCGATAAAGCTGTTCAGACTGAACGTTCATCTTCGTGCTAAAATTTGTAGACAGCGTCTTAAAATTTAACAACATTTTCTTGATATGGATTAGTATTTTGTAATAATATTGATTAATTGATTAAATTTCTAAGTTAATGAAAGCGAGCCTGCTGTTTTTTTAACTTAAATAACAATAGCCATAAGGCAAAGAATATGAACAAGATCCAAAGTGCTTTTCTTCTATAAAACGGCTGATATTGATCCTTAAAAGAACACGTGACAAAGATTATTTAATCCGATTATTGTGTTGAACATTAAATTATTATGCAATCATATCAGTGGAAACACACAAGACTTTTACAGAACGAAATTAGAATAATCGATATTAATATTCAATTTCGATATACGTGATAGGAATAGGGATAATCCTATGAAAGAAATGAAACATACTTATAATGTTTATGATTTTGTTTCGGTCGGTGCCAAATCGGAGAAAAATGGTAAAGAAATGTTGGATCTTTTCTGTTAATTCACCGCGAAATAAAAAGAATTTAAATTTATTAAAATGAAAGAGCGGGACCGTCCCATTGCACTCCGTTTCGGTTGGCCTTTGCGATCGCCCCAAATATCAGTGACTCGGGTGCGCTATTTCTATGTGTGGGGTCACAAGTCAAAAACAGATTTAAAATTTTTTTTTAAATTGTAAAAAATTCCTTGTAAGTAGCTGGAATATAATCCGCACTTACGAAATGTGAATAAATTGCTGATTTTTGGTATTTAATTCATTCTGAGGGTTGGAGTTGTACTGCAAACTGAACAAAATTTGATTTCAATTTTATAATTTCAAAAGAGTGCCAAAAATGTAATAAAAATCAAACACACTTTGATTTATTTTTATTTGGTGCGAATTAGCAGAAAAAAATCCGAAATGTTCTTGCAACTTGTTGAAAATTTGGAGGTATAATTATCCAAATAAAAGCAAATTTCCGAAAATAATTACTCCACTGGTAAATTAGTGATTTCTGTTTCTAATTGATCATAGACAATCATTTATTAAAAGCCTGAAGAGACCTTTCTGTTGAATACACAGATTAGAAGATTCCGTGAGTTCCGAACAGCAACCACCACTACCACCAGCAGCAGCAGCTGCAGCAGCAGCAAGACAAAAACAAATTTATATCATTATTATTATTAGCGATTTTTTCTTGAAGCCAGTCAAATATAAGGAGAGATATAAAGAAATCGGCCCTGATCATTTCAATATTCCATACGAACCTGCAATTAGTAGGTTCGTTTGAAGTGTTCCTGTTTTCCCTCGAGAGGCCGATGTATTGATGATGAGCGGTAACTATACTGATGACATATGTATTCATAGATAGGATAAGAATGATTTGGAACAAAAATGTCGACATTCTTTACCAAGTTTTCCAAGAAATACGACTTATGATAAACCTAACCAAAACAGAAACTATGATCTGGAGTTAAAATGAAAGCAGTGATGGCACCAATACTGAGTCCATTATAAAAATTAAGAATGAGAAATTAAAAAAATATTAATCACTTTAAATACCTCGGTGTATGGATCAGTTATAATAAATTTAGTATAAGATGTGAAAAAAATTAAAAAGAAAAGATATGTTGCGCTAGAGGTAGTTTTGTGCACCACCGCAAGATGATAAATCCCAACATACATAGCATAAGAACTTTACCAAATAAAAAACACATCACTTGAAGACTCCCAACAGCAGCAACAACTATAATGAATAGCATATGTAACTCGCAGAGAAAATTATGAAATAATTAAGATATTGACTTTCTATTTTTTTCCCTGAAAAACTATTTTAAGAGAAGGATTTTAAAAATAACACCTGGCAGTAACGCTGACTGTTCACTTAATGAATGCTTAATGTTTCCTGTATGGAGACGGTTATTTTCACTATTACTCATTAAATTGCAACGGAATTCTAAGTGTAAACCTGGTTATACAAGTGTTCCTCAAAGTAGTTATTGAAACATTTCAAGTATATTTTAACGGGATAACCCCTCTCAAACTTTTCTTTCTGTATACATACAGGCTCTGTCGGTGGGGGGCACTGATACATTGACTACATCCTCTGTAGAGTGGTGAGCCCACCAAATAAAAGTGAAGGCTTGCAGTCTCAAATAAAATGTACTAATATCAAGTAACCTAACGACCAGTCTTTACCTATACTCGAACCAAGTGAATGCTTATAGTTTAAAACATAAAAAAGACTGATTTCGGCATTAAATAATCCAACAAGGATTGACAAAGCGTAAAATTAACCAATCAAACAATATATGCACACACACACAGGCACACATATCCATCATCACGCGTTCACACACGCGCTCACATACACACGAACTGCCTATAAGTCAAGTAGTCACATTTATGAGCGAAGTTAATACGACCAACACTGATGCTCAAATACATCTTTGTCACCCAGAGGAGTCATTGGGGCGCCAGCGCTCTGAGCTTTCCACCATTCTGCTCCATCCGTCGCGGTCGTGTCCCAGAAACTGATTCACCGGGAATGGTTTCTTGGTGTGCTCATCATGTAGCGTGTTTTGGGCGTTTTAATGTGGCAGATTCCATCCCTCTCCAGGTTAAATCACAGATGATGTCTTTCAGTGCTCATTAGTTTAGTTCATCTGAGGTGCCATTTTAACACACCCATTCACGTCAGTTGAGGACCAGTGATGCCCGTCCACGTAAAGATGCAGCGTGCCTGACATCAAAGGTACTACCTCTAGCCAGAGCCCTCTGTGTTCACATATATCGCTCAAATACTACAGCTAAAATAATTTCAATACACACTTAGAAATGGATAAATATATGCATATATATGCAGTGCTGCTTAGAAATGAGGAGAAAGATATGGAAAATTTTCAATGAGAAATACATAATCATAAGAACAAAATATTTTGCTGAAAATTTCAATGGTTGATTGATATGTTCAAACTAAATAATGATGCCAAATAAAAGTTAAGACAAGGTGAAATATAATTAAAATCAAAGAAGCATTTTAGCTTCTAATTATAACATTATGACGACAGCTGTTTTACATTGCACAAATCCCAAACACTGAAAATTAAGCGATTGATTCAGTCAGTAAAAAATCTATAACATTATATAATTGTTGTTTTATATTTTCAGTTTTCTTCATGTAATTTATTTTCAATAAATAGAATTATTAGTTGGCTATATTCATTTTTCCACATTCTTAACATCTATTTTTTTTACCAATAAGAGATACAAAAACAAATACAATTCATGTTTTATTGATAAGGCATTTCAGATATTTTAGTCTTGGATTTTACTTTGGCTCGATATATCCTTAACATGCCATTATAATAAGAAAATATTCTTTATTACTTATGGTACAGATCAATATTTGTATGTTCTGAATCGTGGTAGCAATCAATTGCTAGCAAGGATGTTTGCAAGAGATGCATAGAAAGAGTCATAAAAAATTCCTGTTTCTATTAACTGAAAATAAATAATCTTGGCACTCGACGTGGTATAACCCTTAGAAAGCTTGTCTTGCTAGATGAAGTACGCCTGTGTAGTGGGTTCGACCCTCAGTGGGTGCTTTACACTTTCGGCCTTGTGCCCTATCTAAGCTACGCTTCGAAAATAATTTATACTTTCCTATCTTCGGTAGGGAAAGTTTTAAAATAATATTAGCCTGAATCCCCAGGTAGTATTCCTCCTCTGGAAGGCGGTTGGGTTTATTGTCCGCCGCTTGAGACGTCCCCAAAGGGTAGTGCTGCGGGGTCTTGACCCTTTTTTTCCCACGGTATTGCCGTTAACTCCACTTTAAACCCCATTTTGTGTCACATTGGATAGCGAAGTGGGCGCACTGAAAAATCCCTTAAAAAGGAAAAAATTGCATTATTTGAATAAAATCAACTGTAGTTTTTTTTTTTCAGAAAATTACCCACTATTTATGTTTGGTAACTCTACAACTGTTAATGGTACCATGTAACGCATTACTATTTGCTTATTTGACTATCTGGTCATTGGCGAGTAAACAGTTCTCCCACAGGGCTTTGCTGGTGATGAGTGTGGTTAGTATTAAAAACAAGATCTGGACGGATGTAAAATCAACGACCATCTAAGCGCAATTGTTTAGACTAGGCTCCATAGCTATGTATGCAGCCAGTTTGGCATCACTGCGTCGAGGGCTTCAAAGACCGAACTTAACGACCAAGGCGGAAGAGTTCTTCTGACTGAATTTAACGACCACAGAGTGGGCCTTCATGTTGGAGTCCATCAGCTGTGGTTTGGTCTAAAGAGGGATCAGCTCCGCCAGATCTACTTGCCCAAGATACACTACACATGAATGAATACCTTTCCAACTTTTAACCCGCATATTTGAAGGGAACTGGTCAGGTACCCAGCTGCGTAGATAAACGATCATACGACTGACGACGGGGATGATGATGACTCTCTAAAAATCTAAACTTCGCCATTTAGTTTTCTTGCAAAATAAATATTAATCATTATTAAACTTAAAATCAAGTAGTATTTGAAAGCTGATGATGACAGTGATAAAAATTTAATGCTAATTTTCTTGAAAAAGACAACTTGTCACTCAATTATTAAACTTGAATATATTCGCTTGTTAAAAAATCGCCAAAAAGAAATGATTGAGGTACCAATTTTATAGCATATTTTAACAACATCGCGAATATTAATAAAAACAATTTAAATTCATGATTTATTGTAAATGATCTGAAAAGTTTTAACAACTGAAGTTAAAATAATATAATTTTACATATATTAATATAACAGCTTCATATAAAATTAAACAATTATCTGTTTACACGTAACTTGCAAATGTGAAGATCAAGAATGATAATGAATGTGTAAAAAAGAGAAATAAACATAACACTTTGCTTTCTTACACACACACGCACACACACACACACACACACACACACACACACATATATATATATATATATATAAATTTGTTATATTCACTGTGGAAGAATACTTAATATCGAAAATAGTGCGTTTATATTATTTATTCAATCAGCACTGTATGATGGATATGTGCGGGTGGGGTAATTGATAGTGGTTAGGAATGAGAACTCAGAGAGTCGAGTTCAAATTACACTCAAGTTCGTTATAATCACTTACGTGCAAAAATCTTTGTGAAATGTATGAGCCAATTTTGTACCCCTACTAAAGGTTAAATAGTAGGACATGTAAGTAATGACTTCTTTGTTATTCTGAAAAGTGTAATACTCTCTCGCTAAAAAAGAATTATTCTTACAATACAAAATGTGTTTCGGCTTTAAATAACCCCCATAGGGTTGATAAAAAACAAATATATCAAACAATCAAATTATATATCTATGTCTATATGTATCTGTGTGTGTATATATATATATATATATATATATATATATATATATATATATATATATACTAATGCATGTTTCATTAAATAATATAAGAGAGGTTTTGTCTATTTATTTTAAGTAACTTCCATTCATATTGTCTGATAAGCTTAATCATATTATCGTTGAAAGACGAAAGGAAACTAACATATTGATACATCTTTAAATCCAATCTAAGCTTTCGGCTTAAATAAGCCATTATCAAAGATGACAATTTCAATAAATCAAACAACACACAGATGAAACTACAATGAGAGTCCGCCCTTGCTGCTTGAATAAGCTCAAAGTAACGACAAACTCGTATATGAAACATGCATTAATGAAAAATTGCTGCCGAAATATACACAATATATATACATACACACACACACACACACACACACACACATATATATATATATATATATATATATATATATATATATATATATATATATATATAGATAGATAGATAGATAGATAAACCGCTTATTACGGT
Organism: Acanthosepion esculentum; assembly: GCA_964036315.1. Classification (NCBI taxonomy): domain Eukaryota; kingdom Metazoa; phylum Mollusca; class Cephalopoda; order Sepiida; family Sepiidae; genus Acanthosepion; species Acanthosepion esculentum. Next base: position 44,310,158 of record OZ038505.1, read on the forward strand.
TACCTGTTATATTCAATTGAAATATCTTATCCTCTGATTACATTTACGAAACTTGAAGTTATGAAGATATGTTTTTCAGTGTTTTATTTTAATTATTTATTATTAATGATCTATTTACTAAGAAAGATTGCACCCTGTAAAATAAATATTATTAGCCTTATTATAAATATTATTTTTACTTTTTTTATCTCTCGAATAAATTATAAGAATACATATATAAAAACTTGTCCTCTGTAAATTATACTTTATATGTGAAAAACAGTTTTAATTATAAAATTACTGATATACTCACTGTATAAAAACATTATTAATAATAGAATTAATATTTCTTCATCATTTTGAAATAGTCAATTCTGAATTTTCATTATGATAGAATTTACAGTGACTCACTTAAAAATGAATTAAGGCTTTAAAATAGACATTTTAAAAATATATACAGAAAACCTTCTCATCTGCAGGAGAAAAAAGTTCCAAATTGTCAGCGATGCATTTCAAAATTTGCGGGCTTAGCGGAACGAGTCGTGTTAGTTCTCAAAGTGACCGCTTGGCGTCACGGCGGGCCTCTCAACTATAAACAAAGACGGAAAGTACGATACATTACGCGTGCGTGAGAAAGTACTTGTGAGAAATCAATTATTTTTGTTATTTGGATTAATATATCTATATTAAGTATATATTTATTTATTCCATATATATATATATATATATATATATATATATATATATATATATATATATATATCTTTATAGTATTTACATTATGATACCTACTGCTAGTTACTATCGTGGTTTTATAACTGAAAAGTAATTCCTTCCCATCTACGGACAATCAGCTTCTAACACTCCTCCCCACTATTAGTCCATTGATAAGATGTTTGTCTGTATATGAATATATACACAAATATATTAAAACAAAGTCGAAGGAAGAGGAATGATAAACCAAAAATATTTACCGTCTAGTGTATCGAAAAATATAACTTTTACCAGAAGGGTACATTCCGATTACCATTTGAAAGTGCTTGAGACTCTTTATATTAATTCCAAGCAGTCTCCTCTTTGTAAACAGAAGGAGTGGTTGCTGGTTTTACGTATAAATTGTTTCTGATTTATGCTACTGATTTTCTGGTGGTACTTTTTTTAGTCGTTACGCACATATATGTTTTATCCTCGATTGAGCTCTGAAGAGCTAGGAACGATAACCGGTTGGCTTTTTTCTTGTTTATTTTTTGTTATATTTTTTGATCCACACTTTACAGAGAGTCCTTTTTTTTGCCTATCCTTACTCCCCCACCTCCTTGTGTATATATTTATGTACACATTTAAAATGTCCGGTTTTAAAAACCTAATAAAATTTTATACCGGCACCGATTATTTCAAAATCAATTATTGTCCGAATTGATTTGATTCAGTCAGAGGGAATTAAAAATCGAGTAAAATAGAAGAGGTCGATAATGAATGCAATTTCTAACAAAATCTGACTTAATGATAATCATTCTCTCTCATCAATAAATTTGGACAGGCTTTTTTTTATAACGCAATGAAGAAAAGTGGAATTTTCCATTGCAATTCATTCCTTTTCCTTCAGATTATATACTATCGTCCTCATTAGGTATTAGTGCGGTTCATGCGACAATGAAATTAGTGATTCAGGTGGCGACAAAATTATATTCATCTCAAAAGGAAGAAGTTGGCAAAGAGAGAGAGAAACCATTCAGTGCGGAGAGGTGACTTTATACACGCCCTTTTCAAAGCGTTGCATCTCTTCCAAGTATTTCTCTAAACGTTACCTTTTCTTTGGCGAATACACACTTTTCTTGCACTAATTTGGTCAGTATTTTTATTTCTTTGATATTATTTAATGTTTTTTTCCCCACCTTTTTTTTCAAAGTTGTAGCTCTTTTAACTAACATTTATACGGTTGTATGATTATTACGCTAATCATCGCTTTTGGCATTGTTTAAAGGAAAACCTCTTTCGACAAACATAGCTTTTCCCATTTTACAAAGAGACTATATTATTTTATAAGATTTACCCCGACAACAGAAAAAGAAAGAAAATACTTAAAGCCAAAGTTACACTGGATTGACAGAATAAGTAAATTCTTAGATTCATTATACAGGATGTCCGCACCAAATTGACATCATCTAATGAAATAGCCTAGTGTTTCTCAACCCTTTTGAGCAAAGTCATACCTAGGATCAAATGGAAATATCACGACACACTTAACAAAATTTTTAAAGTTTATACATTTAAATTTACACATATTCAAAAAAGGGAAATTGTAAAAAAGTTGAATAAAAAAAATACTTTTTAAAAATGAATATTAAAAGAAAGTATTTCAAATAACATAATCGAAGAATACTGATAAGAATTATTTGAAAGAAAAGTTTAATATTTATTCATTTATTCAAGTACTAACGTTGTACCATTGCTACTTCCACACACACACATATATATGGATGCCATAACAATATTTCGTAATACACTTAGGAGGATCGAGCGGCACACTAGTGTGGTTGAGAATCACTGATATGGCCAATTCTCGCTCAAATGATCTCAGATTTTATCAAAAAGTGTAAATACTAAGTTGACTGTTTGGACTTATTTCAATGAGAATCTACCGGGAAGATGCATCGAGTGTGCTAGTGATAACGACAGAGTGCTGTTGAAATGACCACCACGCTCACCTGACTAGATACTTTGTGATGTTTTTCTATGGGGCTATGTGAAAAGACAGGCCTATATCCGTCCTCTTCCTACAATCCAAGAGGAACTTAAGCAGAGAATCACTGAGATGCTCGAGAATGTTACGTAAGACATGCTACAGCGTGTTTGGCAGGAGCTGGACTACCGACTTGATGTGTTATGTCACAGGTGGTGAGGATATTGAAAATTTGAGAAGCTTTATGAAATCAGTTATAAAATATCCATCCCTTTGAATATTTTGCTCGAATTTTGATAAGTAAATCTTTTATTGTTCAATATAAAGCAAATTAATTTTGTTTGTTTCTAAATGATGCCAATTTTTGGGCGACTGTATTTTAATGTAAATGATACATGCGATTATTCAATGGGCGAAAAGCATAGGCAACAAATTTAACAGAAAAAGGACTTTTACTCAGATTCATATGACATATAAAGAGGAAGGAGGGTTTATAGATTTTGGCACGCACAGGGCATATAGGGAGCAAGAGAAACAGATGAAGACAGCTGGACACCGTGGAACTTGTGTAAATGGATGGCGGAAGCAGGTGAGCTTGGCAAAGGGACAAATGTTGCTTAAGGATACAAGATATAGGAGGTTATGGGATATCATCATCGCTCACGTCCTGAAAGGATATGGCACGTAGAAGTTTATTCATTAAAATTCATTGAAATAAAAATCAACGTGTTTTCTTTCAATATAAAAGAAAAATGGGTAAAGTTTATAATAATATACTAATGTATATTATTAGATTTTATTACTGCACTAGAGAATGAACAAATCGTTAATCAAAACACGAACCTCATTTAGCTAAGACTTTGGCTAAAACTTGTAGAGCTGAGATAAGAATCCAGTAATTTTATAAATCTAGTCGCTGCTCTTGAAAAGGACCTCCGAGAAAATGCGAAAAAGTTTTCTACCCGATACACTTTCCAGCATCTGGTCAAAATAGTAAACATCCAATACCTGGTCAAATGAAGAACTTTTCAGTAGAAAATATGCAGATGTTATTGTATATTTTTTAAAACCCTAAGAAGTGTCCATCTCTTTTTCTTATATTATCTACGCTTGGTAAATTTCTCATTATTCTAATGTTAAAATTCTTTCTTGATAGATTCATTAATCACTTTACAGAAAATAAGTATGAATTTTGAATTCATCGGGTAGATAAATGTAGAAAATCATATTTCTCAGTTTTGTTATTCACTGGTGTTTACAGATATAAAGGATTTATTTTTAATAGTAAAGTCTTGCTTAATTCTATTTCGTTCAACAAATATGTAACCTTTTAAAAAAAAAAAACTAATACAAACACTTGTAAATATGCAGTATTAAAATCGTTTTGTGCATTGGCGTTAAGTGGATGAATATCAGGAATAGTATGTAAGTTTCATAGTTTACGGTCATAGTTATATGCATTAATATTTTTATTATTTCAAAAGTTATTTTTTAGTGGATACTCGTATTTGAGTAGACGTTCCGATTATTTTAAACAGCATTTCTTTCGTCTACCGCCATGCGTACTCGAGGAAACTGAATAAAGAAAATATTTCATCCGTCAGGATTCGAACCTGCATCCCCCTTTGCAGGATGAATCACCATCTGATTTATATCTATTAATTCAAATATAAAATTTGTCACTTAGCTAATCGATGATATATTCAGCACCCCGACTCCAAAGTTTCGGAGACGAAACTATTTTGTAATCGTTCGGTTCACCCGTCAGGAGGTATCAGCATTTGACTGATGATTTTCTCACTTTTATTATTTTTATATTGAGTTAAAAAATAATAATTTATGCATTTTTTTATTGGTCGATTTTTTCTTCTTTACGCGCTGTTTATACGTGTGTATGTTTACGCCTGTATGTGTGCGTGTATGTGCGCATGTGTAGAATGTCGCGGTTAAAGAATGTCTCCTTTTCATAAATTTCTTATCTCCTTATACTCTTTCTTTATTCCTTTTCTTTCTTTTGTTTTAGAGAGAGAGAGAGAGAGAGAGAAATACAGAAAGAGAGAAATAAACGCACGCACACAGAGTGTAAGAGATAACGTAAAAACAAACAAAAACTAACTTATATTTTATATAATTTCCATCAATCATCAAAAATAATTGAAACTTCAATCTAAAGAGCTGAATCTGTCGAAGAATTTAACTCCAAATCACGAAAGACTTCAACAGCGTCATCCAATATTCTTATGTATCCAATATTCAATGAAATAGAATTCACCAAGTAATTAAAATGGCCAGTGATATGAGATCGAGTAACAAGACAGTGTGCAAATGGTGGTAAACTGAATCGGACCGGGCGTACTTTTCTAGCTGAGAAAGACATTGTCAGGAAACCAATGTGGCAATCACCAGTGTTAATCAGATCAATGAACATCTTATAGATGCAGATAGACTTTCTTGTTTCAATCTGAAGGCAGATTTCCTGAAGTAAAAGGATTTATGCAAACTATTTACAAGGAGAAATTACAACTTAAAGTTTACTGTTTCTTCATTGCGTGTGTAGCTGGATGCAATTCTATAAACTCTGAATGCATATCAATTTTCTGTTCAGTTTCATTATAGCTTGTCAGCTTTTTCGTTGGCTTTACTTCGAAATCGATGTTTTATTCGAAAATTTTAGCATTAAACTTAAAAAGTCAAATGTGTCTGATATTTGATTAAATACAAGTTGCAGATGTATTACAAACTTAAAAAAAACGCTTATACATCTGTATGATCTGTATATCTCTAGAGAGCAGGGATTTGCACCTACAGAGATTCTTTAAAAATTGATAATTGGGAGTCCTTTTCTCTCCAGATTTTTTACCTGGTTTCTCGGCTTCAGTCACTTTCCCACCGCCGTAAGGTTGCTTCTTTGTGCCTTTTCTATAAATACTTTCATGTTAATTGTTCCGACGAACTTTCCTCTATTGTAAATATTTTGTAATCATTTGTATATACTCATTGGGGTTAATTTTTAAATTTGTTATTTTATCCCCCTCCCCCCCACAGACATTGAATTGTACATATGGGGACTAGTCAGTATTTTCATAGAGACAGTGAGGTATTATTGTGGTTGTAGTAAGAACGGTACGGATGAATGTGGTGTTTTGGTGTAAGGAATATTGTTCGTACGATTGGGTCAGTGTTTGTGGCTAGCTAAGTTATAGTTAAGACAGATGAAGACCGTCCTATTTTCCCCAATCCCCCCTTTGGCCATGTGCCACATTTCTGTAGAATATACAGAATAAATATCACTTTCCTCTATGGTACGCTATATTTATGAATTTAAGCACAGTACTAAATTGGCGTCAAGATCTCATAAATTTACAGTTGAAATGGCCAGATGTAACCGTAAGTTCTATTCTAATAGTTTACTTTCTCGCACTTCTCACTTGTGGAAATGTCCGGCTTCTTGCTTTCTAGTGAATTTTGATCTTCAAAAATTTAAATGCAATTAGCAATCGTTATTCTGTCTTCTTGATTCCTGTTCTTTTATTGTATTCTCTACTTAATAATGTTTTTTTCCTCATATTCTCTCAAGCTCAGCAACCTCTCCGGTTTTAGTCGCTTTATTGCCTTTCTTGGAGTGAAATGACTAAAACAAAAAAATAAATTGCCCATAGCATGTCTTCTCTCTCGAAGCAATTGATATTGTCCGAGGAAGAGTCACGGTTGAAGCAGCTTGGCGCCGATTTCCTCGCAGGTGTTGTAATAACGAGATTGGATACACTGTGAGACTGCCTTTGGGATTACAATTTCTTATTTTATCCTCAGGATTTACTCCTGAAGACTTTTCCGTGCTTGCATATGGCCGCAAGGAACAGAAGTTTGAAATCAGAGGTTTCCTTCTTTTTTATCGAGAGAAAGTATATTTGTGTGTTTTTCTATGACATGGGGAAAATTACACAGTGTGTCAAAAGATTATAACACGTATTTCGTTTAATATTTAAAATGTCCCTAGATGCTGATATACGCATTTGCTGCTTTTTTCAGCTTATAATACAATTTAATCAATTATTAATTGAATAATAAGTTCTATGCTAATAGTTTCTTCCCATACACTTGTCGTTCGTGGAACTCTCTTCCGGCTTCTTGCTTTTCAGTTAACTTTGATCTTCAAAAATATAAATACAATATCAATCGTTATCTTCTGACTTCTTAATTCCTGTTCTTTTATGGTTCTCTCGCCTAAATAATGATTTTTTCCTCATATTCTCCAACAGCTAGTAACCCTTCCCAACTTAGTGGCTTTATTCCCTTGCTTGGGGTGAAATGATTAAAAAAATGTTTAAATGTTCTTTTTGAAAATTATATTTTAAATTTACCATTGCTCACAATAGTAAAATGATATATTTAAGATTAATATTTTATTTTGAAACATCCCAGGAAGGGAAAATAATATAACAAGGCAATCTGTAAGAAACAGTTGAAACCTCTTGGAGGAAGTTGCAACAAAAGTAATATCTTAGGAAACTACCCACTATCAGCGATACAAAAGATTGTTTTCATGAACATCGCCCACGTGCTAAAGAAACCATCTCTCAGTGTAATAATATCAGAAAATTTCTCAAGCCGCGGATAAATGATTTTGGAAAAGGCTTTATCAAACAGTAAAGAAGGAAAACTTGAAATACTATTAATAGTACTACTACAACTACTACTTCAAATAATACTAATAACTGTAGTATCGATATTATTAGTATTTGTAGCAATTTTGTTATTGATTCCAGATACCTTACGTGTGAATATTGCTTTCCATTATCAGTTGGACCTGTTTAAATGATAGATCACACGTCTCCGATTGAAGAGGACATATTATTCACATTTGTGTGTATGGTGTATTGTTATAAGGCTTGGTTCTAAAGTGGGCATATGGTGCTTCATATATATCTACTCAACACCATTTTGTTGGCGTGCTGCTCGTCTATTCAATAATAATAATAATAATAATAATAATAATTGTTGTGGATTCCGGGATTAAATCCGGTATCAAATAATAACAAACACCAAGAATGAATATAGGAAAATAAATGTATTAACGTAATAATACAAACTGGTAATACAGGTTAGTAGTTCCAGGAATGCGGGTTAGTAGCAAAATATATATACAGTCTTTGATATTGACGTATCGCTGTATGACTTCTTACTGATTTTAACGTGCTCATGGCTGTGACTCTTGCCGCTACGTTATTCTACCGACCGACTCAAAGTTCCACTACTACTCTACAACTTGACTTAACGTACTCAACGTCCGGGTATTCACTGGTAGTAGTATATGTATACCTTGAGTGAGTCCATTTGTGTAAAAAGGGGAGACCCTCAATAATAATAATAATAATAATAATAAAATAGAAGAAGGCCTGGCCCTCTGAACGTGATTGCCCACCCCACGATATGAATATGCTCTGGCGTCCACGAACCTGCCCCCACGTATAGGTAAATACGAACTAACTATAGTGCTGACACAACGAAAAATATCGCTAAAACGCATCGTCGTCACTCGAGTCAGCAATGACCGCGATCCCCAGTGAGGAACCAGAAGTAAGAAAGAACCATCAAGTGAAGGAAACTATCAACCTCGCTAACCAAGCAAATAAGGGGCGAAATAGAAAGACCGACGAATCTGACAGAAATGAATCATCTTATATAGGAGGCCACGGCAACGATCGCAGAAATAATATATGAAAACGTAAAAACACATCATAAACGAAAAAGAAAAATGCCAGTCGAGAAAGAAAAAAATAGTAAACGAAATAAATAAACTACGAGGACAATCTCATTTCTAAGTGAAGAAGACAAGGCCTCTAAAAAGAAAGAAAGACAAAGGAGACAACTGAAATGAAGCCTTGGCATAAAGAATAAGACTGACGTACGAAAAGTTAAAGAGAAGCTGAAACACAAATTCAAGCGAAGGCACAGAGAATAAGGCGTCATGGAAAAAGAAACAGATTCTTATGGTAAAACAAGATCTTCAAAGAAGTTGCAAAGAAACTATATACAGAACTGGCAAAATAAAATAGAGATAAACGACCCACCTAATATCCAATTAGTCGAGGAGTTCTGGCGTAAGATGTGGGAAAACTGCAAAATGCACAATGAAAGAGCTACATGGATCAAGCAACAACAGGAACAACACAAACATATCGAGTGCCAAAAATGGACACATATCAATATGACTGAAACAACCGGTGCCATCTTCAAAACCAAAACCTGGAAAGCACCAGGAATAGAACGAATAGCCAATTTCTGGATTAAAAAAAACTGGGACGGGAATAGAATTATATAATCGTAAACCCAGAAAAATGCCCCAGATGGTTCATGTGGGGAGTAACATACTTACTCCCCAAAACAGAAGAGGCGGAGAACCTGAAGAACTATAGGACCATCACCTGCCTACCAACAATGGACTAAATCTCCACTTCTATCATAACCGAGAGGACATACAACAAATGAAAACAAGAAAAAGAAAGTTATCGACAACATGGATCGACTACAGAAAGGTGTCCGACAGTGTACCACATTCATGGATAGAGAAGAGCCGAAAAATATACAGAGTATGCCCCACAACAGTCAAATTCATAACAGAGATCATGAAATAGTGGGAGACTACATAAAACCTAAAACATACAAACGGTCATTAACATCGAGACCAATCAACATGAAAAGCGGGATCTTCCAAATAGATTCATTGTCACCACTACTGTTCTGCCTTATATTAGCGACACTCAGATACCTACTGAACAACAGTAGCTACGGATACAAGTCACAGAATGGCAGACTGAATCACCTGTTCTATACTGATGATTGTAAAACGTTTGCCAAGGATGACAACCAGCAGAAAATCCTACTCGCCATTGTCAAAACCTTCAGCAAAGACATTAGGATGGTGTTCGGTATCGGTTAATGTCAAAGCTACTTTCAAAGTTGGTAAACTAACGAAAACTACAGATTTAGATCTCGATATCAACAACAAGATTAAGGAATTAGACCAATATGGTGCATATAAATACTTAGGAATTAATGAGGGAGACAGAATAAAAGAATTCAATCACGAAGAAAAAGACCCGAAAAGAATATTATAAGAGATTGCTTTTGATATTACAAAGCGAACATAATGAGGCCAATTACAGGGCCATCAACATCTTAGCTATACCCGTAGTAACATAGAACTTCAATATTATTAAATATAAGTTGAATGACATTAAAAGATTGGACGCCAATACCAGAAAATGAGGATGCACCACTCCATCAAAGAAGCTGCACAGTTCAAGAAACAGTTTAATATACCTGAAATCCTACCAACAATAAACAAAGCGAATACCATCTACGCCAAACGAGTAAAACAGAAAGAAAAACAACTTGTCCAAATTAAATTACAAACAACTGGGAGGACAATGCGTTGCATGGTAGATGCCTAAAAAAATACGAAAGAAGCAGATGGAAATCAACAGAAAACACATCAGTGGCTGAGGAGAACCGGTCTGAAAACTAAGACAGAAGGCCTCTTATTGCAACTCAAGACCAAAGCTTCGAAACCAGATCCTATCACTATCACATAATCAAGGATGAAACTAACCCGAAATGCAACATCTGCGGAAAATATGATGAAACTGTCGACCATATCATCTCAGGATGTACGAAACTAGTAAAAAATGAAATACCCACAGACATAAAATGCTAGCAACATATGTGCATTGGAAGATATGCAAGAACTAAAAAATCTAAACCACTGCGTGATGGCATGAGCATCAACCAGACAGTTACCCAAAATAATGATGTAACTATCCTCTGGGACATGATAATTCAAACTGACAAGCAAATAAAAGCCAACAGACTTGATATTATCATAAAAGACAAGAAATTCATGAAGTTTATGCTTATTGACATAGCAGTACCATCTAAGAGAAACGCATCCATGAAAATTATCGAGAAATTGTCCAAAATCAATGACCTGGAGATCGAGATTAACAGGATATGGGGAATGAAGACTGAGACTGTCTCAATAGTAATCGGAGCCCTGGGCCTTGTGAGAAAAGGAATGGACAATTTTATTAAAAGTGTTCCAGGTAATGTCAACATACAAGTTGGCCAGAAGATCACCCTACTAGGAACATTCTATATACTAAGAAAAATGCTATTAATTAAATGACAATTCTCCTATAGGGCATAAGAACCATAGTTTGGACAACGGCTCTACAGGATACAAAGCAGGAAACAAAACATACACAAATGATGATGATAATAATAATAGTAATAATAAAGCCCTGTAAGAAAAGTTTAACTTTTCTTCTCTTTGAGACCCGGCCATCGATGTTTTTGAAACTAACCTATTTCTATTACATTCCAGACAGATTCAGCGTTGAATTGCTCTGGGAAAACTTTTTAGAACTTTCGAAAAGTTTCAAGAATTACTAGAATTTTCTAGAAGTTTCAGGAATTTCGAGAATGTTCTGGTACCATAGATGGCAGTATAATTACAGGGAACGTAGTCTCAACGATTCAGTTTACTTGTAGCTGTCCAAGTGCAGACAAGTTGTCGTTGATAGATGCATTCGTCACAGATGGCATTAACAGGTTGTAAGCACCCGGAAGATGCATTTTGCTATGTCTGTGGCGAATTTATCAGCGAAAAAGTACTCTGTGGCATCATCTGCTAAAATGGGTTGCCTGCAAGGCATACTTCGGCATATCCTTCAGGTATCAAGACAAACCCGGGGTATCTTATTTCACCCGCCATCTCTGTAAAAAAACTCGAGAAGGTACGATTGAAAGTTTTGCTTGTTTGGATAGTGGAATTTTTAAGTGTAAAAGTTTGGGAATTTTTTTAAAATTTAAATATTTTCGACTTACTTTTTAAAACCAGTGTTATTGAAAAATATGTATTATATATGTTACAAGAATCGCACTTTAGTGTCCACAGTATCATGAATATTTTCTATACTGGATCACTTGCAAGAGCCATAAAAATACGGAATATGAGGATATTAAGTACTCAAGATTCCGTATTTTTGTGGAATTTGCTACATTGATAGGAGCCCAAAGTCTGAATTTTACATATCTAGTGCACGATGTTTAGAAATTTCATAAAATCAAAAATGTAATGTTTGCATTTTTAAATATATTTGTATATTTATACTTATATTTTTCTAGGATGGTACAAAGGAGAATCTAAAGCTATAGAATTCACAATCCCACGAATTTGAAGGAAAACAACTGACCACTCAAACAATTGCTTCTTCTGCCTAATGGACCGTTCCAAACGTCCATCTGGCAAGATTGCACCTTCTATTATATATCCAGACCTCTTGTCATCCATGGCCCCTGTGCCACACTATCTGAGCTCCCCGTACTCACTCCTCCAAAGAGTGAGCATCCGTCTTCAGAAGAGAATAACAATTCAGAAGAGGATGAATTCATTGATCCAGATAATAAAAGGCGCAGATGAGGAGAGAAGCCCATACTATACTAACTAAAAAGGTGTCGGTCTCACAAAATCCAAGTTTTTCCAGTTTTTACACCCGCCAAGATGGGCTTTGCTTCTGCCACAATGTGGCCGGTTTGTTCGAAGCAATTGGAATCGTCTGTAACCCAAGCAAATGACGCCTCTTCGTCGACAACTCATACAGAATCCTCAAAGCCTTGCTGCTTCAAAAGGGGAACATGTAGCAATCTCTATCCCTGGCTCACTCGGTGCAGATCAAATATGCCTTGAAATATGAAGAGTAAAATGAGGAAGTTATCGGAGACTTCAAAATGGTAGCCTTCTTGATTAGTCTCCAAGGCGGCTTTACCAAGTTTCTGTGTTATCTTTGCTTATGGGAGAGGATGGATATTGCGATTCACTATCACAGGTGAGGATGGCCACAACGGACCGAGTTCAGTGTGGGGTGGAACAACGTCAAACGGGAATCATTGTTGCACCGTTAGAAAGTATTATTTCTTCCACTGAACTTAAAATCGAACTATATGGAACGATTTGTTACATCTCCAGATAAGGAGTATGCAGCTTTCAAGTACCTTCATGACTTCTTTCCTAAGTAGTCTACGGTCAAAGGTCAAAGTAAGGGGGCTTCGTCGGACCAGAAATAAAGATGATAGAGTGCAATAAATTTCCCAAGAAGCTTACGAGGACGGAGAAAGTAGCGTGAAACAGCTTTGTCGCAGTGGTTCGGAGCTTTCTGGGGAATCGCAAGGTCGAAAACAATGTGGAGCTTATTGAGACTCTGGTGAAGAACTATGGCAAAATGGGCTGCATAATATCAGTCAAAGTCCATATACTTGACGGTCATCTTGATAAAATCAAGAACATATGGGCGTACTCAGAGGAGCAAGGCGAGCACATCCACTTGGATATACTTGATCTTAACGCCGCTAGCAAGGATCGTATAACGAATGCATGATGAGAGACTATATTTGGGGACTGTTTCGTGAAAGTAATTTATAGTATAAGCGTAAACCGCAAAAAACAACTAATTTCTAAAATTTGTGGACTCTCTTGTGTAATCTTAGAATAAATAAATGCTCCGTTTGAATCATATGTCGTTTTGTTTCGACTTTACGTGAACGAGAATGTACACATTTACAGTTTTCCCAATAGGAATTTGTAAATGTCAGAAAGATACTTACCCTGGGCACAAAAGCAAAGTTTAAAGAAATATTAGCTATTTTTCATATTATCTAGGTTTAAGTAAAAAGGAAATAGTTGCTACCAAAGGAGAAAAATAGCGTTACACAATGTAATAATAATAATAATAATAATAATAATAATAATAATAATAACATTGACATTTTAATCAGTGTTTTCCGAAACCCTAAAATCATGAAAGTTTTGCATTATTTTAACAGATACAAGATAAAGTATAATTATATTATGAATAATTTAAAATCTAACTTTAATTTGCTAAATTATAAATAAACTTGGACCGATTTTAAATGTAATTAAGTTTACGCATCTAATGTTTTTTTCTTTTTCTTTCAGATTTAACAACTTAAGTCTTTGGCAATTTCAACTATGAAAAGATTAACAATCAAACAACTTGTTAAAGTTATCGAAGCCTATTACGAAAATGGACATTCAAACGGAATTTGAATGAGAAGACCATCTCTCGAAACAGCGAAGTCAATTGCTCACCACGATCGTGCGACTTGACGCCTTTAGATTTCTTCCTTTGTGGTCATCTCAAAAGTAAAGTCTATGCCAACAAGCCAACAACAATTCAACAGCTGAAGGATGAGATATTAAGGCATATTGGTGAGATCGAGGAGCAACTATGCATAGGCGTCATCAAAGATATTGACCAACGAGTAGAGGTGTGATGCCGAAGCCTTGGTGGACATTTGGGAGATATTATTTTTCACATAAAAATTGCTATGACTTAAATAACATAATACAGTAGAGAAATAAATAAAATTTCACAAATAACACTGATTTATTTACTGCTAAATTTGATCCGTCTTAATGAAACACCCATTATTATGAACTATTTCCTTCTTGTTTAGATTATGATTTTTTTTCTAATGGATGAAACGTAAATATCAATTGTAAATATTATGTACGTTATACATAAATTAAATTATTTAAACTCGGTATAGTTAAACAGAAATTCTTCTTTTAAAAGCAAGAGATATTTTGTGATTCTTATATTCAATGATATTTCTAATGCAAGCATATCCATTTGCGAATGTGGTTGTTGTGTGTGTGGATAAATTGGCCATGTTGTGTTGTTTCAAGCTTTCGACACGCATGAATTATCTTCGGGGGAGTGACTGAGAAAAACATTACGAGTCACTTTAAGATATTATATTGTTTATAATATATATGATAAATTGAATTAAACAAAACCGTTCTGCCCCAACAGAGAATGATTAAAATGGAAACATTAGATTTTAATGGCACGAAAGAAAACTATACCCCGCATCAGTCGCCGCCCGGTTTACCATCGATCACGACCTCCAAGATAGTTTTCTTCTTCTATAAGCCGTTTCCTTCAGTACTTGGTCGATCATGGCTCATCACACCTTCCTGCTCTTAGTAATTTATTTTGTTTTACTCTATCTCCGAATTCATTTTACAAGCTCATTTGATAGGTTATGCGCTGTTTTCTTCTGTCTCTCTTGTCTTTAATATATTCTGTGAGTGCTAAATTCTCCAAAACTTCTTTCCTCGTTGTGCGTCCTAGAAATATAAATTGTCTCTTTTTATTCTATAAGTATCCTTTCTGTTTCTATTTTCTCTAAAGCTTCGTCATTCTGTCCATTGTATTCTCAGAATCCTGAAGGAAGAGACTAGCTGGGGTCAAAAGGTGACAATGGATGATTCTATATCGACCAGCACCTGATAATAGTCATAAGAAATATAAAATAAATAAAATTGACGAAAAACTATTATAAAGAACTTATGCGGGCATACTACAAGGTGCTACACAAAAGCTTATTTTCAGGAGTACACCACATAACTTGGGGCTCAGATGAGAGACCCGGGAAATGATAGTACCAAATAGTAAATCAAAGGAAATAAACAATAATATTAATAAGTTGAAATTGACTAACTAATTCAGGTCGTGTCGACTTATCGTAAGCATCGAGAACAAAAGTTATCTGATGATGGATATCCTTGTTCCAGCAGATTCAGATGGAAGCTAAGGAAAAATGTCATTAGAGTTAATGGCAATTCTAGAGAGACAGGGTAATTTTATCTTAGTGAAAGGTCTCGTACTGGCAGGCCAACTGCTTCTGTGACTGAGGATATCAGTTTCTGATTACAGCTGAATCCCTATTGCAAAATTCTGCGAAATCCTTCAGATGAGCTACGTTAGTGCTTGCGGTTTTGCCACTTGGCTCCTCAAAAGTCTATGCAGAGTGGGTTCCCAGAATATTGATATAAACCATGAAGGAGCAGCAGGTGACTGCTTTCCGTCAGTTTTGTGGATTTAACAAGACAGCAGGAGTGCCAAGTTAAATGAGACCTGGCTTCATCATAATGAACCAGAAAGTAAAATGGCTTGGTCCAACCCAGCTCCACCTTGAAAGAAAAGCTACGTAAGGAAGCTCGACTTACAAAAAAGTCTTAGCTTCTGTGTTTTGTAACTATAATAAAATTATCTTATGATGGATATGGCTATTCCAGCAGATTCAAATGGAAACTAAGGAGTGAAAGTGTTTGTGTGCAATGGCGCGACAATCAATTCTGAGCACATTGTCAAATGTTAGATAAAGGTTTCTTCAAGCTAGGCAACATTTGAAGATTAGTGATTGTTATTTGCCCATGTCAAAGTAAGGCCTTATTTGAAAGGCAGAACGTTGATAATCTAATTTACAGTACTAACTGGATACCCTCAGATACGTTTGCGCATATCTAAGAGGCTGTAAATATGGTGGTTTATCAAATGAAAGACAAAATTGCATATAGATAAGAATGCACCCAAGAAGCCTCGACAAGACGATTATGCATTCCTTTGTAGCGGCGGAGTCCTAACTAATTTATATTTACGCAAAATACCACAAAATATGAAACAATAAGAAGAAACATTCAACAAGAAAAGTTGCATAAGTAAATGGTATTTATATATGCATAACAACAGTTGTACAGACAGTAACTCAGCGAACTTAGAGATTTAGTTGAAGTATGTAATTAATAAAATGAATAAAACAGTTTATTACAATTTCTATAGTTGAAAATTTCAATGTTTAATTATAGCAAGAGTTATATACCTTTAACTGTTAGTTTGAATTGCTTACGTCTTTCAGGGAAAAGTGTTTTTTTTTATCTGAACTCAAGGAACAGATTTCAGTTCAAGAAATAATAATCAATCTCAATGAAAGGAATGTTCTTCGATAAGAAGGTATTGTAGATTGAAAAGTTTGGTGTAAGATGAGTTCAAAGAAATTTAATGAGTGAGAGAAAATTGTAGTTTCGTTTGAAAATCAAGAAGTAGTATTTGGTAGTAAAAATGTATATTTTAGTTTAACATTTCATAGTTAAAATCAGCATAAATATATTAAAGTATCCTGCCGCTGAAATTCATTTATCGAAGAGGGATGAAATCCGTTGAGATGAATTGTCGAAAGTCATACGTGCTCTGGCGGCGTGCTGTCTGCTGATGAAAATGTCACTGTTAGAAGTTTATAAGTTTCTCTGCCCTTGTGGTTGAAGGAGTGAATAGATATTCGTAGATGTTCGCAGATGTGCGATGTTCGTACGCACGTCTGTGCCTGTGTGTGTGTCATGGTGTTTCATAGCGTTTTTCCCTAAGGGATAAACGCGATCTCTCCACAGGGCTACATTGCTGTGGGTCTGAGAAGACAAAAAAGAAAGAAGAAGGGTGAAGATGTGTCCAAGCATTTATAATTAATGTGAACCACGTGATAGGCTCGGGAACACATAACCAGCTTTTGGCAGTAAATTGACTTTGAACACAACTGCGTAGGCGTTGTAAGATCTTTCACATCAGAAGTTGAAATTTTAATGGAAGCTTCTGTGATCCACTTGGCGTTCAGTTTGCATAAAAATTGCAATCAGGTAAATATTATATGAAAAATGAATTAGAGTATTTTACAACCAATAGAATTCATTGAGTTAAAGTAATATGATAATTATCAATGGTGAAATGCTACAACTGAGAAGTAAGGAATCTATGGGGAGGACTAGATTTGGAATCCTAAATATTTTGTCTTCATTTTGGTCTGATTTGTGGGCGTCTACTAAAAATTTGTTGTAAGAACAGACATTATGTTTGGGCAGCCTTGGCTAGAGAATTGGAATACGATAGCTGAATGTGAAACCGATACGTGTACCCGTTATTACATTATATCAGATTGTATATTTTTCACGATATAACCGATATTAACGAATCTATCTAGTCTACATGATATGTCTCGGAAAGTTACGTTTTACACCGATATAAATTCTGTCAACTATCCAGGGCAGAACCAAAGTTGAATGGTAGGAAACTGCGTTTAGAATTAGCTGATCATCTCTTCTGTCAAAATGTTTGTCATTTATAGTGCATTTCAAAGTTTAGTTAGGAAAGTTTGCAAAGTGTGAATTTGGGTTATTCATGAGCTTCGGCTTGGGAACCGAATACAACGTCTCATCATCTGCAGCAGACTTTTGACCAGAATGCCAACCTTTCATTTTTTATTATATTATTACAAGTGGAATGGATTTTGCATGTCAACTATAAACATGAGAAATCTATCTCAATATCAAAGGCAAGTAGTCATCCATAGAAATCATTGCTCTGTATCTGATTGAATAGGAAAGGTGCCGTCCCTTACGACCTACGTGAACTACGGGAAGAATTATCACTGCAGGCGTTTATTGTTAACAGCTTGATCGGGTAAATGTGTTCTGATTTGGTAAATAGAAAAGGTTTTCTCTAGCATAACAATGCAAGAATACAATCTGCAAAATAATTATAATAGGAAATTCTTCTAGATTTCACACCTCTAGCATTATTCCTTCATAGTCAGCCTAAGAATTTTTAGCCCACCCTCGTAGATATATGTAGAGATATATAAATTAGCTATACTTAATATATCTATACTTATTTAAAATATTTCTAATAACTTCTTTTGTTAGTGTCAGGTTTTATTATGCCAACAAATTAAGTGCATCATACATTTTTATAAATAAATGATCCCTAAAGATATAAACCATAGAAACATGTATGAGATTAAACAATATGCCATATGCCTAAATAAAATGTTATATTATTTTGCATGTTCTGTTGGTTTTGTTCACATTTGTCGTGTTTCGACTCTTGCATTATTTGCAGTTGTTTTTATTGCCTCCCAGCGATCTATGCGTGAATATTGTTTTCCATTCATATTTACATCTGTTTTTATGATAGATTACTCATAAGAATTCTATTGAATTAATATATGGAATCAACCATGGCAAAAAAGAAGAAGCAAAGCCAAGATGGCATTGTCTTGCATTAATATACTCTTTGGCTCAAAACTTCTTTATTGTGACCTGTATGAATCAAACAAGAAAACTTGTCATCTACATTAAAGGAGACCTTTAATATTATCAATAATATTAGCACCCTTAGCAATTACTCCACCTCCCAACTTTTTTCACGTAAATCATATTACTTTACTATTTCAATGAAGTGTCCATATATATATATATATATATATATATATATATATATATATATATATGTATCGATCCCGGCTTGAAGTAATCGGATGTTTACACACACTGATGAGCTGTGAAACAGCGAAACAGTCTGTCTGTGGATGACAATATATATATATATATATATATATATATATGTGAGTGAGTGTGTGTGTGTGTGTGTGTGTGTGTGTGTGTGTGTGTGTGTGTGTGCATATATGTGCATGATGAAAAGTTCTCGGCCTGATTCACTGCCCAAAATCTCACCAAATTTCTACAGAACTGAATTTTCGGGGAAATCCCTTTTTTTTTAATAAATTCCATAGGAGAAACGTGAATAGTTTACGATCGAAGCGGAATAACAGGAGAAATAGCAGAGTTACGACACATTACAATCAATGAAGAAATTTCATGAAGTGAAAAGAAATGTCCTCTTCAGAAACAGTGTGTTATATAAACGTTCGTTAAATGCTTTTCGGTTGTACGATTCTATAATATTATTGAATACGGTAACGTTATGACTTAAATGATATATTTGTGTACACTCAATTGGATATATCGATATTCATTATAATTTAGATAGATATGAATAGACTAAGATTGATAGATAGATAGATAGACATGAATAAACTACGGGATAGATAAGAATAGATTAAGATAGATAGATACGCATATACTTAGATACAGATTATATATATATATATATATATATATATATATATATATATATATATATATATAGATAGATAGATAGATAGATAGATAGATAGATAGATATTAATAGATAGATATTAATAGATAGATAGATAGATAGATAGATAGATAGATAGATAGATAGATAGATAGATAGATAGATAGATATTAATAGATTACGATAGATATTTGCAGCTTTAGTAGAACAATGTAGGACTAAAATATATTAAAATATGTATTGACCAACGTAAAGGATATTTAAGCGATTCGAAACATTGAATAGCGTTTAATCTTGATATACGAGGAGGTACTGAAAAGTTCTCGATCCGACCCACTTCCAAAAATTAGACCAAGTACGAAAACATTAAAATATCTTAAAAATCTCTTCTCGTCAAACGGATAACTTTTCCGCACCCTTCCTATATATAGTTTCAAAAGCATGTGTAAGAACGTAATCCAGTTTATTCAGTTGTTTTGGTGCAACTGGAATTTTAATTTATTCTGAAACTGATATTCATTACGCATGCGCTCGAAGGCATACGTATGTCTGCATATATTCAGTTCTCATATATTTATGTAGGTTTAGATTTATTTACAGTTAATAGTACTTTACAGAAACCATTTTCAAGCTTAGGTTAATCTGCTCTAATCTGCTAAAGTATGTATACATCAATATTTTCCGTGTATATGAAAACAGATTTGAATGGACAGAGGCTTGTAAAATGGATATCATATATAAATGTCTCTTATTATGTGTGTTGTGTGCTTGTGTGTCCGTTTGTCTTTGCATGTATGTATACTACAAAATGTGGATAACACATAGAGATTAATATCACCATTTCGCCACGTACACATCTCCAGCTGCATGAAATAACTATAAATTTAAGATCCTTCTCAAACAGAAATCAACAGCCATATATATATTGCGTGTGTGCGCAGTTAGACTATTATAAACGTATATACATACACATACCTACATTATGATCCAACCATTTATAATTAGTAAAAAAAAGTAGCCTTACAAAGAATATATCGAACCTGTACCCTACACGGAATCGTTATATAGCCTGACGTGCTATGCCATTTAGCTTTAGAGTAAATGTGCCGTTTAAACCCAGTAATTTGACTTCGCTAACCAGACGCTGCCAACTTTCTTTAATATATGCACATCGTTGATCCCGATGTTCAAGTCGTCCTCGATCAAACCTTTGTATAGATGACTAGTAGGACTGGCCCTTCACTCTGACACTTTGTTTTCCCAAGAAGAAAAAGGAATGCAGCATCGCTTCAGATTGTCTTTGGGTTTATCTTTGTAACGTAAGAGTGGCTTTCTAACTGACCTGCTTTTCGAATATTCTATATATCCGTACGCTTTCGGCTACTCTATTAAACATTATCAAGGATTTTTTTAAAACTGAATATGTAGACTTTTATATATGTGTATCTATAGTGATGGGAATGTTTTTTTTTTATTATTTTCCAAACACGGTCAGCACATTGTGGCAGTTTTCATATTTGATATTATTAAGTGTTGGCCTTTCCTATTTTATTATTATTGCTTCCATTATTTTAAGCCTTTTTTGTTTGAATGACTGATTTTGATTTTCAATTATCATAATGTGGGATTTTTAATAAAAGTAATGAAAACAAAAACAAAGGCATAAAGAAACCGAATGAAATTTGATAGACCATATACCGAAACACATATTTAAAATGAAATTTAAAAGTTTAAAATTTCAGCGTTCAGACAGATTCAGCATCTCCTATCTATGCAAAATTATAACGAACGTTTGCTTTCATATTCCCCTTCCCCTTCATACGCATATACAATTACATCAACAAAAACATTATTTTAATCAGATGAAGTCTTAAAGGACGAAAGGCGTTACACAATTTTTGTATTTATATAATGTAATATACCAAGCCACTGTGAAATCAGCAGATGACGAAGAAACGATATACATAAGAGTAACTGAAGGACGCTAGAAACAATGAAACTACGCACCAAAAACTTCCTTTACAAAGAGTACAAACACAGCAATGCTTTCTAAACATATCTAGATTAAAAGCAAAAGCAAAATCACACCAAAAATATAATAGAAAATAAGGACAACAACATCAGCCTACAATAATGAATCCCCAAACTGTAAACTCTACCGGAGGAAACAATAGCTATAATTATCTTCCCAGACCAAAACAAACTACTAAATAAACGATCAGAACTCATCTCAAAATGCAAACAAGAAAACAAATTTTTACTAAAAACCGAAAACCGAAAACTGTAAACGAACGAACTAGAATAACAAAAAGAAATAAGTAAAATAAAAAACAACTAATATAAATTAATTCAAATAAATAAACTAAGCAAATAATAAACAAATTAACAAACCACGTACGCACGAATAACAACCAACAATAAAATAATCAATAACATTTTTTTTTATTTGTTATTGATTATTTTATTGTTGGTTGTTATTCGTGCGTACGTGGTTTGTTAATTTGTTTATTATTTGCTTAGTTTATTTAGTTAAAAAAACAACAACACGATAAATAGAACTGCATTTTAATCAACAATTATTCCCACTCTATAACCCCTAGAATAATTCGAAACACAACCGTTACTGCCCACCCATACAACCGCTGAATAAAATAGACTACCCACTATGCGTCACTGGCCTCTCTATACAGGGTGCGGTGAATAGATTGTCGTCTAAATTACGCAAAAATGACAATAACACTGACATCTCATTTTAACAGAGATATCTACCAAAAATACACAAAAATATCTTGAAATACTAAAGAGTCAATCCATTGTATAAAATCGTCATTGGCTTCAACCACAACCTCCGGACGACATCGGAATCTCCTGCAACTCTTCTGGACGATCTCCTTGTTTAAGTTGGTAAATGCTGCCATAATCCTTGCCTTCATGTTTGTTGTTACAAGGAGTTTTGTTGGTCTCTTGCTCAACATCGCTCCACACATGATAATCAAGGGGTTGAAATCTGGGGGTTAGGTGGCCAGATGTAAGGGGTGATGTAGTCACAGAAATTATCTGACAGCCATGACTGGGTTCCCTGCTTATGTGGCATGATGCAGAGTCATGTTGCTAGACACCGGTTCTTCCAGCAGCCACCCTCTTGACCCAAGGCAGCACTACCTCCTCAAGACACTTAGTGTAGGACTCCGTGTTGAATTTGAGGCTCTGTGAGAAGATGAATGGAGGTATAACGTCGCTATCACTAGTGATCACTCCAAACACCTTCGTAATCACCATTAAACTCCAAATTTCTGGTGGAGTGAATTGCGTCATGGTGCTCTTTTAATTACTAATCCTCTTTTACCGGGCAGTCGACAAAATCAAAAACAAACAACGCGCATGTGCGAAATGAAAAATATAAAATGGAGACAATTTACCCATCGCACCCTGTATAAATAGTCGAGCAAAAACACAACACACATAGCCTGGCGGTTGGTTTAGCATGAAACAGATTATTCCCCCTGGGTTTTGACATTTATATTTAAAACTATATTTTATCACACACACACACACACACATACACACACACACACACATATATATGTAAGAATGTTTTTAAACAGTGAGAGTTTTTGTTATTTTTTCTTTATGTAAATTTCCTATCTACATTATATGACGATATGAACTTTTTAATCCGAACATAGATAAAATATTTTTTTTTTCACATTTATTTCTGTATTATTTTTATTGATGCATAAACGGATATATCTAGATGCATTTGCACTAAACTATACTTATGTGAATATATTTTAATATATGAATATGTCCACATGCTAGATATCACCCACTCGTAAAAACACTGTGCATTAGGAAAATCTTATCTCCCATTTTTACTCAACATAAGCAACAAAAACACAATTTAAAACAAAACTGAAGCACAAGATAAATCCTTCACTAGACATCTTTACCATTAACAATTTTAAATCTATTATTATTATTATTATTATTATTGGATTGAAAATGCCGAATGTGCAAATGGTCCGCGCTCCATCATGGCTGACGTAGAATATCGCGAGACGCACACTTCTCCCCAACTCATCTCTTTGTTTTTAGTTTCATATTGGTTAGTATTTTTCTTTCACAAATATTTAAGTTCACGTTTCATGGCTTGGAAATTTCAACCGAGATTTGGGGGCGTGGCTGAGCCAGGGTTAAAAAGACTAAGTTCTCGGGCACATACGCTTCGCAAGGGATGGTAAGAAGCTGAGTGAGGATGCTGGAAACGTGTCTATTTCACTGTATTTCGAATCAAAGCCTGTTGGAGTCACAACCTACTGCTAGAGCTTGGCCATGTGATCAGGTCAAAAATTGATTTTCATTTTATAAATGACTCGGCTTATCTACATCGCTCAGTAGCAGACGATAACTGAGAAGTCTGCCATTCTTATTTGGTGTGGCACAAAGCCAAAATAAAATAAAACAGGAAGAAGCCCCTTCACTGAATGGAAATTCGCATAAAATAAAATCCATGGCGATTTTGCTGTTTATCAAAGCTTCGTATAAGCCACCTTAGTTATTACGTTTCAAGTATAAAATAATACATACATATCTATAGATAAGTGTGCGTGTGCGCACAGGCGTCTATAAATGTGTGGCCTCTCACCGGCAACCTCATACATTACCATATATTTTTCTTCTCGTTTACAAATGCCATCAAAAATTATCTTTTGGAAATTTATTATTAAAAAGATTTAACATGCATTTATCCATTGTAGTATATATATATATATATATATATATATATATATATATGTCTATATTTCTGAGATGAGGTATTATGTACAGTATTTACATTAGTCGGACTATTTTCCTCATCTTTGTCGCCATATTTGTCACAACGTTTCGGCCGTTGTACACTCCGGCTTTCTTCAGGTGGTTGGAATTTCAGGGTTCAGTTCAAAATTCCAACCACCTGAAGAAGTCCGGAGCGTACAACGGCCGAAACGTTGTGACAAATATGGCGACAAAGATGAGGACAATAGTCCGACTAATGTAAATACTATATATATATATATATATATATATATATATATATATATATATATATATATATATAGTCCCTTCCAAGAAATTTGGATTAATATCAAAAGCTGAATATGAGACAAGAGCTTAGACTTCCAGCTTTTATTTCTTGGCATTTAAATTTAGATGTATTAAACACCTTAGAACATACTACCTTTTGCATCAGATCACTCCATTTTTAGGTGAGCAAAAGCAAAGGAACAGACAGATTTAAGGTAAATAACATGTAATAAATAACTTAGACCGATTTTAAATGGGAATTAAGTTTAAGCATCTAATGATTTTTTTCTTTTTCTTTCAGATTTAACAACTTAAGTCTTTGGCAATTTCAACAATGGAAAGATTGGCAATCAAACAACGGGTTAAAGTTGTCAAAACCTTTTTTTTCTTTTTTTTTAAGCTTATCACCCCAAGCAAGGCTGGAAGCCACTAGCACGCAAGGGGTTACAGAAGGTTTGAAGGAAGAGCAGATAGGAGTGGTAAAGGAGAGGATGTGGAGAAAGATAGTGGATCGATCAATGCAAGGGGGTTACAGAAGATTTGGAGCGAGAGCAGATAGGAATGAAAGGGGAAAGGATGTGTAGAAGGGAAGTGGATAGATCAAGGCAGCTGGAGATGTCGATTGACGTTACACTTAAATAGTTGGAGATTGTATTTGTCAGGGAAACAGGAATAAGGAAGGGAGTTCCACAGGCGAGATGTGCGAGACATGAAGCTATTGGAGTAGAAGAGACGTCTACATCTAACAGTTTCAACGGTGAAGGGGTGGGAACGAGATGCCAGACGAAAAATGAAGACTGTTGAAAAGTCACTGCATCCACAAATGGTCATTTTGGTGTGCATCTTTTGCTAGTGGAATCATTTCTGTATTTCTTCGAAAATGATGCCGGGAATTTTATTATGGTGACAGGCGAGAGATACTGTGCCATGATAACCAAAGTTTTATGGCCTGAATTGAATGCTATCGATGTCGAATATTTGTGGTTCCAACAGGACGGCGTCACATGCCACAAAACCAAAACAACAATGTCTTTATTGAAAGAGCGGCTACCAGGTCGAATCATCTCTTGAAACAGAAAAGTCAATTGACCACCACGATCGTGCGCCTTGACGCCTTTGGATTTCATCCTTTGGAGTCATCTCAAAAGTAAGGTCTACGCCAACAAGCCAACAACAATTCAACAGCTGAAGGAGGAGATAATAAGGCATATTGGTGAGATCGAGGAGCAACTATGCAGAGACGTCATCAAAGATTTTGACCATTGTGTGAAGGTGTGCTGCCGAAGCCTTGGCGGACATTTGGGCGATATTATTTTTCCAACATAATTGACATGACTTAAATAATATGGTCCAATAGAGAAATAAATAAATTTTAACCAATAAAAACTGATTTATTTAATACTGACTTTTATCCGTCTTAATGAAATACCCTTTATTTGGTCGCATAACCCTTGCTTTCATTAACTGTATCAAGCCTGCAACCGATTGACATCACAAAACAGTTGATTTCTTCTTTTGTGATGTTTATCCAGACTTTTAACGAAGCCTCTTTCAGTTTTTGTTTGTTTCCGGTGTTTTTTTTTTATCTCCAGTCTCCTCTTGCATGCTCTATTGGGTTATGGTACGGTGATTGACTTGGCCAGTCTAAAACTGTCCACTTTTTCTCCTGATGAAGTTGGTAGAGATTAATCTTGGTCTCATCAGTCCATAAAATATCCTTCCAGAACTTTTTCTATGTATTTCGTCTATGTACTTCGTTGCAAATTCCAATCTGATCTTCCCATTCTTACTATGGATGAGTGGTTTGCATCCTGTGATATAGTCTCTATATCTCTACTCTCAAAGTTTTCTTCAAACGATGGATTGTGAAACATTCACCCCTGTACCCTAGAGGTTGTTGGTGATGTCACTGACTTGTTTTGGGCTTTTCCTCATAGCTTTAACGACATTTCTGTCATCAAATACTGTTGTTTTCTTGGCCGAGTTTCCTTCTTTTCTCACCTTCAAAATGGCTTGCTTTTCTCACATAGACAGCTCCCACGTCTTCAAGTTGGTTTACCCTTTTTAACAAGGGATACAGTCTTTACAGGTAAAACCCAGTAGTCATTCAGAGTTATTTAAGGTTTAAACAATCAATCAAAAGGCAACAGCTGTGCAACAAGAAACACCTGTCAGTTACGTATTCCATTAATTTTTCTCACTTGAAAAATGGGTGGGGGTTCAAACGAAAGGTTGCATGTTCTAAATGTAAATACTAGGAAATAAAAGCTGAAATACTGAACCTTTTTTATATTCATATTTTGATCTTAAAATTCAAATGCCTTCAGTGAGCAGCAAAAACAAAGGAAATGACCTTGCCGTTCTAGATTTGGGGATTAGGCTGCATATATATATATATATATATATATATATATATATATATATATAAAGATATTTTTAAAGGTACAAAATTTTATAATAGCAATAAAAGTATTAAGCTTGATATTACTAGACATATTAAAAACGCGCGAAGCAACCGGTTTCGCTCCCGCTCATCAGGCTTGCAACGGGAGATTTTAATATATATATATATAAGGTATATTTAGGCACAAATTATTCATCCAAAGTTTCCAAAGTAACCGACATATTCTACCTATTTAATTTTTTTATTGTATTTTCCAGTTTTCTGATAAGGTTTTGAGCTTCGTGCTCGAAGTTGTTGATAAACTAAACTAAAATGACACGTCCTACTAAAGAAAGATTGGTCCTTTGACAGAAATCGAAACCATACCTCATTTTCCTTCCGGAAATTCACTTCTATAGATGAAACCTGCCGTTACCAATTTCGTTACGGACGCTGTCTCTGTAACAAAATTGGTAACTTGATAGAGCGAGGTTTGAATTACCTTCTTAAAGAATGCACGCGCACACTCATGTACACATACACAATCATACATGCATATATATATATATATATATATATATATATATATATATATATATATATATATATATATATATATATATATATATATATATACTGTTTATACGTTATCGTTATAGATATAATTTAAGTAAATGCTCTGTTTTTAATTTAACCCGGCCTGAATTTTCGAGAAATCTCCTAGAAAATATGCGCTCTTGTGACAGGAATCGAACCTGTAATGGGTGCCGTCATAGAGGCTGACGTGCCGTTACCATTCAGTCATAGAGAAACGTCATGATTAGCAAAGTCCGAATTACTGTTTATAAACACACACCTTCGACGAACTTTCTCGATCGATCATTTCTGCTCGTGAAACATATCTTGACGTAAACAGTGACAACATATTATGAAATAGATTAAGTCCGACAATTAATATATATTTAATTTGTCAATGGAGGCAAATGAGAGATTTTTCAATCCATCGACCACAATGCATTACGATGATTCCAGTCCTACACATAACTCCCCCAACTCCTTGCTGGTGCTTCTGCCAAAGAGTTTATGTTCGCTCTTCAGGCACCACACATTTTGCCAACTCATCCAGCGTCGTTTTATAATTATCCGTGAATAGAATTCTCTGAAAATCCACTTTCATATACTGTGTAGCTTAGCCGACACGCCCAATGAGGTGATTCAACTTAAATGGATGGCGAACAATTGGCTTCTGCACGTTCCTAAACACACTTTAGTATGCGACACCGTGACGTTTTAGACACATTTAAAGTGGGACCCAATAGTTTTGAATAAATCCTCAATACACATAAGTGTCTATGTGTGCATCTCAGTTTGCAATTAGCTTTCCTCTCGTCGACCGAAAGTCATACATTTCCGTATTTTACTTTTGTCAGGTGTCGCACTGTTTGCAGCTGGGTCTCTAACAAATTCCTTGACTGTACAAAGATTTCAAGGAAATTAGGAATTTCTAATGTTTACTGATGAATGAACAAATCTGAATAATTGTTAATCATGTTATCATTGCTCAAAATTACGTTACGCATAAAACTGGAGAGTGGCAATGAAGCAATATTACGTTTAAATTGCTGTGATTTGTTTTGCTATCATGACACGCCACCACAATCTGATGCATTCAGATGCTACACTTGAAAAAAAGAACGGCATGACACACATGGATGCTTGAAAAAGCCGCATTCGAAAAATATTAAAAATAAAAACAAATAAAAACACAATGCATATTTATCGGTAAAAACCTGTCAACATACAAAAATTATTTCATAAAGGTATATGACAGACCAAAAGCGACAAGAAGACATTAGTCAATTTATCAACAAATTATTTCCGGAAAACCGAAAATAGTTAGAATCGAATAAAAATCCTTAAGGTACTTTCAACGAGCAGAAAGCGAATTTCAGTCAAACACGCATAATTGAAAAAGTGCTGCCCATGTATATATATATATATATATATATATATATATATATATATATATATATATATATATATATATATATATATATATACAGTAGCGGCCATAATATAAGGAACGGAAACAACAAAGACATAAATATGTGTATTACTTAAAAAGTAATGCCTGATTAGCAGTGAAATTTTTACCGAATATAGATTAGGATGTAATGCATAAATATTATACAAAGTTACAAAAATTTACATTTTTTTTTAATAGTTTTCCTTATATTATGGCCGCTACTGTATATATATATATATATATATATATATATATATATATATATATATATATATATATATATATATATATCCGGAAAATTTAAATCCGGTTGAGCACTCTTGCAAAAAAGCGCGAATTTGTAAATAATGTCTACTACTGCTAATACTGCAAAGCTCTTCTATGAATTGGGCCCTCTCTGTCATTGGCGTGTTTATTCGAAGAAAAAGTACTTTAAAATCTGCCTTCCTCTCTTCCGGGCGTTGATAGCTCAGGAGTAAAATCTTGTTTCGATCCCGGATTGAGGCAATCGAATGTCTAGCCAGACTGATGAGCTGTGATACAGCGAAACAGCCTAACTGCGGATGACAATATATATATATATATATATATATATGTACATATATATATATATATATATATAAATTGTCATTCACAGACAGTCTGTCCAGCTAGACACACACACACACACACACACACACACACATACATATATATATATATATATATATATATATATATATATATATATATATATATATATATATATTGTCATACACATCCCTCGTTCGTGTGCATATGTCGCCGCAACAACGTAGTAGGACATTTAGTCCGTCAAAACGCGTTACACGAAAACATTTTCCCATTTTGTCATATATTTTTTAACATATAAAATGTACATATATTTATCTCTTATGTATATATATATATATATATATATATATATATATATATATATATATATATATATATATGAAACAGATAATGACACAGCCACATGTCTCTCCGTCTGAATTTAACTTTTGAAAATCATAGAAATGTGAAATTAGAAAAGATATTCGAAATAAATATTTTTAATGACTCCAAGTGAATTTTCAACTTCTTTTTCTTATATATTTTTACCTGATCGGGGTATATAAATAAAACCTTACTTCCTTATATATATATATATATATATATATATATATATATATATATATATATATATATATATATATATATATATATTAAAGACAAGATCAAATGCAAATCAAATATAGACCGTAATCGAATAGAATGATCAGATAAAATCAAAAGAGGAAACGTATAACAACTGATATGTTTCACTTTCTTAAAACTGCGTCAGAGATTGAGAGGTATATAGAAAAAAACAGAACTGGTATTTTCGACTGAGTTGGGGTCGATTCTCATTGGTCAGTCAGTTATCACGTGAATTATCTACAGTTTTGATAACCGTAGATAATTC
This sequence comes from Acanthosepion esculentum, assembly GCA_964036315.1. Lineage (NCBI taxonomy): Eukaryota > Metazoa > Mollusca > Cephalopoda > Sepiida > Sepiidae > Acanthosepion > Acanthosepion esculentum. The sequence continues at coordinate 44,340,587 of OZ038505.1, forward strand.
TATATGTATGTAAGTTTGGAAATATATATCTTTATATGTGTGTGTGTGTGTGTGTTTCTGTGTTTTTCGAATGAGCATCAATAAATACGTAGCCTCACACAGTTATTAGATCAATTTTGATCTGAAACTTCCACGGAATCACAGTAGCATGTTTGGACAATGTGATCGATGGAGAATCGTTGGTTAAGGACATAAACGCAGAAAGCGTTTATTCTAAAAAAATAAATATTAATTATGAAAATTAAATGTCATACATCTTTCAACATTAGGCTATTGAATTAATGACAAACTTACACGCACACGCACACACACTGTCTCTCTCACATACACACAAATATATATACATTTTACCTATTATTATTTTTATCTATCTATCTATCTATCTATCTATCTATCTATCTCTCTCTCTCTCTCTCTCTCTCTCTATATATATATATATATATATATATATATATATATATGTAGGTAAAAATCCGTGGGTAAATGATCCAAGTGAATCCTAATAATAAAAATGTTAAAGAGACCTCAGTATATTTATTATAGAGCATATATAGGTAATTTACATTTGATGAAACTCAATACCCCATATGCATGGGCATTTCACCTCCTAAGGAAAAATTCATTAAGGGTAAGAAATTTTTCCTTAGGGGTTATTGAGTTTCATTGAATGTAAATTATCTATCTATCTATCTATCTATCTATCTATCTATCTATATATATATATATATATATATATATATATATATATATATATATATATATATATATATATATATCGTTAAATATGACTGACAACGTATTTTTGTTCAGGTTTTATTGTATTTTTGTATGTGAATTAGTGACGGGTTGCTTGGCAAATTTACAAATCTATACGCTCGTACACTGACCGTCCACTACTACTACTACTAGATTCATGCGCATGCCTGCAATGATCAGACAGCCAGGTGTGCATTGTAGCATACGCCTTTAGGAAGTGGGTATTGTGCATATATATATATATATATATATATATATATATATATATATATATATATATATATATATATATATATATATATATATATCAACCCTAGTTTCATAATTTGAAATCCTTTAAAATGGCTAAAAATTAATTTAAAATGATAAAATATTTCAACATGTAAACGACTTAGATGTGTCATTAAATTTACATTTACGATTTCCCAAATTACTTAGACCAGTTTTAATACAACTACTACCAGTAGTGTGGTTGAAATGTATTGGTTCTTAAATGAAAGGTAAGAATGAGGCAGAAAAAAGAAACTAAATAATATTGTCAAATCTGTTTATACATAACACAATAAATAACATACTTTCATTTTATTATTTAACGCGATCCATTATGTCTCTCGGAATAAAAACCACATGGTTGCCTAATTTCAGTTGAAATCATCCAATTAATTTGATTTCCGGGCAGTTTTGGGTACATATAGTCGTGCGCACAATTTTCTTTATTTAAAAGATGTAAAAAATATCATATTCTTTGATTTTATTTTATTAAACTACTCCACGAAAGTCATGCGTATTACATTGATAAAGCGGTATGACCATAAATATAAAGTATTAGTACATTATTGTGTTATTATAATTCTTTTCGTACCTCCCTTAGTTCGTTTATTAGCACGTACGTTACGCCATGTTAATACCTTCATAAATAATCGACTATCCCTATTTGATCACGTGCAAAAAACAGAAAAGACATATCAGAGATACTATTTGGCTTCATGAAAGAAAAAGAGAACGAAACGCCCTGCCAATATCTCATAAATAATGGACTGCTCCGTTTTGATCGCGAAGAAAAACGGAAAAGACATATCAGAGACGTTGTTTGGTTTCAATGAGAAGAAAGACAGTAAATAAAATTTAAACATCAAAACTATGAAATTTTCAGTTGTTCTACATATATATATATATAATATTAATTAGTAGCTTAAATAATCGCTTTGAAATCATCGGATTCTCCCAATTAAATGCCATGAAACTCATTTATTTAAATAAACATTTAAACCTATTGAATACACCATATTTTAGAAGTACTTTATTTATATCTTAGCGAAAAGGGATTAGCTGTCATTGACAATAGACGTTTTAATTTTGGAAAAATGTGAATGTTTTGAACGGTACTTCTAATTAGTATATACTTTGGGGTTTTTTTTGCTTTGAATATTAAATAGTCCTCACCAGTTTAACACATTAGACACACATTCACACACCGCCACCATCAGTTCGGTGCCTCATGAAATAACATTAATGAACGAAAGATCCATATTTCTAATGAGCTAATGACATTTATTACAATTACTTAATTCCAAATAAACTGTACAAATATTTGCAGCTGAAACAATAAAACCATGTGCTTACTGTTAATTACTTACAGTTGTAGCTAAAAGATTAAATGAGCGGCTGTGGGTTGTGCTTTCATCTCTCATTCATATATGAAAGGTGTAAATATACCTACTACCTTCGGACCCTTCAAGTATTGTAGTAACTTTCTGATTAGCAACAAGAGTTGAGAAGAGTTTCGAGAGTCAGCTGAAAAGCAAAGCAAATCGTTACATGTGAGCAAAAAGAGAATAAAAAAAAACTGTTTTCCAAATGATTGTAAAAAATAATGTGGCGGAAACTATTATCGAAAATATTAATTTGGTGAGGCTTGTTAAAACTTGTTTCCCAGCTCATTTGAAGACATCACCAAATACTATTCATTCCTGTCTCGATCGTAAATCTGATCGATTCGATGCGGTCAAATTGGCAGCTGTCCTAAACTAGACTTACAATCAGCTGTTAACTCTGGAGTAAGAAACTACATTTTAATTTTAACGCCTCCAAAACGAAATTGCACTCTATCAATTATCGAAGAGACCCCTTTTCTGCCTTTCATCAGTATGGCTGATGCTAACCTCCAGAAGGCTGACTCGTTGCGCCTTTTTGTGCTGATATTTTCAGCTTACATTATATGATTATATTGAATCAATGGCTAGGTCTGCTGCTAGAAAACTTGGTTCAGTTTGTCGAGCTAGACAATTTTTCTCTCCGGAACCTATCTTACATATTTATAAGTTTGGTCTGGGGATCCTGCTATATATTTAGAGATTTTTGATAAAATCCAAATAAGAATATCCTATGTTCTTTCTTCTGACTGGACATCTCAGTTTTAGTCACTTTTTCACCTCCGTAATGTTGTACTCTGTGCCTTTACTATGAATACTTTCATGGTAATTGTTCTGAGAAACGTTTCTCTATGGTTTATAGACTTTAAGAATTTAAGCGCAGTACTAGATTAGTGGCAAAGTTTCATCATTTTGCAGTTGTAAAGGCTAGATGTAACCGTAAGTTCTATGCTAACAGTTTACTCTCTCGCACGTATCGCTTGGTGGAATCTCTTCCAGCTTTTTGCTTTCCAGTCAACTTTGATCTTCAAAAATTGAAATGTAATGTCAATCGTTATCTTGTCTTCTTAATTCTTGTTCGTTTATTGTTCTGTCTCATTAATAGTATTTTCTCATGTTATCTAACATTCAGTAACCTTTTGCGCCTTAGTGACTTTATTGCTTTGTTTGGGGTGTAATGATTTAAAAAAATATTTAAAATAAAATTAGTTAATCTCGAACATTTGTAATGTACAAGATTGACAGAGTTGACAGATTCCATTGGCCTTGACATTTTTATAGGAAATTGCTTATCGGTCGGCATCCTTTGTTAAATCATGATCACCCCGAAGCCGTGTTTAATGTCAAGGTAAACTTTACAAGATATACAATATTTTCAAGCACTATAGAACAATTAAAAAAAATGAAAGGGATTGCCGAATGTATATAAGGACATTTCTTCTTACTTTCTATCTCAGCCTGTTCATATCTGTTTATCTATGGATCGATCGATCTCAGTCTTCGTATCTATCTATCTATCTATCTATCTATCTATCTATCTATCTATCTATCTATCTATCTATCTATCTCAGTTTGTTCGTATCTATCTATCTATCTATCTCAGTTTGTTCGTATATATCTATCTATCTCTGTTCGTAGTTATCAATCTATCTATCTCAGTTTGTTCGTATATATCTATCTATCTATGTATCTCTGTTCGTAGTTATCTATCTATCTATCTATCTATCTATCTGTTCGTAGTTATCTATCTATCTATTTATCTATCTATCTATCTCTGTTCGTAGTTATCTATCTATCTATCTATCTATCTATCTATCTATCTCTGTTCGTAGTTATCTATCTATCTATCTATCTATCTATCTATCTATCTATCTATCTATCTATCTATGTATGTATCTCTGTTCGTAGTTATCTATCTATCTATCTATGTATCTCTGTTCGTAGTTATCTATCTATCTATCTATCTATCTATCTCTGTTCGTATCTATCTATCTATATATGTATCTCTGTTCGTAGTTATCTATCTATCTATCTATCTATCTATCTCTGTTCGTATCTATCTATCTATATATGTATCTCTGTTCGTAGTTATCTATCTATCTATCTATCTATCTCTGTTCGTATCTATCTATCTATCTATGTATCTCTGTTCGTAGTTATCTATCTATCTATCTATCTATCTATCTATCTATCTATCTATCTATCTATCTCGGTTTCGTTCTTTGTCTTATAACTGTAACAATATGTTGCACAGACTTTACCTTCTTCCAAAATAGACGATCGTAAATCGAATCCAATGGAACTCTGTACTCGATTCACCTTTTCTTTATCCAACTTCGAGATCCTTGGCATCGATGGCTGTCAGATGTCAATAAGCATCAGTTAAGCACCAACCAATTCGACTCCTCACTTTGTTACCCTGAATTCTAATCTGACTCAGTCGATGTCGAATTCGCCGAGGAAACAATGTTTCAGAGAATCTCAGACGATTCTCATAGAATCACATAGAATGGGAAAAGCAAAGTAGCCATACAACATCAGAGACATAGAGAAATTGAATACTCTTTCTTTTATAACGACATGACCCTTTAAGAAATGGTCATTATTGGCATTTCTACATTTTGCCTCATGTAAAGGATTATAGGATAGATGAATAAAAAAATGAAACTAGACACGAACGTACACGGGTTGGATCAATAAGTGTATAGCCTAATATATCGCTATTAGTTGTATTTTGAGCGGACATTTTAATTGTAAAATGTTCGCTCTGCTTGATTAATGGAGAAGCGTTTTGTTAAATGCTTTGACAAAGAAGTTGATTATGTTGAAATCAATGCTTCTTTTATCATTACGCTATGGTCTTGTTGATTTTCTCACTTATCTGAATATATAAACACATTCTATGTTTAAATCCTCTAAGGTTGCCTCTCAGTGTCTTTTCTATCAATATTTTCATGGTAATTGTTCGGACGAGCTTTTGCATTTAAGTGCATTACTATTATGCCGTCGAGATATTATCAATTTACAGTTGAGTTGGCTAGATGTAGCTGTAAATTCTTAATAATGATTCTGTTCCTAATTAATCTGCACCCAGTAACCCCTTGTGTCTTAGTGGCTCTACTGCCTTGCATGAGGGTTATACCGATTAAAAAAAAATGAGCACACGCGAAGACGCACATAGAAAATTTTTCCGTCTGACACACTTCCCAAAATCTGACCAAATATATTTTTTGGAAGGGCTTCTGGTTGGGTTGGAAACTTTTCAGCACACTGTCAAATAATGTCAAATGAAAATCTAAAAAGTGATTTTAGGATTAGTACATAGTAAATACGTTAGATAAGCTCAAAGCTTATTTATTGATTAGTCTTCAAGATATCTAAAGAATGCTAACACGGTACATCAAAAAATAAGCAGTGTAGTAGCACTGGTCTCCCCTTGGTCTCAGTGGGAACATGTGACCTATTTGCTTATTGATTTTAAGTAATCCACCTTTTACTATAACAATGGAATTAGTAAATAGGTAAGATCAGGTTGCGTGATCGATAGATTAGATATTAGTTGTGCTGTATATGTTACCACACTAGTGGCAGTTTGAAATTCTTCTACGGATGCAATAATTCTGAAAAAGATATTAAAGAAATTAAAATTTTCAGTTCGAACTGGCCTTTTTATTCCAAAGGAAAGTTAACACTTATAACAATAGACATAGTAACTCCAGTAAAGAAGCCTTGGTTTATTAGTAGTCTGGAACTGTTCAATTTAGTAAAAATAAAGTATTCCTTGTGCGATATAAACAATGCAATTATCTCGTGTTAAAATCTGTTTTGTTGGTTGCTCGATGAAGGTGAGACTGAATTTTAGACACGTATTGAATTTGTCAAAATCAGCAATTATCAGTTTCAATAGCTGCCTATATTGATACACATACGCGAACACATGCATGCTTTTATATCTGAGCATATATACGCTTGATTATAGGTATACATGTTTATATATATATATATATATATATATATATATATATATATATATGTGTGTGTGTGTGTGAGTGAGTCTGTGTGTCTGTGTGTGCGTGAGTGTGTGTATAAATACATACATACATATATATATATATATATATATATATATATATATATATATATATATATATATATATAGGTATAGGAAAAGATGATATATAAACTTTTATATATCAGAACAATGTCAGTTAAATTAATGGCAAAGTGAGAAAATGTTTATTGACTAACGCGTTTCGTCCTTTATAAACATTTTTGTTGATGTATATATACGTAGGAAGGGGGGGAATATTTTAAAAACCAACCCAAACGTTTTTTATTGTTATGCATAGATAGAAAACTCTGAAAATGTTGAGTCGCTGACATTTAAAAATTTTTAATTTATTTTTTTTAGATGTGTCTAGGTATATAGTCTGACCAATTTAATTTAGTTTATTTATAATTTCTTTTTATGACTTTTATTATTATTGATTCTCCCACATTGTGATAATAGAAGATTTACCAAGAAAGGTGAAATGTTGTAAGAATCTGGAAACAAATTTAATGTCGATGATATAGCGATTAAAGCACTTTCTATACACTTTCGTTTTAGTAAATTGGGTTCTTTTTTTAGTTAATGTGGCATTTTTCTAATCGAAATTATGGTTAAACTCATCACGGTGAGCAACTAATTGAGTGTGTTGTTTGTAAAAGATCTCTTTTGCTTTCCATATAATCATTTATTTAAATTCATATATTCCTTTATTTAAATTTCAGACAACAGGGTCGAAAATCTTTGGGGAATAAATATGACAGATAAACTCATGGCTAGTTTAGTTGTTAAATCTCTCGTTCCTGTTAAAAAATACTTATTTGTTTTAAAAAGCATCTCACTCAAACAATCTTTATTCCAAACTGCGGGGAAGATTAAAGAAAATATCTTTCCAGGGAATTCATGGCACTTTGATGTTGATAATAATATTGTATAATTTGTATATATATGTATGTATACTTGTACATGTATGCCTGTGTATGCATATATATATATATATATATATATATATATATATATATATATATATATATATATATATATATACATATATATATATATATATATATACATATATACATATATATATATATATATATATATATATATATATATATATATATATATATATATATACATTGCGGGCCAAATTATTATCGAGATAACTTTTTTCTAATATTTCAAAAACCGTCCAATCAATTTACACGAAATTTTCACACAATGTTGGCAACACTGACCTGCGCAATCACTAAAACTTTCGTACTGATCTGCGCAATGTAAACAAACTGGCGCCATATTTGTTATCAGCCCGGTGATTTGAGCGTGCCAAATTATTAGAAAAGTGTAAGAATTTAGTGAAAAGATGGGCCGTAAAAGCAGTTTAAGTGATGCTGAAAAGAAAACTATCACCTCAGAACTCTCAAAAGGTAAAAATACCATAGAAATTTCTAAAATGATAGGGAGGTGTCATCAAACAGTGAAAAAGTTCACCGCCGACCCTACACAAGTACGGCAGATAAAAGGGCAGATAAAGGAAAGCCGAGGGTTATTTCACGTCGTCTCATGTCATGACTTAAACGAGAGGCCACAAAGAACCCTGGACTTACCAGTCAAGAGCTTTTCAGTCGCATTGGGGATCCTACTGTGTCTAAAAGTACTCGGTGTCGGTATCTGAGTGAAATAGCAACAACAGTCAAACCTGTATCGAAACCTCCGTTGACGAGAAATCACATTCAAAATCGATTGAAATGGGCCGAGGACAATATGAAGATTGATTTTTGTTCACAGACGAAACTCGAGCAACACTTGATGGGCCAGATAGATGGTACAAAGGCTGGGTAATGAACAGACAGAATCGCCATCACCGTTTGAGACGCCAACAAGGCGGTGGAGGCATAATGATCTGGGGTGGTATTATTGGAAAAACATTAGTGGGCCCATGGAGAGTACCAGATGCATACATAGCGTTTATGAAGGAGCATCTTGAACCGTGGATGAAGGGCCATTTTTTTATGCAAGATAATGCTCCACGTGCTGCTCACAAGACTACTGAATATTTGAAACAGTTAGGCTTCGATGGACCTCGAAAAATTAAGTGGCCAGCAAATTCTCCGGATTTGAACACAAATGAAAACCTTTGGAGCATCATGAAGCGAAGACTGTACGCCAACGGACGACAATTCTGGTCCTCGTGGGAAACAGATTGGACAATTCTACTAACGGTGTCCCAAGTTGCTCAGAAGATTGCCCTACTAGAAACATCCCATATACTAAAAAAAGTACAATCAGTTAAATGACAATTCGCCTAAGGACCAAAGTTTGAACTCAGCTCTACCGGATACAAAGCGGGAAAAATAACACACACAAATAAAAAGGAAATATCCCGTTAAGTACCATGGAATTGTTTGTCATTACCTGATCTTAATCAGTTGGGTATTTTCCCATACGGGCAGAAGAAATGTACATATATGTTCATGAGTAGTGTTATTTCTGGAGATCGAGGGGTTTTTTTTAAGCTTGAAAGATGGAGCAGCCAGGTAAATGTGTGCCTCACATAGACACTTTCAAAAAGAACAACCACAACAAGAAAACCAATAATAATAATAATAATAAGAAGAAGATAATGATGAAGAGGAGGAGGGATTAGGATGATGACGATATTGATGAAGCTAGCAATGACAACTAAAACAACAATAATAATAATAGAATTATTATTATGCAACACCTCTTGATCTCAAAAACAAATCCTCAATAGCTTTAAATAATAATCCTAGTTAATCAAACAGTAACAACAACTACAGCAGCAGCAACAACAGCAATAATAATAATAACAATAAAATTAAATTATCTTTAATTCTGTTTAATGCAAAGTCAATTATACTGGTAGTTATTGACATTAATCCCATAAATTGTATTTGCCTTCAAGATAGCTCTCCGGGTCAGAATAATAGGGCAATTACGCTGATAGTATAATAGTTATTTTGAATTGATCCAGGCCAGTTCTGAAGAAATGTGTACTTTACTATTTAAATTGGAACGGAAGAAGGTTTTAGTGTTAGTACCAAAACGAGAGTTCCATCGGTCGATCTCGAAGTAGCGATATAAATGACTTCACACTCATAGAGAGACGCGGAAGCAAAATATATGTATTAAATCTCAGAAAAGATTCAGAATCAATCGATAAGATATTCATAACCTTCCTTTGTCAAATAGCGTATAATCCTTTTTGGTTATTAGTCGAACTAGACACCTGGGCTGAATGTTGGTAATAGTGTGAACAGTTGACGACTAATAGCACTTTAAATATACATAGCAAGAATTGTTCTTTGGAATTTTGAAAATATTAAATGACCATAAATCTTTATCATATTACCTCGGAGACAACTAGGTAGGTTGGGGATGGTCAAATCTGACTAAATCTTAATGAATTGTACTTGTTTGTTTTTTCAGTTTCGAAACATTTTGGTGCTTTCTCCGAACTCATTTTATGGCTTCTAATTATTATTTGTAATGTTTTCATTTCTTATTCTCCTCGAAGCTTAATTAGTTTCCCTTTTTTTCATTGTTTAATCTTAAATATTTCCTGCTTTAAATCATCATTAGGTATTCTCATACAGTAAAACGTAGTACCAGGGTTACCACCCGGTTATATGACATAGGATTATTACTGGACAGGACAAGGGAAGGAATCAAATTAGATCGACGGACTAGTAGACTTCCGACAATGCACACAGGTTTCACTTCCAAAAGACGACGCAGCTATAGAGAAAGGAATGAGGCAGAATACTTATCAGTGTCAAAAACTGACCAAACGATCAAAAATGGAACTAGATAAATAAAACAATGCAACGCTGTTAAAAAAAACTTCAGAAAGAATGAATAACGACCAACGAAAGGAAAAGAGCTGCGAAGAAAGTAACAAAAGAAAGAGTAAAGAAAAAACCGTATGAAGAATTTAAGAGGCCAGGAGAGAATGTATGGACCGTAAAATCATGAACCCCGTTATGCAAAGAAATTCTGGAAAGAGAAACAGAACTCCTCATCATTGCAACCCAGAACAAATGCATTAGGATAAACTTCGTAAAGACACAAATTGTCAAGGTCCTAGGAAAGACTACAGTTGCACACTGTACGTAGAAAAAGTTGAAACGGCAATCCGCATAATCAGCGAATGGAGAAAACTATCCCAAAAGAAGGCAATACAAAGCAGTACAAAATGGCGATCATCTTGCACTCTGAAAATGCTTCGATCTTGTAGACCAATGATATCAGCAAAAACCTGAGAGTGTTCTGGAAAATAAAAAATACAAATTACTCTGGAATTTTAACACAAAAAATCCACTACATGATTCAAACCAAAAGAGCGGAATTAATACTGATGATTCAGAAAAAAGAGCATGTAGTTGTACCTGTGGACAAAAGGGTGAACGGGAATTGTGGTATAGGAATTATGGTATATGAAGTTAGAATCATAATAGCAGGCGCCAAAATACTGGAATCGAGAATGAGCAAGTTGGAAATTCGAGATAGAATTAAGATTTTGATAGGATCAAGCTAGATTAGATGTGTTGATGGGATAAGCGTTGAAACTGAGAAAGGTACTGGAGATTTGGGGTTACTTGCTGTAATACAATCTTCATCGATGGACCGCACACATCAGATGTGAAGATGTAAAGTTATGAATAACAACTATAGACATGATGATGGTGATGACGATGGTAATGATGATGACGACAATGACGATGATGATTATGGCGATGACAACGACGACAATGATGATGTCAACGATGATGAAGAGCAGGAACAACTGCCACAATAAAAATATGGATGAATATAACAATAAACATTTCATAAAGGTAACTCACGGAGCCACAAGCATAAATATGTCTGTGTTTGTATGTATCTGTGTGTTTGTGTGTGTATAAGAGAGAGAGAGAGAGAAAGAAAGAAAGAGAGAGAAAGAAAGAAAGAGAGAGAGAGAGAAAGAATGAAGAGAGATGGATTGATTTGTTTTTTTTTACGGTTTATCAACCTGGTTGTTTCAAATAAAGTCTGACGAATAAATAATCCACAAAGTCTCATTTAAAGCTGAAATATATTTCGGATTGTTGGAAGCCGCTTAGAGAAGATAAACTTTTTCTGATTGGTATAAAGTTGTTGTTTCTGGGAAAATTAGCACCGATGAAAGCTATGAGTAAAGTTTTCTATTCTTTCTTAGTGAGGACAGAAAAAGCTAAGAAGAAAATGGAGTGTCAAACATAGTGAGAAAAAGGAAAACAATTAAAAACGAACAATACGAAGGAAAACGGAGCATAAACTGGAAAAAATCCTCTGAATTCCATAATGAAATGTAAAAAAACTTCACGCCTTTTATTGCATGTGTATCATTTAAGATGATGAAAGAGGTGTACATGAAACACATGTTTGACAGACATTTAATTAGCGGATTAGGATGATTAAGCAAATTGTAATCGCTTCTAACCCCGCACATAGAACTACTCTAACCCCTTGCAGTCTTTGACTCAGCCCGTCAAATGTAAATATCATTATTTTCCGTGTTTGCTAAAGCTGACTTTCAAATCTGTGATTGATCGATTTTGTCCTGGATTTCGATCCCACAAGAAACTCCGCAGAAGGTGATAAAGTTTTCTTTCAGTGCAAAGAAAAAGAAGAAGAAATTTATCCCATCCCTGGCATGCTGAAGCAAAAAATCAAACGTTATTCAATCCTCGGCTGAAAGAAACTCAACACGAAACAAAATTAATTACTGACAGGGATGAGAAAAAAAAGTTGATATTTAATGCCCAAATATATTTTCTAGGATTAAAATAATCAAATAACATACATTCACAAACACACAAGTCACAAGTATATAGGTATGTGAGTGCGTAAATGTTCAATTCTATACACCAATATGTTCGTCATCTAATGATTGTTTTTTGTTTAGCGCCATATCAACACCTCTATGGGTTATTTAATGCCAAATCTAAATATTTTGTACGCAGTTTTGTTTTAGTTTTTGGAGATAATAATGGTTTAGTGATACAGGTCTTACTAATTAACCCTCAGCTGGGGGTGAAGAGGACGAACCTTACCTTTCACAAGGGCATTTGCGCGTAGGTGAATATAACGAATCCGGCTCTCTGATTAACACTTCCGAGGCATTATCCATTACACCACCTGGACATCCAAGCATTCAGCACCTGATATTCCCAAAAGGTTGCCCATCTAGGTACTGGCCATGATCGACGTTGCTTAAGTTCGGTGATTGTACAGGAACTGGTGCCTCAACGTGATGTGGCCGTAAGCGTTACCTAATGGTGAAAAACTTTTATTTCACACAGCTAATAATAATAAATAGAAATTTGGCTCGTCATCCGTAGCACAAATCGATGCAATTGTCAAGTGCAGATTGAAATTCAATCCCTACCTGACGATTGAATCATGCATGAAACTCTGGGACAGAGAATGTGTAAAAATAAATATAGAAGTTTCTACTAAAGTAACCCTTGAGTCTATGTGGCTTTATTGCCCTGCTTTTAAAAAAATTATATATATATATATATATATATATATGTATATATATATATATATATATGTGTGTGTGTGTGTGTGTGTGTGTGTGTGTGTGTGTGTGTGTGTGTTTGGAGACATTGTGGGGTACTATGTGAACCAGTTTATATATGATAAATGCGAATGTTAGCCGAACATATAATACTATTTTGGAATCAGGATGACTCCGTGAGCAAATTAAAATCATTCCGGGTCAGATCCAGACCCGCAATTCTGAAATTTTGGATTCCCAACTTTTCATTACTGCGATTGTTTTCAGCAATTTTTTACGTGATTTTTTGCGACAAATTTTTTGTACGGTAACAATTTTTTAACTTGAAAATAAATTTGGGACTAATCGAAATTTACTGCGAAAGTCACGCATTAAATAAAATAGTTGTTTGTACGGAAATTAAGGACCTACTTACATCGAATTATCTTTAAATTAAAGACAATTAGATGTACGTAGGCCGCAGAAGAATTATCGCTGAACTTTTAAAAGGTAAGCTTAAATATAGCTTAAATATTAATGCATCCTTCAATTTTGAGTTCTTCTGTAGTCTATTGTTGCCTATCAAGTCGACTCCTCCCTACCTATTGCTCAATCAAGAAATATCCGCAGGAGCTAGGATAAATGCCGCCTGATAGAGGATATATAAGACAAATAATTAATTTAATTGATAGTTGTGATTATTTTGTAAATGTGCATGAAACGCGCTCTGTTATAATTATAGACACGGATGGATGCGCTCTGGTATAATTAATTAAAAAATTAACTGTTAAGGCTATCATGTTTTAAAGCCATTTTGTTTTTTAAAAAATTACCATTAAATAAATTACAGTTATCTCCCTTACATGAAACATAATAGCTTCTGCCATACATTTTTTGTCTCAATTATTACAAGCGATGGAGTAAAATCCTCCTTCAGGTTTTAGCTTATTTATTTCGTTTAGTATTGACTAAACTACTTTTATTGTTTTGGACGTTGTAGTAACAACTTTTATGTTGAATTTAGATAGATTCTTTTCAATTTTATATGTGATATAATTTGTACGCAGAGTAATATATTTTTGATTCATTGAGATTCTCAGGTGGTGATTCGTTATTTTTTTTTGTTTTGGAATATTTTATGGGCATTTTGCATCGCATTGATTATAAAATAATTAGGCTACTGGAGAAGGAAATTCAGAAAAAATACAAGAATAACAGGTCTCTGGAAACAGAAAATATGAAAATAACTGAACACTTTCAAGACAACTAAAAAACAAACAAAAAAAAATCAGGAAAAAATGGCAAGGATAATAAAAACCATCAACTTACAATACTTAAACCAATTGCAGCCATAATATTCTTTCCAGTACAACATAAACTCCTACAGATCAGAGTAAATTTCTAAATGCAGATACGAATATAAATTCCAAGGGAGCTACTTACGATTATGACTCCATTATGACTCCAGAGAATAAACAAATAATAAATCATAGCTTAAAATTAATATACTTTATTTCAAATGCCAAACTTTAGAAACGATGAAAGTAGACAAAAAATAAATAAAAATAAAATAAATAAACTGATGTTCAGGGCAATAAATTAAGAGCTTTAAAATAGTTGTAAAACTTTTTGTTTCCCGTTTTGCCACTTCCCTTTTGCTACAGCAATCTATATATAGCTAACCTAGACAAAAAAATTATCTGATGACCGCTTAAGCTGTAAAACTATTGTCAAAATGCAATGTCGATTTCTGTGACCACAAAAAAAGTTCTTTCCATTTGAAATATAGCAAATTTTAAGAAATAAAAATGTAAAATTTGCCATATATATCGGAAAAGAATGCTCTCTATCAAGGATAAAAATGTTTGTAGATAAAAAATTCTATTGACATTGAGATCAACTATGTTTGATAAGAAACTTCGTAAAATAGATATTGATGATTCTTATTTTTCTCTATGTAACGTGTCACTTCCGGATGTGGACAATCATGGCTTAGCACAGTTTCCTGTCTTTTGTTGACCATGCCAATACTTCCCTTTTATAATCTCATTATTTACCGAAAAAATAACCATCATTTGCTTTTCCTAATTTGCGTTTAGAACCCCACTGATGATGACGATTTGTTCTGAGATGTGTCATTTTCTACTGTGATACTATCAGATCTGGATAAACAAGAAAGACCACCATGCAAACCGATAAGCTGATTCATCGATCTTACTCACGTAAAAAATTGATGTAAACCCAAATTGTTATTTTGAATTAATTGTGACTACCATATGATATAACCTAAATCAATTAGTGTCATAGGATTGGAACGTGAAATAAACATAAATCAGTATTTAACATTTTGGGGTCTGATGGTCGGTGGTATATTGAGTGGGTGCTAGCTACATTGTAACAGTTAAAGAAAGCCTGTCATTGTTAAGGGTTCTGTCATTGAAAATGGTGTTGCTTCGTTGTAACGATTTAAGAGAATTAGAAAGGGTAAGTAATACCAAAATAAAGAACATGTTCCGCTAATATACGCGCAAATCATATGGCGCGTTAGTGGGCTTTCAGCACAGTAATGTTGGCCCGATCGCCGTAACTCAGCTCCATTAAAACCTTATGACAAAGGTTTGATACTATTTTTTAAATCAGAAAATGTCATGAGACTTTATACGTAGTGTTATGAAAAAGTGATTTCTAGTAGAATAAATTGTGATGAAAAAGTGGAAGTGAAAGAAGGCTGAATCCGTTTTGCTTGAGTGAAGCTTTATTCTATAGAAATCTAGTAGCGAACCGTTACAAGAAAAATAGCCGACTATCTCATGGAGAGAGGAAGACAAACACAAAAGGAAATCATTCAGCCCTGGAAAGTCAGAGAGAGATTAAAGAGTTCTTTTATTTTCACCACACGTAGGCAATCATGACTCTCTACAGATTTCTTTTCTTTATAATGTGTGAATTGGCATGACTATTAAATTTCGGAGCAAAGAGAGCGCGATAGTGTTTGTGACCCTTCTTTTATAGTCCTGAATACAACGCCACCTAGCGAGCATTCTGGCACACAATGTGGTGTAATCTTCTCAAGTTTAATTTTTACAGATATGTAGTCAGCTTTAGTTAGTCTACTGCTCTACTGAGCCAATGTTATAAAATCACATTGTCTTGTTTTACTGATACTTCATTTTCGAAATTCGTTGCCTGTATTGTTGTTTACAACCATTTCCGAGATGAGATTAACGCTTTAATTTTTAGTCATTATATTACAAGGTCATTGAATTTCCCAAAAGAGTTTGAGTCCAAAATCTAATTTGCTAAGATTGGGATCTAAGAGAATTTAACCGATTTTAGAATTTGATATAAGGAAATTATTGTCAAATCAATAAATTCTAGTTTTAGCAATTGTGTGAGTGTGTCTGCCTAGTGGGTATTTTATTTTCACCTTTGTGCGGTCAGCCCGTGCACCGGGGAGTTACAAGTTTCTAATTTATGGCTTGCCTATTTAAGAATGTATTCTTTGTATTACATAGATATAAGTCAGATTCTTTAAGAATGGATTCAAAGAAAGATGGCGGTGTAATGTAATGTTTTAGGCGTGTGTTTATAGTTGGTAATAATGTTATTATTAAGTTTTCAATGTATTTTCTCCTCAGAAATTGTTCTTTTTTAATTAGAGTGGCGTTAGTGAAATCATATTATGTCCAGCATCGTTTCGAGAGTTAGATCGCTTGTCCAAACGCAAGTCTCTCATATGTTCGTAGATGCGGTCTTTTAGATCACGTTATCTCTCTCCCGCATAAACATTTTTGCGTTGTAAAACTGTTTCGGATTTCAGTTACCCGGAGAAACTGCGTCCAGCTAAATTGTCAGGGGATCAACACTTAATAACTGAAATTGAAAAGCCAACTGCCAATGGCACAACCAGCTCGTTTGTTTACACCAGATATGGTCGCATGATTCCACTTTCTGTTAGACTTTCATATTGAAAGGATAAAAATAAAAAAGTAGGGATGTGGAGTAATCCACAGTTACCTCCCTTGTCAAAAAATGGTATTTGTCTTCGTTATAATAACGGACCTGGGGAGATATTAAATTCTATGTATTAACGAGTTTGGCAGTCAAAACAAACAAAGACTTCATCTTCTCTCCTTCCCTCTCTTGTAATTTAATATTTTTAATTTACACAACAACTATTGAGGTTACACACGATTAAAAATTAAATAATTAACTCATTTAAAGTTAAATTTAAATATCGAACAGAGTGGAAGGTTTAAAAAAACAATTCTTTATTAAAGAGTTAACTATAATTTCACCTTTCGTCGCAATTGCAAATCATATCATCTTTAAAACTTAAGCGGGGCAAGGTACGTTCTTCATGTTTTTTTTTCTTTTTTTAGCACACGTACTGCGACGTATTCGAAATATTATATAGTTCGTGATCCCTAATGTCATTTAAGAGAGAGTTTATGTGAAGGGATCATAAAGAATGGTGATTTTAAAAGAAAAAGAAAATTTAAGCGCAAAATAAATGTAAACAAAATACGGACATCGGTGGCGTAGACGAAGAAAGATTATGCCAAATTAAGGTATCGAATAAAGATAAAATAACTTTATTTTTTCTAATTTTTTAGAACTTTTATTACGTACATAGGACCCTGAAGATAAAAGGCTGAAGGCACAAAAACCTTCCGCAGGAGCTGGTATATATATATATATATATATATATATATATATATATATATATATATATATATATATATATATATATATATATGCGTGTGCACGTGAACGGAATCTCACAGCGTGGCTAATTCTAGCCTTAAATCTATGTCTTTCATTGTCGTATCAGTGTTTTTTTATACATCAAAAGCATTGACTTATTTTCTTACAGAAACATAAAAATCCATGAATTCACTTTATATTTACAAGGAGAGATTGAAAAAAAAGCATTCATAGAAATGCATTTGCGAATACATTGACTACTTTTATTCAATAACACGATATTTGTATTCTGTAAAGAAAATCAAAATCCCCTTGATTTTTCCATTTTTTCATTGGAAACTTTTGGAATGCTGTAATTTTTAATACTTTTTATTTGCTAATAAAATGTGTTTCTTTTAACTAATATTGTAAGTTCTTTCATTAACGCAAATCTCGATCTGAATGAAATACTTTCTTATGCGTTTTACCTAAAAAGAGTGAAAATTTCTTCATGAAATATTTATTGAAATAAAACGCATAACATTAACTTGATAGAAATTCACTCATCTTATGTAGGAAGGCCGTTCTATATTGTATCGAAGAGCAGAGATACCTTGAACTGCCCGGATATACTAATATCCTATAACATCAATTTGTTCTCTGATCTATTTCTTTCTTATATAATATACAAGAAATGGAAAAAGAAAATATTATTTACAGTATTAACACATGAAACAGCAGCTGTTACTGGAAAAAACAAGACATCCTGATGCACAAATGTTGTGATTCCTTTGACCGTATATGTTGCTCTGTGGAGCAAGTAGGAAAACACGAAAACAACCAAAATAGAGAGATGGTTATGGAGAAATTCTACAGAAATCAGGTCGTGTTTAACCAGAGTTAATCAGCTTTAAATTCTTGGAATGACGAGAACAATGTTTTTTCCCAATTTGCTGTCTAGATGACATGGCGGCGAAGCAGCTTGTCAACTCGGCAAGTTAAATTGCACAACTTTGGAGGGTCGAGATTTCTGAGAAGACAGGATGTGCATCCAAATTATAAGGGAAAACAAAAACGAAAGACATGATGAAAATTTATTTCATCCATTTTAGCTGCATGCAATTTTCATTATATTTTGCTCTCTGCGTGAAAATATGCATAGGCTGTCTATCTATATATCTTTCTATTTCAGTTTGTTTGCATCTATCTATCTATCTATCTATCATTTAAAATAGTATGCCTAATCCATAACTACTGCTTTGATAGTTTGATGGAAAAAAATAATTGTATATATCATAATTCTCTAACGAAACTGAGTTTTCAAGAGTTTGAAAATTTTATTTAATAATTGGAATACTCACAAATCCCTTACCTTCAAAATAAATAGCTATTATGAATAAGATATGAGATAAGTAAACCGCCACACACATTATTTACATTACTGAACTACTGTCGTAATCTTTGTTGCAATTTTCTCAACATTTCGGCCGTTGTCAACCCAGATAATCTTCAGGAAATTCCAAGATAAAACCTTTATTTAATCTTCGAGTATATATTGTTCCCATTCTGCTGTCCATATATAGGCATATCGCGTCTGTTCGCATTCATTAATGCACTTTTTCCACTGATTCTATGATAACACTACCCGGCCCAAGGATTGAACTCACAATTACTAATTCACGAACCAACATTTTAATCTAGTAAGTCTAGAATTTGGAGTTATAAACCTACTCTGATGCTACTCACATTGCTGCTACTGCTTTTCATCTCTGGTTTGTGTTTCTGCTGACGAATGTTGAGATTACAATGAACAGAACACGTAAAAGAAAAACTTTTCAGGGAAACTAGGAACTATAAATGAATTAGTGCTAACAATCTGAAAAAAGATGGTTGATATTTGTGAAATATATAATAAGGAAGGAAGGCGTGGAGATTCCAACGCCCAAGAGGCACATTGAAAGGAACAGAAGCAAAGGAAACCAGTGAGCAACCCAATAAGCAACTTAGGGAATATAGATGGAGGAACAAGTGCTGCATAGACGATGAACGGCCATAAAGAAGCAAGTATTACTGAAGGCAACAAAAGACAGGAGCTCCATTATCTCTCACTTCCTAGACGGACGTGTCACTTCGGTTATTTGTTTTTGTCTAGCGGTATATCGATATCTATCGGTTAATCACCGACGAAATCTGAATACTTTGTACGTAATTTTATTTCTTCTTTGGAGATAATAATCCTTTTAATGATACAAGTATTACTAATTAACCCATAGATGAGGGGGGAGAGGTGCATTCATAACTTTTCTCAATGGTATTCGCGCGTAAGTGAATATAACGAATCCGACCGGAATTAGAACTCGGTTCTCCGGTTAACAATTCTCAAGTATTATGCACTACACCACCCGCACATCGTAGCTCACAGCAGCTGGTATTCCGAAGCGGTCACCCATCTAGGTACTGGCCATGCTCGACGATGCTTAACTTCATTGATCTTACGGAAACCGGTGTTTCAACGTGATGCGGCCGTAAGACGCGTGTAACTTTGAGAGAGAGGAAAAGTGAGAGAGAAAGAAAGAAAGAGAGTGTGTTTGATAGTGATACAGAGACGTGAACTTGTGCTTCCTCCTAATAACATCCGCCCAGATACTTGTCGTATAATTTCTAGGTTCTTGCAATTATTGAGGTATTATGAGCAAGCGAGTCGATCTCTATGATATAGATTATTAGGTATGTATTCCCTCACATGACGCACAACACACACATACAGATGTACACTCACATATATAAACGGATATTTTTTTATTAAATTTCACCCAATACAAAGTTTGAGAGACACTCAAGCTAGAGTTACAAAATGATAACGCAGTATCAGGTATGTGACATGAATGGAATTGTAGTTATTTTAAAATAATTTTTTCCAGTATAAGGCATAAGAGCCACTCTAGGTAGACAAAAGTAAGTGCAGATTATGAGGATATGTTGGATAGATAAATGTTGACGGTAGGTTAAGATTGTAGTGTTTGAGGAAGTATTCATACGAGATATAGTCTTTTATTTTTTAGTTTCTGCACTCTGTAAAAAAAAAGACTATTTAAGCAACTGTTTAAACAAGCATTTTCCTCAATATGGTTCAGGCTACATTTATAGAATGAAATCAATTTTATATGAGATGAACCTACATTCAGACACTGAATTAATCTCTCTCTCTCTCTCTCTCTCTCTCTCTCTCTCTCAATATTGGTATCCTGCCACAAGAGCAAACGTATAGGTTCTGCCGTTTGGTGCAAGTAGACAGCACTGCAAGCTTCCCGGGCACACGTGCGCATTTGGTGACTAATAAATATCGGAATCAACCTATTCACTATGAGTTCGGGCGTCAAAGCTGCAGCCATAATTTTCCCCATTTTATTTCCCCATCGCCCGAAATTATAACCATCGTGCATACACGTCAATACAAAATTCATGAAGCGTTTAAGGATAAACGATGAATATATTCATCGGTACCAGGAGTGTAAGTTAACACAAGCTGCGTACCCAAATCTCCCGACAGCCATACACACATGCGCATAAACATGCATTACTTCATTGCTATTTACACATTGCGACGCCTCCAATCGTTTTATGTCAGATCTTTAGTTGGCTCTGACCGTGTAAATTCTACGTCGACTCGGGCTTCATTGCATCATCATTAAATGCTGTAAAAGTCAAGAAAATTGCAGTTATTTTCATGTCCATTTGTTAGTATCTATTTATATAATTTTGTGTTCGTCTTCATGGATATCTATTTACATGGAGGCCTCAGTTTTCTTGGAATCAATGTCGAATTAAACTAAAAGTAGTTTTGAGCAAAGAAAGTTACTTGACCATTTTTTTTCATAATATTGAAGAAGAAAAAATCTTCAAACGTTTCTCATAAGCTTTACATGTTTTATTCATCTAACATTAATAAGAAATATCAAGCATAAGTGGATTGATATTACCAGCTCGGCCTAAAAGGTTTCATCTTCACAGAAAATTGACGTCGACACTATTAAGTGTCCTAAGCAACAACATCAACGCGTTTTTCGTTATTTCTTCCGGGGTAGCAAAGGAGGTGCTAGCCTTCGGATTTTGATGAAAAGGTGTAGTTGAAAGAGATGAGAAGAGGATTTCGAAAATATTGCAGCACACTGAGAATCGCTGCATTTGCGTGTGTATCTGCATGAGGAGGAAAAGAGGATATGTACACTCACTTTTGTAGTCACGCATCTTTATACATGTTCATCTCTGCACACCTAACTCTAGTGCAACTAAAAGATGTATGCCTGCTTTTGAAGGTTTGGTATGCTCTCGTATGTCCATATGCATGCTTATATATGCAAATATAGTGGAATGCATGACTACGTTGTCTTAGCGATTCATCTGGTTTGTTTGCCGGTAACTGATGCTTGATATATATATATATATATATATATATATATATATATATATATATATATATATATATATATATATATATATAATGGACTCTCCTAACGGTTTCGACGTATGAGGATCTGACAACTTAAACAATTGATTCAGTTATGAATTTTGTGCGATAATCTTAAGTAGCTAACCTTTTATATCGTGCTCTCGCTTCGTGAAGACGATTCATACTAGCAGATTGAAAACAGCTGACTCCACTAAAAACACGTTGATCTACACTATCCGATTCAAGGCCCTATCATCCCACAAGCGATGGCAAAGTTTGTCGAAAGCACTGGTAGCCTTAACAATCCGATACATGATTTCATCATCTAAAGATCCACTGTAGTTGACTTTGCTATCAAGATAGGTGAAAGAGTTTACATAGTTCAGGCTATGCCTTCTATTTTCAATGGTCTCTCTGGAAATTTGTAGACTTGTGGTTTTTGTTTTACACCATGGAATTGCTCATATATATATATATATATATATATATATATATATATATATATATATATATATATGCATGCATGATAAAAATATAGTTTTAAGGTGTGCTATATTTATGGGTAAAAGTTTTCAATATCAGAGATAGAAAGAACGCATGGAAATATAAAAGTGGACATTGAGGTCAACACCAGGCAGCGAAAGTCTGTTTCATGCTTAACAGCAATCTTGGTATTTAAACTCGACTAACAAACTCATGGTCAGTCTGGATATAAAATCCCTTGTACACCAACGTACTCAGTTGAACAATGTCTGAATCTCTAAAAAAAATCATCAACGTTAAACCTCTCCTACAAATAGCTAAAATAATAAAAATGTGCCGTGTCATCTGTAATTAATGGTATTTCACATTTAATAATAATTTTTGCAAACAATTATTTGGATTACCAATGGGGTCACCTCTTAGTGGAGTGATAGCGTGTATTTTCTTAGAATTTCTTGAATCCGGACCCTTCCAAAATACTTTAACCAATCAATATACTTCCGGTATATTGATGATGCTCTTTTAATATATCGTCGTGATACTGATTTACCTGACTTGTAGAAAAACTAAACATGTAATATATATGCCTCTATGTGTATATCACACATTGTTAGGTGCTTCATGTTTTATCGATAAACATGAAGAAGCATAAATGTGTGCGTATATATGTGAGAGTGCATAATATTATTATCGAGGAGATATTATGTGTAAGTCTTGATTCTTTGCAGATAAAACACAAACTGAAAAAGAAGAACGCTTTCCACATATATTTGTAAAAGTTATACATTTTGGCATCGAATTGTGACAGAATTTTGTCGCATTTAATGTCAGATTTCAAGAACTATTTCGTCTGAGGAAATTAGAAATGACTTAAAGGTTTTAATTTCGAGCGAAAATTTCGAGGAGGAAATACACAAATTGATATCGATTGGATAAAGAAAATGTCAGAAATGGATAGAACAATATATATCTGATACCTACCTAGCTACTTAAGTACCTACCCACCTTATCCATCACCGTTGTTATCATACGCACCACAGTTTATTGTGAACTACATAAACTTTCGATGGCTGTATAGTATACGTCTATAGGGGTAGATACGGTGTCCGGGTTTATTATCCTTCTCCTAGACAGGTTGACAACCACGGCTAGAGAGCCAATATTGTTTTGGTATTTAACCAATAGCTGGATGAGAGGAGATGGTTACATACTTTTCCCGTATGTGTGTGAAAGTGAATGCAACAAAATCGGCTGGATTTTGATCTCCGTTCGCCGATCTCTTCTTTCTAGACGCTAACCGTCTCTCTATCTGCATATTCTCATAGAGCAATACGCGTATATCTATTTATAAATATCAACTTGTTTTTCTATGCATAAACTATTTCTTTCTTTCTATCTGTGTGTGTATGTTTGTGTGTTTGTGCATCTTTGTGGCAGGGCTGCATGATATAGTATACAAATGAATATATGCACGTTATATCACCGCGGCGTGTAAAGCCGAAACTCTATAGACATATGTGCAGCGAGATATTTACGTGCATATGCGTAGGGAGAGAGAGAGAGAGAGAGAGAGGGTGTGAGAGAGAGAGAGATTACCGATGCATTGCTTGCACAAAAGAACGGTATTGTAAATTAATTTCCCAAGAACTGACAAGATCTAAGAAGGTGATATAAGATTTGTCATTTAACATATCTTGAAATAGAGTATGTTAAAATGGTTATTTCGGAATGCAGTCTTTGAGTAATAGACTGGATCTTTTCTTCCGTTTTATGCCGTGGGACGAGGGTGAGAGGCAGGTTCGAATCATGATCAACTTTGCATGACTATCAAATGGCAACACAATAGAGAAAACGGCTTACAATACATATTCATTAAACTAATTCAATTCTCAAAGCTATTATGATAATTATGGTGACACTACTAATAACAATGATAGTAGTAATAATATTATGATAGTTATAACTAAGTAAATAACATGCTAAAATGATAAAAAATGATAACCATTACTTCTACTATTACAGCTACAAATTATAAGAAGAATTACAATGCTTAACGGATTTAGATAAGAGTAACTTTTATACCTATGATTATTGGCACGTGGAAATCAAACGTGGGGTCTTTCAGTAGAAACTTACAATAGATAACAAAAGCAAGAAATAAAATCAATCTAAATTATAGTAGGAATAAGAGCTTTGAAAATAGTAAGAAATACACAACCTTAAAGTAGGCTTAACGTTTTTCGTTCTTTAACAGTGCCATACGTATCAGTAAACATATCCCCTTACGCAACATTTCCAATAATATTAAAGTCAAATCGCTGGAATATTAACAGACTTAGAAATAAAAAATACACAAGTAAACTAAGTATCAAATTATGTTTATTTAACTGGCAATATATTTAGCCAATGTAAATTCCCTTTTGTCAGTCACCTGTCTGTGACGTCAGCATAATTAATAAAGTTTATATTTCTTTATACGAAAGCCCAAATTACTGACTGTACAAATCACTGGTAGTCTCCATTCTCCTGTATGGATGTGAAATGTGGGCACTGTTGGCAGAAGCAGAGAGGAGGGTCCAAGCGTTTGATAAGAAATGCCATTAAAACCGATGAGTTTTTGCGGAAAATGGCTGAAAGTTTTGTTGGCCACTAGGAACCTCTTCTCGCCACAGTCAAATGGAGAAAAATGCCGTGGTTTGGACACATTACAAGGCACGACAGCCTGTGCAAGACCATCATGCAAGCCACCGTTGAAGGTGGACGTAGGAGAGGACACCAACGTAAAAACCGGTTGAACAATGTCAAACAGGTATGACTATACCAGAAATGCTGATGGCCGCCGTTGATAGACCGTTGTGGAGGAGATTCAATATGGCTTCTGCGATTACAAAAGTTAAGGTGATGATGATGATGATGATGATGATGATATGAAAGCCAACATTTATTCATAACCCCGGATCCTGAAAACGCATAGTGTGATTGAAAGCTGATGTCTAATCACACACACACACACACACACACACACACACACACACACACACACACACACACACACACACACACACATAATCGAGATTAGATCAATAAATCCATAACCTAATACATAGTTATGAGCTAAATTTTAATCTGAAAATTTCAGTTTTAATGTGTGTTTAATGATTGTTGACAACTGAATTAAACACGTTGGCAAGGAATCGTACCTTATTGAAAAGTAAACGTTGATGTTTAAAATAAATGTATGCTTTCTTTATTAGGCTACAGACCTATTGATGTAATAACGATATTTGAAATTTCAAACAATTTATACATATATTCACACGCGTGCACATACATCAGCACTAGAGCACACACACACACACACACACACACACACACACACACACACACATATATATATATATATATATATATATAGCAATTTCTTAAAAAATTATGGATTTATTATTAATCAAACATTATTATTATATATCGGAGACCCATTTTCAGTATTAAGTTTACTCGAATGCGCAGGTCGAAGGGCGTAATACACACTGCATAAAATAAAAAAAGGGGTGTCCATTTTAAATAAAAACACCCACAATAATAACATTTTAAAGATGATATATATATATATATATATATATATATATATATATATATATATATAAATATATATATATATATATATATATATATATATATATATATATATATATATATACTTTTAAAATACTGTTCCATCGCTACTCGGGAATTACCGTGTTTCAAAAACAGAAGCTAAAAACTTCAAATTCAATTATAGAATTAAATTGAAGTCCCTAGTTTTGTTTTATATTCAAGCGAATTTTGGAATAACTTAATTTGAAATTTACTGAGTTTTATAAGCACATACATTCCTAATATTAGTTTCTAAGGATACGGAGAAATTCAATCATTTTAACAAGGGGCGGTAGGGTATTCATCTTCACTGACAACTATTGTATCAAAGTGTGAGTTCCTTTCGAAAGGAGGTTAAGTTAAGGTAGGGCAGGGGGTGACTTTTCCAACGAATGATGACATCCGTTCAACCCATGTCGTCTGGTCTTTATCAAATTCATATTCATATACAAACAACACTTTTATAAAAAATAAACTTTATGTATACACGTACAAGTTTAACGGTGAAACAAAAATGCCGAAAAACTTTTTTGTTGTTGATAAAGACCAGACATGTTATCATTCGTTGGAAAAGGCACCATATTTTTAAATTAGTAAATTTATAATATTTGTGTTCTGTAGATTTACATTGAGCATTGTTTTGTAAAAGTAAAAATATTAATAAGAACACCGGATTATATATCTTACAGTTCTTTCTCTTTAATATATATATATATATATATATATATATATATATATATATATATATATATGTGTGTGTGTGTGTGTGTGTGTGTGTGTGTGCGCGCGTGTGTGTGTGTACACACGCATATTCATATAATTGAAATATTCTGATAAAAAGGTTCAGTCAGAGAATATGGGATTAAAACTCATCATTTAAAGTGCACATTTATAGCTTTTGCCATGCATTGTAATTTTTGTTAATAGAATTTATTTTGAAGATTGCTTGTCTTGAGTAAGAATGTAATACTTTTGGTCAAAAGCAGCAAAGACAGTAACTATGTCTTCATGCCAGCAGTTTGCTTAAATCTGATGAAAGAAGAAATTAAGCGATCATTTTTAACCTTATTATTAAAATCAAACTCGTCATTCCTATAGATATATTTCGTTCGGAATTGAAGCAGCGATACTCGTGAGACTGAACGACGCATATCGTATTTTTTTCAATGGACAAGTAAATTTTGTGTTCAGCTAGAAAGTTATAAGCGCATTAAAAATCAGTGTCAAGCGCATGAAACAACTTAAATTTCTAATTCTACAGTTAAACAAAAATTTAAACGAAAAAATTGAATTTAAACGAAAAAATCAAATATAAAATATCATAAGTATTTTCATATCTTTTTTATATGTAATAGATAATTGATATTTTAGGGAGAACTATATAAGATTTAGTGAGCAAAGGTTTTATGCCGTCCTAAGCAATTTTTTCAAGGGAAATAATTATGAAATAGTAAATGCTTTAAGGGATTTAAATGTGAAATAGAAAAGTTGTAAGGCAATTAAATGTGAAATAGTAAATTTTGTAGGTCAATTAAATATGAAATAAAAAATGATTTATGGGACTTAAATATGAAATAGTAAATGTTTTAAGGCTTCTTCAATATGAAATAGAAAAAATAAGATAAGTAAAATAAGTATTTAGCCTTTTTAGAAACAAAATTCACATTTTAATCTTTTTATATATTTTATACCGAACATATACTGTGTTTCGATTAAAAAACGCTGAAAATATTTTCCTCTTTTTGATGAGAGTAAATCAAGATGGAATCTGCTTCTGGCCAGGAATTATCCTGCTGTAGTGTGTAAAAAGAATTATACACGGCATTCTGAAGGGCACATTTTTATACTCCCGAATTTGGTTGTAAACTCAAATTATCTCGAGATTACACATTGCAATGCTCGAGAAAACGGCTAATTAAATTGGAAATCCCTTGCATATGAAAATTGTGGGTATAGAAAATGTTGTTTTCGAGCAAATAGTTTGGTAGAATTTCAGCAAAAAAAAAAAAATGAAGCTGACGTCAAAATGAATAAAATAGAAAATCTTTTTCCATTTCAGTGAAGAGATAAGGGAAAGCGTATTTTACTTAGAAGAGAGACGAATTGAATCATTTCAAAATCCGAGATTTAGTGAGAGATCTACTGTGAAAGCTGTAAAACACTCAATGGAACTTGCAGTACAGAGTTTGAGAGCATGGAAAATGCTAAATTTATGCAATGGAAAGTTGCAAGAATATCGATATGCGATGAAAGCGTTTGATATATGAAAATTCGTACATTTTTCAACAGGATGGTGCGACCTGTCATACTTCGAAATCGACTATAAATTATTTAAAAGAAAAGGGCAACGTACATTTCGAAAATTGGTCCTGAATTGGATAATAAAGAAAATGATTGAAAGGTACAAAAGTGAAGAGTGTAAATAAATATCCCGAAAATATTGATTAGCTTTAGGAAACCATTTTATTTCGAATTTATATTCCTCTCTAAAGAAAAAATGGTTATATTAAGTAACATCGGAGATATTACGAATTGCAAAGATATTTTTACACTTATGATATGCATTTTTCTTTTGAAAAAAATGTGCGCATAGCGTAGCGTTTATCGCCGTAGAAAGTGGGATTGCTATGTTGAATTCAAATTTCAACCTTTCTAATCATTTCACATCAAATAAGGCAATAAAGCCACTAAGATGCAAGAAATTACTTGGTCTGAAAGAATACGAGAAAAAGAAAAGCATTATTAAGGAAAGAGGGCAATAAAAGAACAGGAATTAAGAAAACAGAATATAACTCTCGGTTCACACACCTCACTAGACTTTTGAATGGAATGATAGGTTTATCTCTTGTTTTCTGTTAAGGATTAGGTTCCGATTCCTTCTAAAGTCTATTTCAACTCTAACCTTCTAATGACTTCGTCTAAACTCTGAAATTTATTTATTAATTATTTTCCCTCCAGAACAGGAGTAGACAGGTTGACCCATCGTCCGGTTCATACTCCTCTCCGGACTTTCAAACAGGTGTAGAGGTTTATCCCTTGTTTTCTGTTTAGGATTGGGTTTCCGGTTCCTTCTAAAGGCATTTTCATTCTCTTTCACTTCTATTAGCCTATACGTCTTAGTGGCGTCATCATTTGTTTGGGGTGAATTGATTTTTAAAAAATTAAAAAATATAATTATCGATATTACATTTAAATTTTTGAAGATCAAAACTGATTAGAAAGCAAAAACACGGAATAGAGTTCCACAAGTGAGAAATGCCAGAGAAGAAATGTTAGCATAGAATGGCAATCTGGAATCGATATCTTTTCTCCATCCTGGAAGAAGGTTGGTCGTAAAGCAGTCTGAGCCCTCTAGTTTTGATTTGCGACCTGTCTATGAGAGAACAACTCTGAATTCAGAACAAGTTGGGTGTGAGACGAGCAACTCCACACTGTAAAATCCACAGTAAGAACAACTAACTCAGTCAGTATCTGGGCCTATTCTCTACTTTTGAAAACTCGTTTTATTTGATTTTGTGTTTATTATTTGTATTAAATATTTAAAAGATTTTGCCACTGAATGTTTTGTAATTCATGTTAAAATCCCCATAGACAGGAAGCCATCAGCCTCCGGAGACTATGGAATTGTGCTCAGGATGATCTTTCAAGTGTAGCATTCATCTTGTCTTCATAGACCAATTTAACAATGGCAGTTCCGTCCACACTTAACGCTGACGATGCTGATCTTTCTTCTATACCATTTCACTTCTGGATGTTGACCAATTCAAACTTGGGCCTACGAAGTCTAGAGCCTTTCACTTGTCGGGGTTGATGCCTAGGATTTTTAGGTTTATTTTACTGACATTTTTATCGTGTAGTTGGCGTCTGTCTACATGCCGCTTTACCTGAAACATCCCTCTAGAGAGGAGGTCGCTCGATATTCGATCTCTTTTCATTAGAACGAAATGTCCGAACTGGCAGGAGCATTATTGCTTTAGGATGGTCTACAATATGCTGGGAATTCTTGCTCTCTCGAGGACAATTTTGTTGAGGAGTTGGGCATTTCACAGCCGTAAAGAGAGTGCTAACGACTCAAGATTTGTAGATCAGAAACTTGATTCGTTAGAGGCCGTGTAGGCGGAAGGCGTTGAGCTTTCTTTTCTATCCAGAAGACAATCTCCAAGTTTCACAGCCGTATAAGAGAGTGATAACGACTCAAGATTTGTAGATCAGAAACTTGATTCGTTAGAGGCCGTGTAGGCGGAAGGCGTTGAGCTTTCTTTTCTATCCAGAAGACAATCTCCAAGTTTCACAGCCGTATAAGAGAGTGATAACGACTCAAGATTTGTAGATCAGAAACTTGATTCGTTAGAGGCCGTGTAGGCGGAAGGCGTTGAGCTTTCTTTTCTATCCAGAAGACAATCTCCAAGTTTCACAGCCGTATAAGAGAGTGATAACGACTCAAGATTTGTAGATCAGAAACTTGATTCGTTAGAGGCCGTGTAGGCGGAAGGCGTTGAGCTTTCTTTTCTATCCAGAAGACAATCTCCAAGTTTCACAGCCGTATAAGAGAGTGCTAACGACTCAAGTTTTATAGCTCACAAACTTGATGAGTTCTTTCAATTTTTTGTTGTTCCAACTCATTTTTTCGTTGACAAAATTTAGAATGTTTTTTTATCACTTAACTCTTTAAATTTTGGATTAAATCAAGGTATTAAATTTTAAGTTATATAATTTTTAATTTACTCGACCATAAATTACTTAAACATTTTCTCGAGGCTGTATATTGAGCACAGTGGATAACAAGACTAGAAATCAGACGTAGTCGTGTGAGATTGTTACGATGCTTAAAATACTAATCCTGCTTCTCGATGTGTTGCTATTTCCAAAGTGATTTCACTGTTTTTGCGTCTGTCAACCCCCTCATAAAAACTGTTTGTAAGAACCGAGTAAATCCATCCAAACTTTTGAGTTTTCTGTGCATCACGCAAGCTTTTCTCCCCAAAATATTATTTAATCGGCAGACGCAGGAAAAAAAACAAAGCCTCAGCTTTCTTTGTTCTCTAAATCTTTCTAACACGACATCAGAACGACGGAATTTTATGGGGTTGGAGTTATTTGTAATCTCGATCTGGGGTATGTATCAGGTACGGGATTTGACTGATTGCGGTAGACACAAGCAAATCTTATATTTATGAAGTAATATCCTTAAAGAACAACGCCTAGATCTTTCTAAATATAACCAAAGCTTTACTTAAAGAACAAACAAACCAAAAAACGACACTGTAGAATTGATACGAAAACATTGATTAGTCCACAGCTTGTCAGAGAAAGCTGGGATATTTCGGTTTCAAAGTATTATATTGGCACCAGATTCTAAATTCAGACATTTCTAATATAAATAATGCTAAATTATTAAATGTAACAAAACCCCAGTAAGCAAAGGCAGTAAAATAAGTTATTTATAATAGTAATTGTAAATATCTGAATAATAAACGATGCGCTTATAAGTTTTTATTGATGAACATATTTTCATTCTGGTTTCAAAATATAAATTTATATATTTTCTAAAAAACATTACATAGGCAAAAATGTAATACGTGTACAGGAAGCTGGTATTTTGAGAAGTAGATTCTTCTTCTTCTTCTTCTTCTTCTTCTTCTTCTTCTTCTTCTTCTTCTTCTTATTCTTATTCTTCTTCTTCTTCTTCTTCTTCTTCTTCTTCTTCTTCTTCTTATTATTATTATTATTATTTCCTTTGGTTTCTGGTGTGTACTCATTTCTTTCCGGGTCTCGACCAGAGACCTAAGGTCAGAAATGGCATCATGACATGTACTACTGAGTAGGTTTGAAAAAAAAATTGCACATCTTTTATATAGAAAAGGCCCTTCCTAAGGTGTGGGCTGTACTTGTGAATACAGTTTTTTTTGTATTTCTTTAAGGCATGAACTACCAGGGATTCCTTCAATGAGTTTATTGGAATCTTTTCCAATCAATCCGAGGGCGCCATCTACAAATGGAATTGTTAATGTCCTCATGCGCTACATTTTTAAGATTATTATTATTATTATTATTAAAATAGATACACGAGATTTTTAAAAAATCGAAGAATCGATCGTTGACGTCCATGTCATTCAGTGAGATCAAAGGCGAGATTATCGGGATGAATCTAGTGTGCTGCAACATTGGAGGAGCTGAAAGATTTATTCAAATCCTTTATCTGAATTTTCATTAAAAAGTGAAGTGCAAGTCATCAGAAAAGCTTTTTAACTCTCGAAGGAAGGGCTTCGAGATCAAACGATTTTCAACCTCTGAAATGTTGTCGGAATTCTACACAGTTAAACTCTACATTGGTCATTTACCTTAGTGAAGGATTTTTCGGATATCAGTCCTTTTTGCGCAAGAGAATAAAAGTGCAAATATTCCTTTGCATCACGGAGCAAAAAAGAAAAAAGTAGCATTTTTTTAAAATGAATTCACTCCAAGCAAGGCGATAACGCTACTAAGACGCAAGGGGCTACTGGAAGAGAAAGAGAAGGAAAAGACTGGAAACCCAATCCGAAGCAGGAAACAAGGGATAAATCTAAACTCAGGTTAAAAAAAAACGGACGATAGGAAATTGAGGAAAAACATAAAAAAATAAAGTAATAAATAGTAAATAAAATTTCACAGTTTAGGCGGAGACATTAGAAGTATAGAGTTGAAGTACAATTTAGAAGGAACCCGAAACCCAGTCCTGAACATGGAACAAGGGATAAACCCCTACTCCTGTTCAAAAGACCGGAGGGGACGTGTGAACAGGACGAAAGGTGAACCTATATACTCCCACTGAGGAAAATAAAAATTTATTCACAGGAGAAAAATAAAATAATACTTTACAATGAAAAAAGAAGGAAAATGATTCATTATTATCATTGTATTGAATTTAATACACCAGTTCCCGTCTAAGCACAGAAGTTAAGCAGCGTCCATCCTGGTCAGTATTTAGATGAAAGACCAGATGCTGTAAGCTTAAATCGAGTAGACAGAACGCGTCAGCGTGGGGTAGCATTCTATTTACATTATAGTCCGAATAATGTAAATAGTGTACATAATACCTCGTCTCAGAAATATAGACAGATACTGAAGGAAAACTCATTTCAAACTTCCGCTGCCTTGTAGTGAAAATATTAAGTAAATTGTTATGGGAATTTACCCATAATAATAATGGACTATTCCGGACATTATAAATACTGCGCCTCAAGAGGGAGCAGAGAGGATCATTGTAAGAACATTGGAATAGTGATACTTGTCGAGACAACATAGTTCACTCTAACCAAATCTGATAGTCATTACTAATACTTCTACTTCTTTGTACATATTTCTGTTTGTAATATATCTGTATTATTCCATACCTGTGTTCGAGTAATTCTTCATTGGTTCTACTTTGGACCATCACCGTGGTACAAAGAACTTGGACCATAACAAGTAGCGACGAGGAAACCCCGAGAAAAACAAACGCTCTACGCAGAGAGAGAGTTTGTTTTTGCTATCCGTCACACATAACAAGTGGCGACGAGGTAACACCCCAAAAAACAAAAAAAACGAACTCTCTACGCGGAGGACATACCTTTTTTTGCTATCCGTCGCACATAACAGTGTCGACGAGTAAACTCTAAAAAACAAGTTCTACGTGGAGATTTCTAAAAAAACAAGTTCTACGCGAACATATAAAAAAAAAGAAGTTTCTTTTTGGACATCAATTTTACTGTGGCAACAAAGGAAATTTTTTTTGCCGTACACAGGGTGCAGAGTATCAGGCTACACTAAGGTAAAATACGTACACAAAATTACGTTAACATGGAAGATTTTAAGCCTACCATTGTGGAACTTATCAAAATCCAATTTGAACAGTAACAAAAAAACGAACAGAAACATCTTGAATTACAAGAATTATTGCTACGTGTAATGTCAAATAAAGGGCAAAATTCCGAGAATGAAACAGTTCTCTCACAAGACGCTATTTGGAGCACTATCGAAGATTTCACGTATGCACCCGACGAAGACAAAACCTTTGTAACTTACTTCCGAAGGTACGAAGATCTATATGAATTTGACTCCAGAGATTGGTCAGACGCACGAAAAGTACGTCTATTACTAAGAAAATTAGGCACATGCGAATATACCAAATTCGTAGATTACATCCTACCGAGGAAAACAAATGAGTTAACTTTCAAAGAAGCCATAAAACTGTTAACAGAACTTTTCAGCCCTAATACCTCACTATTCCACAAAAGATGGACATGTCTGAACCTAACAAAAAAGGAGAGCGAGGATTACATAACTTTCGCTTGCATTGTAAACAAATATTGTGATGACTTTAAGTTATCGGAACTCAGAGCGGACAATTTCAAATGTTTAGTATACATCCAAGGCCTGGTTTCAACCAAAGATGCGGAAATGAGACGCAGTATCCTTACAAAAT
Organism: Acanthosepion esculentum; assembly: GCA_964036315.1. NCBI lineage: Eukaryota > Metazoa > Mollusca > Cephalopoda > Sepiida > Sepiidae > Acanthosepion > Acanthosepion esculentum. The sequence continues at coordinate 44,375,285 of OZ038505.1, forward strand.
TGGAGAGAGAACAAGATTTGACACTTCAAAAAGTGTCCGAAGATTGCCAGAGATGCATCAGTGTAAAGAAAAACTCAAAAGATATAGAAGAAGCTGGCATCGCGCACATACGTAAAGTACGAAGACAAACCAATTTTCCCTCCTCAAAAACAGGTAAAACAAAATGTTCTACTTCTAAAAGTCAATATCAGAATAAACTACCACCCAGTCCGTGCTATCGCTGTGGGACTTGGCATTAGTATAAAGACTGTCCATACCGTTTTAAAACTTGTCTATCATGTAAAAAAAAAAATAGGACATAAAAGTTCTCATTGTTGGACTAGAAGAGAAAGCAAAAGCAGAATTAGAATCACGAGGACTGACCAAGCGGATAAGACTAACATAAGAAAATATGTACAAGTAGAAATGCAAAACAGAAAAGTCAGACTACAATTGGATTCCGGCTCGGACTTAACTATTATTAACGTTCAAACATGAAGAAAACTGAACAAACCTGCCATGTTAAAAACGGATAAAACTGCTAGATCAGTAACGGGGAGAAAAATAAAATTTGAGGGTGAAGTGATTACAAACGTAACATTTAATGGAATGACAAACAAATTAAAAATGTATGTATTAAGAAATACCGAAAACCTATTCGGAACGGACTGGATACAAAAATTCGAACTTTGGGATTTACCAATAAGTACGTACTGCCAAAATGTAAAAGGTTTATCAACCGAGGCAGATATATTGAAAGAGAAACTAAAAGATAGTTTCCCCGAAGTATTTTCAGCAGGTCTCGGAAGATGTAAAAAAATGACAGCAAATATCGAAGTAAAAGAAAACGTTCAACCTATCTTCAAGAAAAAAGGAGCGTACCGTTTGCGTCAATAGAAAAAATAGATCAAGAATTGGCTAGAATCGAAAACACTGGCATATTAACAAAAGTAGAATACAGTCAATGGGCCGCAAAAAGAAATCAGGAGAGATTCGAGTATGCGCTGATTTCTCAACGGGTTTGAACGCAGCGATAAAAGATTACCACTATTCTCTACCCAGTCCAGAAGTATTCACTAAATTAAATGGCGGAAAATGTTTCTCAAAAATAGATTTAAGTGAAGCGTACCTACAAATTCCAGTCGACGAGGAAAGTTCAAAATTACTGTGCATAAACACACACAAAGGATTGTACAAATACCAAAGATTAACATTTGGGATTAAGGTCGCGCCGGCTATGTTCCAACAGACAATGGATACTATGCTCGCCGGACTAGAGTACACGATTGCATACCTGGATGACGTATTGATAAATAGCGAAAGCGTTGAACAACACTGGGAACACGTACAAGAGGTGTTTAAGAGAATACAAAGCTATGGGTTCAAGGTAAAAGAAAACAAATGCGATTTTTTCATGAAGGAAATTAAATACCTGTGCCATATCATCGATCAAGAAGGAAGACGGCCAGACCCTGAAAGGGCAGCGGCAACAAAACAAAATGCCAGTTCCAAAGAACATAACAGAATTACAAAGTTTTCTAGGCTTAGTGAGTTACTACCAGGAATTCATTCCTCACATGCATAAACTTCGCGCACCACTGAACGAACTTCTGAAGAAAGAAAAAGTTTGGGAGTGGACAGACGAATGCCAGAAAACGTTTGACAAAATAATTAAGACGTTAACTTCGGATTTATTTTTAGCACACTACGATCCTAAATTAGAAATAATTGTAGCAAGTGACGCGAACGCCTATGGAGTCGGGGCGTGTATACTGCATAAAATGCCGGATGGGACAATAAAACCCATCGCGTATGCTTCTCGAACCCTATAAATAGCAGAGAAAAATTACTCATAAATAGAGAAAGAAGCTCTGGAAATTATTTTCGCAGTCACAAGATTTCATAGATATATCTATGGTAGATTTTTTACTCTACAGACGGATCATAAACCGTTACTAACAATTTTTGGTTCGGAAAAAGGTCTACCGGTTTACACTGCAAATAGGTTACTAAGATGGGGTACAATTCTTCTGAACTACAATTTCAGATTTGAGTATCTACCAACGAAAAGAATCGGACATGCAGATCGTCTGTCGAGACTTATACCAACAAAAACAGAGTCATTGGAAGATTCTGTAATCGCAGCCCTACGACATGAAGAAGATATCAGGACAGTACTATGTTGTACAGTTCGAAACCTCCCCGTCACACTACAAGAGATAAAAACTGAAGCAATAAATGATGAATTCATAAAAGAAACAAAAGCCAAAATAGCAGGAAAAAATAAGCAAATATCGGACAGCTTTTCCTTATGCGATAATGTGCTACTTTATAACGAAAGGGTTGTAAATCCCAAAACACTACAAAAGCGAATCCTAAAGGATTTCCACAGGGGCCATCCAGGTAAAAATAGAATGAAATCGCTGATGCAAAGCTATGTATATTGGAAAAACATGGACCAGGATATTACTCAGATGGTGGAAAAATGCAAGGGTTGTTCCTTAGCAGCCAAAGCACCACCAATCATCCATAAACCATGGCCAGAGACAGATCGTCCGTGGTCAAGAATACACGCAGATTATGCAGGTCCAATAGATGGTTTCTACTATTTGATCATAGTGAATAGTTATAGTAAATGGCCGGAGGGGTTTCGTTGCAAAAATCCTACTTCGGAAACTACGATAAATTGCCTCCACGAGCTATTTGCTCGGTTTGGAGTAGTGGATTGCCTAGTTACAGATAATGGAACGCAATTCACATCAGCGGACTTCCAAGAGTTTTGCGAAATTTATCTAGTCAAACCTATAAAATCCCCGCCATATCACCCAAGATCAAATGAGCAAGCAGAGAGATTTGTTGATACACTCAAAAGAGCGTTACGAAAAGCATATGATGTGCCTACGGAAAAAGCATTACAACAACTTCTTCAGGTATATCGAATTACGCCAAATAATGACACGCCATCGGCATTAACACCCGCAGAAGTGATGTTCGCTAGAAAAATCAGATCTGTATTTGATAAATTGCTACCAATTGTAGGTATTAATACATGAAATTACCCATGTATATCGGTACATGTGTACCTGTATGAGTGGCTGCAGATGTAAAGGAACGTATGTATATGAAATTTACATGGATGTGTTTACAATATATGATAAAGCAAGATCTCTAATATTACCTTCAAATATCACTCCATATTAACTTAAAACTAAATTTTAAGTAAGAGAAATTACCAATCTAAAATTAATCGCTAATTGAACTCATGAATAAAATTCAAACTGATAGAGATATCACCTTAATAATCAATTACAACTAGAAGTAAACTTATATTTGAAAATAAAATTTTTAGTGTTTTAATGTAAATTCTATGAATATTTTTCTAATCGACTATTTCATATTAAATCCCCAAAATTTTTGTAATGAAGTTTTTAAAAAAAACTTTAACATATAATTAAATTCCTTATAGACTGTTTAAACATTCAAACTTATATCAAACATTATAATATTTATGAACAGCGTCCATTCCAAAGAAAGTTAATGACACTTTATCACAACTTCTTTCTCTCTTTCTCTTTATGCCTTTTTGTCTTATCCCCCTCCCATATCAATATATAACTTCCGTTAAGTTAACTGATTTAATGTGTCAATGTCTGGATTTCCTCTAAAAATTTAAGTTTGAAAGAATAAAAATGTTACATCTAATTCAATCATGTCTCTCTACCCCCTTCACTTCCTCACTTCGTTAATTTACATATACTTATTACTGCCCGTCATAAATGTGTAAATTTCTTTTCATTTTTCGTTTCAACCTTTGGAAATGAAATCTGATCATCCGCTGTCCTTTAAAAGGGCTGTGGTGAAATAATTTATTATATGGAACCTTAAAGTGGTCTGTTTTTATTTAAAATATATATATATATATATATATATATATATATATATATATATATATATATATATATATATATGCATACACACAAAGACAGAGAGTGAGAGAGAGAGAGAGAGAAAGAGTGGGATAATAAGATTTAGAAAAAACAGCTAATATTTATATTTATTTATATGTAATATTTATAATACATGTATTTTCACAGAGCCAATATTAAAATTAAAGAGAGAGAGAAAGAGTGGGATAATAAGATTTAGAAAAAACAGCTAATATTTATATTTATTTATATGTAATATTTATAATACAT